>VXBA01001970.1:0-64683 GCA_013399895.1 Serilophus lunatus | reverse complement strand
ATACTTCAACCTAGGACACAGCTTATTATCTAGAGACCAAAGCTTGTTCACATCATGAGTTCAGTGTCACTAGGCTTTTCTGTGTCAGTGTCCTCAAGCATGTAAACGAATATTGGCAGTTCTCGTCATTGTCAATTGTATTAGTGACTTTTAATTTTTTTCTGACTTCTGGCTTCTATAAGACTGGCAAATTGGCTCTTCAGCAGCCTTCGCCTCCACTTCATTTGCAAATGCCATCTTAGGCATAGTCAGGCATCTTAGGCTAGCTTAGGCACTAAAAGCAGTCTAGCCACAGCAGTGTAGGACTCCACAGGCTTATTTCTTTTTATTTCCTTCTCACTGAGAAGCTTGTTTACAGCCAGTCAGTCTATGTCTTTATTGTGTCTCAGCATCTAAATACTATTTGGCCTACTCCTTTAAAAATCTGTTAGATCAAAAGACAAGGAGACTAAGGACTGCAAAATTATGCTACCATCAAGTAGAGAATGAGACTGAACATATAACTTTGAGGATACTACTGTTTACCTTATTTTAGTAAATTTAGACTGGTAAGTTCATTGTTAGAAGAAAATAATTCTTAGTCTCTCTCTGTTGTTTTCATATCATGTACGGCTTGCCCAGAAGGGACAGAATGAAATGCAAGTGCTTCTTTTATTTACTTTGTCTTAGGGAAAAACAGAGACCTGATTAAAGAGGAGTAGGAGAAGAAAAGTCTCTCTGGGCTCTCTCTGTTCTGCAACTTAACAGTGGTTGCTGGAATCACAAGCTCTTTTGGTTCCTCACATTGTTAGTTACAAATCTTCTTCTTTAGACCCAGGAGCCTGGTTTAAAATCCAAGGAGCTTAGAAATGTTACCTTAATGCTGTTCCCTCACCAGTGCTGAAAGGAAAATGAGCTTGCTTACTCTGTTTATTGCAAACCATATTCTGAAACCTTCATTTACCTTTGGCAATCATGTAATGGAGCTAATTTCTGTGAATGTTCATTATTCAGCCCTACATTTAGAGCTGGTGAGAGGCAGCATTTAAAATATATCAGATGCTCAACAGCCATAAAATACTCCATTGAAAAAAAAAAATTCTCATCCATGTTAAAAGTTTTGAGGTTCAGTCTAGCAATTGCAATTCATACTGATCGAAGCACATAGAGAGGACAATAAAATGCAAGTTACCTCCATTTCACATGGAAAACACCTGATGATTATAATGAAAATAATAGTGAGGAGGAGCACCCTAATTTTGTCCTGTTCTATTATATACATTATATATATAGTGGGAAGGATGCCTGTGCAATGGGATGGCTGTATAAGTCATCTTTATATATATTGCAGCTGGAAGTATCAATAGATGTCACAGATCCTTTCCAAGGAACTGGGCTCTCAATTGTGGCTGCATTAAACTTCAGCTTTATGTACCAGAATTTTTTAACTGATGAACAAGGGGGATGAAAAAAAAATAGAAGCATTTTGTCTACTGAAAGATTCATACTTTCTTGATACGTTTGCTAACAGGTGGTTTCAATTTAATTGAAAATATAAATTCAATTTATTGGAAAATACTTAAATAGATTTTTACTAGAATAGTACAAAAATCTGTGTCTTTTTAAGAAACTCTCTTCATAGATATCCTTATTTCTTTTTGGAAAAAAAAATATTGTTTTGTTGTGGTGGTTTAAAACCAGCTGGGAATTAAACTCTAAAAAAAAATGCTCCACTTCCTCCCCCTCCCTCCTGTGAGAGAGGGACAAAGGCAGGGACTATGGGTTGAGATGACAATTTACTGAAAACAAACAGCAATGGAATGAGAAATGCACAGTAACAGCAAAAATATTTATTAAAAAAAAGTTTATGAAAGAGAGGGTGATTTACACACAATGGGTGTTCACCACCTTGATTCAGTTCTATGTGGCTGCTGAGAGAAAGACAAGATGGTGGTCATTCCCACAACTAGCAGTGACACAGTTATTCCTGAGATGAAGACAAGATGGCATGCAGCTGGCATTCCCTATCTCCAAGCCCCAAAACCTTGACAAACAAAGCCTCCAAAAACTGTGTCATCTTCATTGAGCTGCACTGCTCTGTGCTGCTTGTGTTTGACTTCATACCTCACCACTAGCTCCCCTCAGCTGCGTTTGCCACTTTGGAGCTATATCCATGACCCAACTATGTTCACTGCCTGCTCCATTCCTGGACAATCCCACTCAGCTTAGCTGGCAGTATTTGGTGACATCAGCTAGCTCTTTGAAGATTCTTGGGTGAATCCCTCAGGACCCATAGACTTTTAAGTATCCACCTGGAGCAACAGATCCTGCACAATTTCAGGGTCGGCTGGGAATTGATCATTCTTGCAGTCATGGTCCTCCAATTCAAGGCACTGAGACTCAATAACATTCAGCTGGGTTTGGCTGGGCTTGGCTCAACTCGGTTCACTGCCATTCCTTTTCCCACAGCTGCTTCAAGCACCAGTGCTGTGGCATGTGCACTCTGCTGGGCTCAGCTGTGTTCACTGCTTGGAGTTGCATTCACCTCGAGGGGTAGGAAGGGATGGGTAGCAGAGAGAGAGAGGGACAGAGGCCTCAGCTCTAGCCACCAGCTATTTTCCCAAGGAAGGAACGGAACAAAATGGCGCGCTTCCAGTGTACACCTTTTTCTTCCCTCTAAAACCATGCCCCCCCTTGATGACATGGGTGGTATAGAATAGCAACCTAGCCGTGCCCATATGTTACTAGACTCCACCCTCCTGCAACTGTTTAATCATCTGTTTAAACATCTATTGAATCTGCTAAAGAAGCTAATACATTTTTAATATCTAAAATTTAACTTTCAATTAATATGTATAACTTGGTTTTGTGCAATCTTTTTAACTTGGAAATCACCATGGTATAAGTGGTTTCAAAGCTACTAAGACATATCACTTTTATTTCTCATTTTGTCCTTCAAAAATTTAAGTTCCAGTTCGTCTAAAAGACAGAGGACAGGAAACATTCTATTTCCTCAAATTTCTCCATACTCCAATGGGGAAAAGTGGTAGGAAATCCCAAGTAGTCATACTAAAGGACAGAAAGATACTAATATCATAATCTCCACTTTTCACCCTCACATTCATACAGATTCTGTTTCTAGCATGAGAAAATGGTAACATTTGTCTTCTTATGATCAGGTAATAAGATCTTGTCTGATATTCATAAGTACTGATAACAAGCAGGGTGCTTTTTTCCTTTTTATCCTTTAATATTCTTTTTTCTTTGCATGTAAGAATGTATATGTTTCAGAAAAGTTAATTTTAGTTTAAAGAACAGCTTAGTTTAAGAACAGTTGGCTCATCAGTAACTGTAATCATTTCTGCAATAATAAGGTCAAAATGCAAGATGTCACTGGACCAGCTTTTTCATTCATGCTAGTCATCAGCTTAGTAATGATAATAATAATAGTAAAATCTGATTGAGGGTAGTTCATTAAGGAGCTATGGCTTCAAAGTCAGCATCAGAATGTGATTCCTACAGTCATGAAACCTCCTATATAAAGGTGCTATAAACTAGTGGCTGTATACACAACATATTATCATGAAGAACCACATAATCATAAAGTGGAATGATTGTTTTTTGACTCTCAGGCTTCTATATGAAATAGAATGAACTTCTATACCAAACGAAAAGAATTTGTTGCAATGTGTGAAATAACATTTGTCACTCAGCACCAGTCTTCTTCAATACTTAAATTCCTCTGAAATGGTTTTCTTTCACAGGATAGAATCTATCAAAACCAAATGACTGGAAACGAAATTTTCTAGTATCTTGCAGTATTATGCAAGTATTTTCAATGTGTGTAGACATTCATGAGCCAGAACGATTTAGACATTCAGATTGGCAGCAGTTTACATGTTATGTGAAAACAAGTGGATGATTTTAACAAGGTGCAAAGTATCAAAGGACCTTGTCCAGGTATATTACTTCTGTCTCTTTTTCGCTATGTGCATTCTTACATGTGAGGTATTTTAGTGGTTAGAAAGTTCCATTTCGATAAGATATCTGAAAATCTCAAGATATGTTTTGTGACATTTTCATGAGTTAGAGCTCAGTGGGTAGTTTGTTGCCTAGCAAGAAACTTATATAATTGCAATCTATGTCACCAATAAGACGTTATTATAATTAGCTCCAAAATACTAATTAATTTTATCTTCATCCCCTTTTTATTTTGCTATAACAATATTGGCTCTGTAATATACCACAAAAGTAGAGGAAAACTTATGAAATATACAAAATATATACACAGTAGAGAAACTAGCTATTTTAGGAGAAAAAATCATAATAAAATTAAATTCCTTCTTATTTGTGATTTACAACTACTAAATGGATAGTTAATTTTAAAGAATAGGAGAAGATTTAGTCCATTTTGAAAAAGTATGAGATGTTGTTTCATTTAAACAGAAGAAGACACAGACAGATGGTAACAGAGAGACAGAGAACACCAACAGTGAGATTTAAAAGTATATTTAGAAATTAAATATATTAAAAAAATAAAGAAATGTTATGTATTAGTGGTGTGTGGAAAACATTTCTTTTGCATATGCAAAATAATTTTTTCTCATGGTTAAAATCCATTTCCAAGTACTTTCATGATGGAAATAAAAATGCGAGAATGAGGAGGGAAGTGACCAAAGGCATATGTAAATCTTGAATTTCCATTTGGTTTGAACTAGAATTCGTGGTAGCAGTCATGGGCATTCTCATCCACAGAATGAGAATGCTATGTCAAGGAAGACTGAGAGTTACATTGGAAAATTAAATTAAAATTAAATAAGTTTATCTGATTTTAGCTTTATTACATAGCACATGGAATCCAGTGGACTGATGCCTCTATCTGAATAATTCACAGTATGGACCACTAACCAACACTGTTCATTCTTGGTACATTTCTGGAAAGCAAAACATAAACCCAGAGACAGTTTTAATGTCAGCTGAAGAAGAAACAGCTGACATTAAATGGGGAACCCAAAACTGATTCTTTTTGTGTCATTTGCAGAAGGAAAATGTATCTGTTGTACAACTGAACAATGTCATATGTTATTATGATGAATGGTGAACAACTGTCTTAGACTCAAGAAGCTGTTTTACAGGACTCCAGAAGTCAGACTCAAGTTTGCCAAACTAGTTGAGTATGTGCAAAATTTAGTAAAGGTAAATTTATAAAAGAAAAAAAAAAACCTTGATAATTTTACAACCTCACAAAGGTGTTATTTGTAATGTTCCTAATATATATAAATGTTCCTATAAAGACAGACTTCACTATGTGTCAGATGCTTTCAAATAGATTTTGATTTTTATTTGCTGAATGAATGTTTTGTATCCTATAGCAAGTAAATAATTGCTCATGAATAAGAGGCTAGAAGAACAAAATGTAACTGAGAAGTCCTCTTGTTATGCAATATCTAAAAAGTGGATTTAACATAGAAATTTTTTGCTGACAGCTAAAAAGAGACATTATCTCTGAAAGCTCTAATCATGAGAGGAGATCAGATGAGTACTTTATAAGCAGGAAAAAAGGGTAGACCCTGACAATAAAACGTGAAACATAAATTTGAGAAGCACAAACAACTGTTGAAAGATAGGAATTCTACAGGGAAAAAAAGAAAAGAGAGGGACAGTAGGTGCTCTTATGAAGAAGTCTTGAAGAAAGAGGTCTTGATATTGGAGGAATATGTCTTGTGTACATTTAGTATACCCTTTCTATCAAAAGATAGTGATCTATCAAGAGCTTGTGATAACTATTAAGGAAAACTTAATATTAAGTAGACCTAAACCTTCCTTGAATACACTAGTCAGAGGCATAAGTAAAAGATATGATTCAGAAGACTGATACATAAGCAGTTACAACACATATGTGAGCTAAAGATGTTATAATTAGCATCAACTTTTATTTAAGTTTTAACTATTTTAGGATAACATAAGCTAAAGCTAGTAGAAAACTTATTGATATGAATGAAATATTGTAGTAACACTGTTGCAATTTACTGGTCTGAAGTTTCAAAGATAAAAACATAAAACCAAGTGAATCACCAACTGAAATAGCTGAAAATAAGCTTAAAAACAAGAGAAGTGCAAGGCTAAATAATTTGAAATTATTCCGCTTTTAACAAGAATGAGGTCAACAAAACATTCAAATAGCATAGCATAAAGTAGGACATTCATTATAACAAGAATGTAAACTGCCATTATTTTATTTTTGAGACTCTCATAATCTTCATTGTGAAAAGAAAGCTTAGGAAAGCATCTGTAAATTATCCCTCCTGTGTTTTTGCATGTCTTCTACAAATGTACTAGTAAAAAATGCCCATGATGGTAATTTGCACTTCTTTTTGCCCTTTTTTTTTTTTTTTTTAAGGCTATCAATATTTTATTTCTGTTTGGAAAAGACAACAATATTGATATCTTCTAAAAAGGTTGCTCTTGGACTGTCATGAATAAGATTTCTCAATCTAATATCAGAATTTAATATATGGTAGAGCTACTTTCCTATACTGGAAGCTAAACTAATGTATATAAATCTAAAGAAATTGTTCAATTAATAATATAGATTGAAAATGGAAAATGGACAATGAATTTGAAGGAGGAAAATGCAGTATTTGAAGAGTTATGGAAAGTTCGTGTCAAAAAAGATTTAGCAGAAAATTATGCACAGTGGTGAAAACCTTGTGAGTGTTGAAGGCTATAGTTTTCAATAGTCTCGAGTTCATAACTGATATAATTTGTTAAGCCACATATGGTTTATTTATTTGATTCTGGAGCAGAAATTTTATTCAGTTTTGACCTGGGAATCCTGTTAGTTTAGTCTTTTGAATGCTAGGTACTGCTGTTTTCAGCAAGATGTGAAATGGTTTCGGGTTTTTTTGTTCATATAAATCTTTCGTGTGAATAGACTTTACAGTACCACAGTATCAGCAAGGTTGGAAGAGACCTTAAAGATCATCAAGTCCAACCTATATTCTATAACAGCAACCCGTCATCTAAACCATGGCATCAAGTGTCTCACACCTATGGAAAAGATTGACATTTCATGTACTTATAAACTTAAGCAATGGATTTGGCCATATGAAAGTTCAACACAGAAGATACAGTTGCATTTCTGCTAAGATATTTCCAATTAAAAACATAATCCTTAAAACAGACTCATGCATCTATGGCACATAAAACTAGATGCAACTAAGATGAGATTCGGGCAGGTAAGTTCTCAAAAAATTGTAAACTAAAACATAGAAATAAGCTCATCTGTTCTCCTTCACTGGTACACAGAACAGTAACAATCCTAATTCATAAGGCATTTTTGAAACAGTGATAATTCCTCATTAAATTCCAGACATTTGTCCTAGACACAGTTGATATCAACAGAAGGGGAAGAGGGAAAGGAAGAAGGTGGGTTTAAAGAGCATCATCTAGAATTTGTGTAGTGGTCTCCATTAAGAAGGTTTGTCTCTCCTCCAACTAGTTTAGACCAGAACCTCTAATGATGTTCAGTTTTCTTATTCCTCATTACATGATACACAAAAGGAAAATTACAAAATAATGTACACAAAAGTAGAACATACTAATTGTTTTTTCTAGGCTCATTCCAGGCTCATTTTTATATACCACGATTCATTATCAGTAATAACATCAAAATTGGATGACCATATTTCTACTTCACATTGTCATAACTGCAGAAAGGTTGAATTTTATAAAAATTCTTTTTTGTAGAAGTTCACATTTTCACTTTGGATATAAATTTGTCTCTTATCTCCCAGGAGGGATTTACTTCACCCCACACTTGCAATCTAGTGTATAAATATCTACACTGGAGGTAGTTATTGAGGTTCTTATAGTAATCACCACAGAGAAACAGATTCTTATAAGGCAATTCATTCGATCCTGAGAGAAAATAAGTGACTGTTTCTTTTCATTTAAGGTCTTCAGGTAGCTAACAGAGATGTAGAATATGTAAAAATTATATAAATAATACATATATTTTTTAATCTAGACATGCCCAGGCTAGAGTGGGATATTAATTCTGTGATTGGTCTTAATGTATCCCTTACAGCTTGTGCAGAGTAGCTGAGAACCTGAATACATTGCTGACAGGTGGAAAACAAAACAGCTGTACTGACAGCTTTATTTTTTCTCGGACAGAAAAGTGAAATTATATTTATCTATTTTATATTAGTGAAATAATTTAGATGTTCAGACAGTATTTAAAACATTGTAATAAGTATCAGTTTTTCATCCTAAAATTAAGAGTATTTCCTTGATGTTAATGACTCTTAGAATATTTATGTTTGGGTGAAAATAAGGAACCTGGTTCCATGAAGATATATATTCATATTTGTACATGTGAACTTTTAACAGTCTTATTTGCTTAACACCAGAGCACCTGATAATAAACAGCATAAATAAACAGTAATCATTTCCAACTAGGAGAGAAAGAGGAGGAAAAAATAAAATGTCTGTAAAATGTCTTGAGTCAGATGAAATAACATTCTTGAAGGCCTGAGTGGATTTATATCGTGGTATTTATTCATTTGAAGGTTAATACATAAATATATAAAGCTAAAAAGCTTTAGGCGTCCCGAGTATGCTTAAACAAATCAAACCAAACCAAACAGTATAGCTTACAGTAAGTTTAATATATGAGGTGAAGCTGTTGTGAAATATAGGAATCAAATTCTGCTTGCTTGAGGCAATGCTGATCTCTTTTCCATCGGCTTATACCAGCAGTAGTTGGAATCTAGTTTAGAATGAGGAGTATTCCTTGGAAAGTCATCTTTAAACATGTTTTATTAAACACCATCTATTTTCTCTTTTTAAGTTTACTAATGAAATACTATTTTTCCTTACAATAAAACATGATGCTCATCTCTATTTTGACTTTTTCAATTTTATTTCATAGATCCAGAATGACCCATTTATTGTACATTTATATATAATTTAGTGATATTCTGAAAAAAAAGGCAGAGAAAATGTGCAACTGCTCACTCTATTTTTTAAATTTATTTTTTTTTCTCTTTTATGGTTAACAAGTCAAAATTGCAGACAAAGGACTGATATAGCACATTTATTTTTTATTATTTCTGCATATAGAGGTCTACAAAAATATTTATTCCAAACTTTTGCTCTGAAAGTACAGATATAACCAAAACCTAAAATACGGGTTTATCGCTTAGTTTTTTTAGTTCAAGATCACATTTCTTCTAATAGACCAACATTTCCTCTGAGCTACTTTTCCTTTATCTGCTTCCTCTTGCTGTGATGAATGTGTCCAGCTAACCTGTTAACTATTTACTTATGCACTGTTTCTTTTGTAAGAGTGCCCTGATGCTGTTTCAGTGAGCAGGCTTGAAAAAAAATAATTGCAAACATCAGAGCGGATGAAGTAAACTATCTAATTAAGTCTCTAAAATATCGAGGAGTAAGTGTCTTGCTGTCCTAGGAGGTTGATTCAGAGGTTAATAATCAATTAAACAGTGCCAGGGATGGTTATTCAAAACTAAAGCCAACTAACTTTGGTTGGACACGACAAACTTGTGAAATCTCTACTTGCTTCCAAACAGGAACAAAAAGAACAGAGATACAGAGTAGTCACATCCCTTTCTGTGCAAGCCATGCAGCCATCCTGTGGATAATTTCGGAGAAGATGAAGTTGCCTGAGCCAAAACAATACCTGGCACAAATCTAACACATTAATGGAAGAGAGATGATAAAAATCAACTATCTCTACATCACACAAGTGTTTGTGACTTAATTTACTAAGACACATCCGTCTACTCAGAGAAGCCCAACCTCTTCCATTACTGGAGATGACAGTTCCACTGGAAAAATTAAAATTAAAAAAAAAAAAAAAGAAAGAAAGAACAAGAAAAATCTTAATACATTTGCTATTGATTTACATTGAAGCTTCTTACATAGAAGCTCTCATGATTCAGTGCTTCCGTATGTCAAACTGATGAACTGCTGATAGGCAAAATATAAGGAGATGTTGTGTCTGTGTGGGTTGCTTGTTTTTTTGTTTCTAGAAAGCAAAACTTTTTATCTCACAGCAAAGTACTCCTGTTGTTGACCTTGCAGGAGTGGGGAACAGGGTAAGGTAGAATAAAGTATTTATGAGCTTAGAGACAGAAAGCATAATCAAGTGAAAATTTTGTAGCTGTTGGGAAATATTTGACATGGTAGATTTTGGTGGAGGTTTTTTTTCCTTTTAGTTTTTGGGTTTTATTTTTTGATTACTTTTTATTTTTACTGATCGGCTTTCTATAAAAAAAAAAGTCATTTAGATGAAATTTTAGCACCTACAAAAATATGTTGGTTTCAACAAAACTTTCTGACAGAGCTTCAGTGTAGAAAGAGTCTAAATATTTTGCGCTGGGAAAATGAAACATTTTGATAGTTTGTTTTTGTTTTCTCTTCACAGTGAAAGGAAAATAGTGAGAGAAAAAATATATGTATGAACTTCCCTTAAAAAGAAGAATGGATTTGAGCAAATATGCAAATTAAAAATTAAAAATGAGGAAATTATGGGAAAAACTAAAAAGGGAATAAATTATAAAATAAAGATGTGATAAGAGAGTAAAATAGAGGACATGAACATTCATGCCTACAGCCTATTTTAGATCTTAGCTGTAAGGGAATGTCAATCAGATTTTCCCATGTGTGTGAAAATATGCATGTAAAAAGTCCTTGTAGATTTTTTTTTATATTTGGTAGATTGAATTTTCAATGCAGCCAAATGTCAAAATGCTTGGGCGGCATTAGTACCCATCTGAATGTATTTTAATGCCAAAATAAAAGTACCTAACTTAAAATTTATTTTTTTCTTAGATCTACTTGACAAGAACTGAGCATATGGGCTCCTAAAGCTCTGAAAATTGTTGTATTTGCTAAACTTAAAAATTTGCCCTATGGCTATTTTTTTATCAGATTCACAGTTTGTAACTGAAAATTAGAGCAATTTAAGTGATTTTGAATTTATCTTTTGGTGGCACGTTGCTGATTTTCAAGCAAACAAGTATATGTTTGTTTCTCTTCTCAATAGCTGTGTTTTACAACTCATTGTCCACATTAACTACCATAGCCATTCTATGGAGAGCCAGACAATGACTAGCTGTTTAAGTCGTACTTCTCCTGGGGAACGTCATTATGAAACAGCATACCTCCATGGTTACCTCTTGTAGAGAACACCCAGAATGTTGAAACCATTCTTCTCATCCCATGGTCATCTGTTGAAGTCCTCACACTTCTTTCAGGATAAATAAAGTCTCATCTTTACAATGTTCATTCCCTTTAGAACATGACTACACAAATATAACACTTACTAAGAAGTTAGAGAAACAAAAGCAATGAGTACATTAATCAACAAAAACTTTGATGGACACAATATTTGTGGCAGTAAGTGAAGCGTATTATGATATAATTATGATATAAAATATTTTATATAGGTATATACATACATTTTACTAAAGACACAGGATATGAATTTGTCAGTACTGTATCAGACCTTAAACCACTTGTACTGTCAGATACTAAAGTCCATTTACATGCAGCCATTCGTCCTAAGATTCTTTGCAAGCCCAATTAGGAATTTGTGTTTGAATTCCAGGTGAATTACAAAGAGATGTTATTTTGAGGTTTTGGAACAAGATACCACAATTTACTCTAATATTTACATTTAGGTCTCGAGTCTTTAAACAAGTGATTTGGTGCATTTAGATGTGTGACTGCTATTCGACATCCAAGCCAATAAAATATATCTGTAATCCCATTGTCTTTTGTGTGTTTAGAGTCAAATTCTAATCTGGTTTCCATTCATTTGCATTTGATTGGTGTAATTGTTAATTTATTTATGATTAAAATATCTGATTGTCTCCTTTTGAAAATGTGCTATACCAATGAAATCTAAAAACAAAGGTTAGTTAAGTTGAAGTTTAGTTGAAGTTCATATCCTGAGAGTAAAGAAAGGACACCACTGAAGAACTAGTAGCCTTTTTTCTCTTTCATTTGGAAACTCTAATGAAAAGTAAATGTGCTAGAAAAAGCTGATGAATATCAGCATAGGGAAGCTAAAAGACTGTTGGATGAAAGGACAGAACTCTTTCTGTAAGTTCACGGTATTTTGGAGTCCAATGAAAGTATGTGAAAAGGTACCTTAATTCTACTACTGTAATTCCTTCCTTGCTTCAGGAGTCTGAAGGACAGATTTTTCTCTGTTTCTGGTTGAGAACACTGCTTTCCAGTGGCTCAGAGCAGTCCTGTCAAGTACACAGTAATGTGATCACCTTAGGCTGAAACTGTTTCAAATGCCACAAGCTTAGTAAAGCTGAGTAGAGTCAACTTCTGTTTGGAGTTTTGTTTTAGAGGTCTCTTCCCTCACTGTTGCAGGAGGGAATTAATTTGTAAGGCAACATTTTTTCTTTATCTTTGCCTAGTGAATGCCCAGGATTAAGTCACTTATAAAATGCTTTTTTGAAGATAGTGCATGTCCTGAAAATATCGCTATTATGGGAAAATGCAATCCAAATAAAATAAAGTGGCTAAGCCTGTAAACCGATTGTTTGATGCATTATAAATACACAGAGTAAAAACAGGTGGTGTTCTTATAAATACAGCATGATAATGAGCTCATTACAAGGATCTCCAGTTTTGATGTCAGTACTCTAAAGATACTGATCAATAATAAAGGCTCACTTTGTAGGAGTTCAAATATGATCTGAATAGCAGTGCAGATGTTTCTGAAACATCTGAGGTTTTTCACCAGTCAGTTTTTAATTGTCTCACTAATCTTCACTCTTTCTAAAAGTTAAGTGTCTGGTCTAGAGACTATTTAGTGAAAATGTCACTTTGACACTGATTTTAGGATGAGACGAAAAATATTTTTATTGTATATACTTCATTCTTTTGATCATAGAGGAAAGCTAGATACGTGTTTTGTCAAAAGTCGGGTTTAATGAATTCCATTGTCTTTCTAGATAATTTATCAAAAAGTCACTAATTGTTTGCATGATGGATTTTCAGAGAGTAGCAGTTTTAAATTTCACTTATGTGCATATAATGAAGTCAGGTGGCTGGAAGCTGAAGCTAGATGTATTCAAACTGTAATTTTAAACATGACTGTCAAAAATCTCAGTCAAACTAGAGATGTTTGTTCAATTGCCATTCATTATTTCTGTATTAAGCTCAGCTGCCTGAAATCTTCCTGTGTAGTAGTTTACCTAAATGAGAAATATGGGCTTGATGGAAAAATCACATGCAAAGATCTATTTTTTTTTTTTTTTAATGTGGAAGGTCTGATGACATTATTTGTATAGTTACTTGTGTACTTCAGAGTCTATAAACTGATTCGTAAAACAGGTTTTTCTTTTCAACATGAATTTCAGTCAAATTTTCACAATGACATTGTCTATATCCAAAATTTTCTGACACTACACAGTGCTTGCATTCCTCCTATTATCTTCTAAAATTTTCTGCAAGATTATTATCTACAAAAAGTATCTGTGTTCTGCTCTATAGAAATATTTTACTATTGGAACTTGATCCATTTAAATTAATTTTTTTTTTTTTATAAAAAACAAGGTATTTCATGAGATTGAATAGTGATTTCAAACAATACTGAAAGTCCATTAATATGAGACCCACGTAGTGAGGAGAATATTGGTTACACTTGGTCCAAGTTTTTTTGCATTTTATGTTTGATTATAATATGATGATTATATGATCATGCATTTTGGATGTTTCTTCTAGAGTATTAATAGTCCAGGGATTTAGCCACAATCTCTAGTCTAGAGACATTGATATAGCTCTTGAAAGGCTGACTAGCTCCACAAAGTTGCTAGTTACCTTCTCTTCTGGTAAATCAAGTGCACAGAGACAAAATGAAAAGTGATTATTGTAGGCCACTTTAATAACACCTTGCCTTAAAACAATGGGTAAATTTCAAATGATACTAATGACAACACCCATGAAAGTTAAAATCTAGATCTGTTTTCTTGGAACATATATCTCTCCTTAAAGATAACTGTCATGAAATTTGTTTTTAAAAAGTGTAGAGAATAGTTAGGCTATTGATTTCACTGCCTGTAATTAGAAAGAGTAATTTCCTCTGTTTCCCTAAGTGTTTTCCCAAGTGTCTTACAATTTCTAACTGTCTTGAACTAGAGAGGTGATGCAAGGCAAGGAGAGGAGAGGACAAGGGCTAAGATATTTGGCCTTTAACATGGAAATATTTCTGTTCGTTGCAAATTTGCTGAAAAGATTTGTTACTGAATTTCAAATTGCAGTTTAATTAATTCCTCTCATTAAGACTATCATCATGAAAATCCTAAATCAAAGGCACAATGATCTTTCTGACAGAAATATTCTGGTTCCGTGACATCAGTCGTAACTGTTAAATGACTCTCAGAATTTTGCTTCTCTTTCTCATAGCAATATTAACCAAAAAGATTTTAATAAATAATTTTTTAAAAATTAAAACTGAACTTAGTTGGAATTTTAATGAGTGTTATTTTTATTAAGAGATCTTGGGAATTCCTTCAAAGTCAGAACTAAAATAGCCTTTTCACACACAAAATTTTATTTCAGCTCAACTAGAGAAAGGAATATCTATTGCATGTCTGTGTAAATACAAAATGTGGTATTTTTTCCCCGGTGAGATGAATAACCAAAAAAAATCTCATTAAATTCAAAGTTAGAATTTCAGGTAAAAATAATACAATTTTTCCAGGTAATCCTAGGAATTTCCAGATTTTTGTACACTTTTTTATTTATCATTCTTATTCATTTTATTTAGAGTTGCACTATCCTTCATAGGATTCATCAGTGGCTTTGAAGATGTTGAATACAAGGTCATTTTCCATGTATGTCACTGGAACATGCCAGAGGTTGATATCCAGCACTAATAGTTTCCTCATGTCTATTCACACTAAATAAAAAAATCACTGTCATTTTATCTAAACTTTGCTCTGTCATATCAAATAGCGCACTGAAATATTTTGTCAAAAAATGTTTTAAATACGCAGAAACAAGATTTTTGTAAGAAAGTGCTTTTCCCTTTCAACTCTACTATGAAGACAGAAAACGTTTCACATAATACTAATGTAATCTTTGAACACTAATCATATAAAGAGAGATCTAAACTATATAATTCCCCTTTTAGACAGCAAAAACTTTATTATGAATGTATGTCTTTCCAGATTATTTTTATCACCGTATATTCAATACACTTATTTATGTAAAAACTGGCAATACTGAGAAGGTTATAATTTACAGATCCCAAACCACTGTATATACGCATTATATCCTTTGTATATTTATCTGTATTGAGTTATAGTATTCTTTAAGGAAGAGTCATTATTGTTTACTCATTATTGTTTGAAATAGAAAGCAAAAGTAGTGACTCCTAAGTGGAGTTCCACAGAGCATCTACAAAATTTCCTTTTGCAGAGATGGAATACCTACCATTGTTTGGAGCTCATGTGACCAATTACAGAATTACATCTAAACTAGTCATCCGAAGTTCCTTTTACAAACAGTGGAAACAGGCATTTTGAGAGATTATGTTGAACAACTTGGCACTTAAATTGCTCCCTTCTGTCAGTGCAAAATTAGGATCACTAGTTCATGTATAGATAGATTATTAGTTCAGATAGTGAATATAACTTAAATTTAGGTGAAACCGATTACACTCTTTGTAATAAAATAGCTGAATGGTGGCCCACGTTTTCACTTCATGCACCACTTAAGAGAGAAACAAGCCTTACTGGTGTGCTTGAGCAGTAAAAGAATGAAATACCTGTGAAATAATAGAATACTTCCCTTTGTGGGGCAGGAAGATAGTATGTGGGGTTTTGTTTGATGTATATACTTTTTCATTAACCAACACTGAACGCTGAGTCTTCCTTCCCTGCAATACATGAATTCATTTTTATGTTACAGAACAGAAGGTTTCCATTGACCTGCCCATCTCCTAATTTGCAAACCTGGGATACAATCCAAACTGTTTACACTTCCTGTTACAGCACCTACTAATCTAGCTGCTGTCCTTCATGTTTTTTAGAGACAAAACAAGAAAAAAAAATTATCAGACTCATATTAATTTTACTGGTTCTTCTAGCAGAATTGACAAAATATTTCATTATAAAAAGTTTTAATTTATTTTTCAAAGTTTGTTTGAAGTGAATCCATTAAGGAATAACATTTCCCATGAACAGAAAATTAATTTGTAAATAATGACTCCACTTGTTATGAATATGATGAATATAATGTTAAAGACATCAAAGGTACCCATCCAAATAATCAGGAAATAATAATGATTATGATAATAATAGCAAGAATAATATTAATCATAATAGTAGTAGTAAGAAGAAGCTATGTTGCGGCTTATGTTCTGAACAATCAGTTGGACTAGAAATATTTGGCATTTTTACTTGAAAATTAATCTATGATATAGGCTCTGTGACTTGACTTTATGAAAAAGTATGAGAGAGGATTTTTCATTCTCTAAAGGTATATTAGCTCTTAATTTAGCTTTATGTTTTATTGAGAATCACTTGAAGTTAATTGAACACATTGAAATAAATAGTAAGAACTCCTCTCAACTTTTTTATGCCTGAGTCTTACAATTATTTAAGTGCCTGAGTAAAGCTATAGGTTATAAACTCTTAGCCTTTGAGTATTCTGGCCTTACATTTTTATCATTACTACTAAATAATTTCTTATAAACACATCATATGATTATTCAATAGTTCTGATCTAATAGAGAATTCCACCGTTTGTGTGAAGCGATTATTTGGGATTTACATTTGCTTTGAATATCCAGAAACCATTCACATATAGAGTTAATTTTTGTTTGCCATTAGCACAGAGTTCTTTTTAGGCTTCATATCATAGGAAGACAAGGCTTACTGTGACCTTAGAGTTGTCAGCAACAGCAAAACAAGGTTTCCTTCTGAACTTGCTTGTGCATGCAGACACAGAAGGCTGTGTGATTGCTATTGAAACATGTCTGTGTCTCCCTGACATGCTCAGGGCACTGTAGGTCCAACAGCTGTATATATTTTCTCCTTTGGGAAGACTACATTGTACAGTAAGCCTTAGATACCTCAAGTAAATTTGTAGAGGCAAATCAAAGTGCAGTACATGAAGGTGACCAGAATATTTTCTAAAACAGCAAACAAGATAAAGCTGTAATATACATTTGTCTATAGAAATAATGTCCAACTTCTGAAACTCCTTAACTGTTAACAGAGAGTGGGAGGTTGTGAGAGCATTAGGAGAAAGTGTTTGCATTGATCTTATTCCTCCTTAGGTGTCTGCTTATGACATTTCAACCGTGGTTGAAAATGGAATACATGACTTTATGCAGCTGTTCTTATAATTTTAATTGTTATTGGTAACCAGAAAAAAAAAAAAAAAAGACCAGATTGGCAGACAGATAACCAGAGATGCTATGCAGTCCTTCTGACCTTGCCTATATATTTGGCATCCCAGAAAATCCCTCTCAAAGTATTAAAGGCACTTAATACTTTTATTGAATGAAGCATTAAGTATTCACTATTCTAGAACTGTCTGAAATGAAGAACTATCATGTAGATGTAAGTTACATCTCTGACTGGATCTGATTCCACACACCTGCAGTGGGGCAGGTGGCAGCTTAGAGAACAGCATTTGCTCTGCCTTGAACATGACATTAAATAATGAAACCTGAAACACAGAGGAAGGATAGGGCTAACACTGTGCTGATATAGTGGATCTGAAAAAAAAAAGGCATCTTTAGGTGCGTGAGCACTTTCTTTTGGTTTTGTTCTATTGTTTAAAAACTTAAACTGTAACACAATAGCAGATGTGAGGTATCTTGGAAATAACAATTATTAGCAAATGTAAGGAAAAATCACTTGAGTAAGTGTTCTTGGGTAAGCAGAAGTATAGATGAATGCTGTTTCATTATAAAAACAGGAGAGCAAAACACCTTACATTTTTCAATACTGAGGATAGCCTGAAGCATTCTGATAAAAAAAAAAATAAATTAGTTATTATTGAATAAAAAAGAATCTCAACCCATTATCAGATCTAAGATTGAGCATTTTCTTGATCTTGAACCTGAGATGTATTCTGAAAGATAGGAGAAGTGACCAGGTCAAGCAAGCTTTTACTACCTCTTCAAAAGAAAATAGTCTCATTTTGGAGAGAAATTCTTGGAAACAATTCTAAAAAAAAAAGTAAGATTGGGGAACAAACCACATCTCTTGCAGAAGTAGATGCCTGTAAGAGTGAAGGAATCTGCCCTGGAACATGGATAGCAAGAAAAAGAACTTTGATTAAAGAGGACACTTTGTCTTATTACATGGACAATGATTTTGACCTAAAGATTTGATTGTTGTTTGATATCATTAAAGAGTTGATGTTCTTCTGTTTGTTTTATGGCTTATATTTAATATGCCACTTAATGGACCCGCTGATTATACCTGTATAGAATGCATGAGGTTACTTTATGTATTCTGAAGTGCATTATGGCCACTTACTAGCACTGAGAAGTATTAGCTGCCTCACTATTACTAATACTGACCTTTAGCTTCATGTTGTTAGGAACTGAGGAACGGCAAACTTTTTTTTTTTTTTTTTTCCTCAGTGTCCTTTGTTACCCCTGAAGTTCAGTACTGCAAAAAGCGTGTGCTTACAGATATCGTCCAAAAGAATAGTTCTTCTGAGGTGTGTATTTGGTTCTTTTTATAACACCCTCCACACACCCTTCCTCCTGTGAGAGCGTTGCTGATGTTGATGTTGTTGTTATTATTGTTATAAAATATCTCTTAGCTGTGCCTCCTGAGACTTCAGGGCCAGCCTGATGATGAATTCTTAGGCTTAGATCACAACCAGAAATATTCAGATTTGTACCATTCATATGCAAATCCCTAAACTTATTCTGGAGGAATGTCTTTTCAAAACAATGGCAGCATTTGGATTTTACTTTGCCCTGGCTTAATTCTCTTTCTCTCTCTTTAGAAAGCAGTGTAAAGTATCCATTTTATGAATACCTGCAGGTTATACATTCTAAGAGAATTGAGTTACTATAGTATAAAAGATTATATAGTATTTTGCACCAAAGAAAGGATACTGAGGGGAGGAGAAGCCTGTCCTTTTGCTTGACACCCCTCTCATAAAATACAGTTTTATTGTAAAAGCTAGTTGAAATTTCATTATTTTTTTGCTCACACTACAGTATCCTGTTTTATTATAGCCTATCTTTTTAGGTGGGTATGGATTTCATTCAATTGACTACTTATTGTCATCTATTACCATTTTAGATACTTGTATTTGACATCTTGTACTTGTTTTGGGTGGGATAGTTTATTTTATTCATAGTAGTTTCTATGGTGCTATGCTCTGGATTTGTAATGAAACCAATTTTAATAACACAAGGATGCTTTAGCTATTGGTGAACTGTTTTACGCAATGTCAGTTCCTTATTTCTCACATTTCCCCATGAGCAAAGGGGAATGGGGATATACAAGGAGATGTGGGGGAACAGAGCCACAACAGCTAACCTCAGCTGACCAAAGGGATATTCCATACTATATGGCATCATACTTAGGGATATAAAGCTGGGAAATGAAGGAGAAAGGGAAGATGTTGAGAGTAATGGTCTTTGTCTTCCCAAGTCACCTTTATACATGATGGAACCCTACTTTCCTGGAAATGGCTGAACACCTGCCTGCCAATGGAAAGTGGCAAATTAATTCCTTGTTTTGCTTTGCTTGTATGCATGACTTTTGCTTCACCTATTAAAATATTTTTATCTCAACTCATGAGTTTTCTCATTTTCACCCTTCTGATTCTCTCCTCCATCCTACTGTAGAAAACTGAACACCCTATGTGCCTGGCCAGTGTTCAAGGGAAAAGAAAAATCTTTTCAGTTGCTTCACAGAAGTCTTCATGTGAATAAATAAGTAAGTAAATAAATAAATCCTGTTGCTAATTGTAAAAGAAAAAAACCCCAACAAAATAACAACACACAATCAAACAAGTAATTCCATATGATTATCTGTTTGGACATTTAAAGTGTATATGCTTTAAGGAGTAATTACATCTGTGTATCCATTTGGGTTAGGACGTGTTCTGTAAAAAAACCCAACGTTTTAGCTATTAAGGCCTTAGCAACATTTGTATCATCAAAAGACTTTTTAAACCTTGTTTTCAAACTGAGTTTAGTTACAATCAAGTCTTTTTGGGGGGGAAGGGGATGGGAAAGGAGGAGTTGGTCATGCTTGTATGCACCGAATTTGCAAATGTACACTCTTAATTGGTTTTGCACAGCTCCTGAGTTAGGCAAAGGTCTCAGATACCATGATATTCATTAAACTGTTATTTGACATTGCTTCCTCTGAAGAAAATAAGGAGGGGGCAAATCAAAATTGTGACCTTTGTTAGTAAATAGCAATGAAAATACTAGGAAACAGCTTTTAAAATAATTGGTACAGTATGCTGATGTTTAGAAGAGAAAAGAAGCAAAAAAACTCTTAAAAAATGTGAAGAGCTGAAAAAACACTTTTTCATCTGTGCATTTCTATTTTGGCAATAGAGTCCAGGGAGAAGCTCATTTAGAACCAAACTAAATATCAACAAGACTCAGGATTTATGCTTGCCTCTTGTAACGTAAAATTTATTTTTGTAATACTGTTGGAACCTTTACGGGTTTCACTTTTTACTCATGTCTGTATATTTAGAGATAAAGCATGTCTGCTGGTGTTAGTTTGATATGTCCCATTATTTAGCACTAACTGGTCATGAAACAAAGGGTTGTTCAAATATACGTATTCATATTCTCTTGACCTACTCACCCTGAAAGAACCCAGTGCATTATCATCAAGAACTAGAGAATCATAGGTCAGAGAGGTTACACTCCTCCACTTGTTCATTCTTCCTACATGTGCAGTATTCTGAGCAAGATCTATGGTATTAGAACTATCAGATTTAAATGGAATACTGTGATTCTGTAGTCAGTAACTTAAAGACAAACACATCTAGAATACCCTCATAGCTTATATTCCTTGTTTCTCTAAAGCAACAAGTATAATGCTGTGATTGACTTGTCTTAACTTAGAAAAAAATGGCAGCCAGGCATACACAATATTTCAGAATACCAAAATAGTCTGGAATGCCTCCCTCTCTATTTCGGTTAACATTTCTTCTTTGCAACTTGTGATGGTCTTCCTCTCAAATAACATCAGAGATAGTTATTTACACCAAGGGATGAAATATTGGGTAAAGAACCCTCTTTATTATACATTCTTTTAATCCCGAGGCTGCAGAATTTCATTTATGTTCCATATGTTTGATACTAAAGTAATCTAATCTGTGTTTCACCTGCCATAAACTTTCTTCTGGTGTTCTCCTGCCGAGGTTCAAGTTCTATTGACAAAATTTCTTTATCAGAAGTGCAGCTGTTCATGAAATTTTACATGCAAATGCATGTAAATATAAAATTAACTACCATTTTAGGTCTATTACTAGAGTGCTAAGACTTCAGCAGGTGCAATAGATACCTAGAGCAGATTGTATTTAGAGCAATGTACAATGCTTCTTTAAGATGGCCACTGCCCATATGAATATACCTACTGACAGTAGTTGAGAATATATTGAATTACATGACTGAATTAATTAGATCAGTAAATTAATCTGTAATCTTAGTCTTATGTACGCAGCCAAGGGAACTGAACAGCCATCCTTATAAGCCAGCTTTTGGTTTGTTTATTCTAAAGGCAAAAATTGACTCTCTTTTGTGATAGAGCCAACTAAAATGTATCTTGGATACACTGAACATTTATTTGTTATTTCTTTCATAATCTAAACTAGGAAGAAAAAGAAAATTATGGCTTTATTTTCATAGTTTTCCTCTGGCTCTCAGATGTCTTCATGAACATTCCAGAGTTACTACATTTTTTCCAGGTATTATTATGTGAGACAGTCTGCCAGGGCATTAGTAGTACTGACTCAAAAATTACTTCTATTATTCAGAAGAAGAAATAGTTTTCTCTTTGTCTTTTTGACAGGAATTCCTGGAAGCCAAAGCTACCTGGGTTTTTAAAACTTAGCCTCAGCTTATGAGATATCTAGAAAACTGTAGGTATGATTAATGATTCTCAAACGAAGTAATCTCTACATTCAAAATGTTGGTTATACTTACGGCAAAATATAGTAGCAAAACCTCAATTGAGAGTATTGTTTGAAAGCAGCTTTGGAGAAAGAAGTGAGGTAGTCCCACAGAAAATTCATGTCTGACTATCTCTATGTAAAGAATGTATAGATGAGAAACAGATGAGTTAAGTGATTGCAATTGTTCAATTAACTGAGGATATTTAGTGAATTTGAGACAGTTTAGTCTATAGTAATTACTTACAATTCACACCTTATTAGATATCATTTTAAGAAAAAAAAAAAAGTAAAAATTCTAGAAAACTAAACGGAGATCACTCCAAAAAAAGCATTTTCAAATGTTGAAACATAAAATACAGTAGCCTATACGCTTTCATATTATGCACTATCTAACATCTAAAGTCAACTCAAGACAGTATCATGATAAGAACATGCATACATTATGAAAAAAAATATGTTGGGTTTTCTATCCCGAATTCATACACTCTTAATTTTATAAACTCATTCTCAAATTGAGAAGCTTCATAACACTGGTTTTCTGTGAAAATAATTCCTGAGTCTGCCTGTCAGTGTCCTTGGAAAGTGACCCATGGCCATAAAGTATGTCCTTGTGATGCGTAAAGGCATGGTCCACAACAGTCGGTTGAAAACTACTTTATTAAAGGTATTAAGCTTTTATATTCTTTACGAAGCATGTATGCATTTCCTTTATTGAGCTAATTTCCTGCTTACCTTAGTCAGCAAAGCATCTCTCAGCAAAGCATCTCTCAAAACAAACAAAGGCATCCTTTAACAACGTAGTGTTCATTATTTTAAACCAACGCATCCTTGACTTATGTATCTTCTTCCTTTGTTGTTCTTTCCTAGGACTTATATCCAACAACAGCAACAATATTCTGTTGTGTTTTTTTCTGCATTGTCATATGTTTCTATCCTAGGGCCTCTTTCTATCCTAGATCCCTCAACATGTCCTCAGTTATTTTGTGAAATCACTATATTTATCCAGATTTCCAAGGAAGATTTATCAAAGATATTGATCTGGGAATGTTTCTAAACTCAGAAAACTTAAGGTTCATATCACCTTCAGAAATTAGTGTAAGCTAAATTGCCTAGGATCCCTTAAAACCAAGAGATAAGCTGCAGCTGTATCATCTGCTTGTAGATTACTTTCATTTTCTGGGACTTGATACATACTCGGGACACCGTCCTGCCCCGTCTCAGGTCCGCCTTTTAACAAACTGACATCCTAGCAGATGCATCCAGCTTAAAAATGGGAACCTAGATTCAAACTGGTTAAAGCTTAGTAATAGTTTTCCAAACTACAGAAACAAGAATTCTAAGGACCTCAAACACTCATCTAATCATTTCTTTAAAAACTGAATGAGAAGTATTTGGGAAGAATGAAAACCACTTCAAGTATCTATTAGTTGCGGGGTTTTTTTGTTACTATAATTCAAAATGCCCAGTGAAAGAGATTCCATTATCCTCCTTGGAAGGTCATTTTTGCACACAAAATCTTACCATTTCAAAAGAGTTAAATTCTAATTGGAAACTTCTTCATTAAAAATTAACCCAATTTATCTGTTCTACTGACCATGAAGCATAATGGAGACCATGGGAAAAAACCTCTTTATGTATTTCTATTAATTTCTTCTTTCTTTACAAAACTTTCCTTTGATATAAATTTCTCATGAACTGTAGCATTCTTATGGCTGTCTGCTGGACTCTCTTGTTTTCCTTTATCCTTAAGCTGTCTTCCCTGAAACTGGAAAGAGTACTCTAGCTGAGGCCCTTATCTGTGCTGAATAGAGCAGAAAAGTTTATTTCACATATCTCATTTACAATTTTATTTCTTTAACTGTAGAGGAAAAAGGATTTAGTATATATCAAGACCGACCATACAGCATGGTAATAAACTGTGTACTAAACACCATCAGATGGGTTTCATCCAAGGCTTGAACAAGACAATATTTTAAAGTTGCCTAAGCAGAGGTGTCTAGTGCACTTTCAGATGCTAAGGAGTACGTTTGGATACCTTTGCAAGACCTTTAGTTCTTCCACTACAATCACAGCTCCCCCATAAGTACCATGCCATATTTGACAGGTGCCCACGAATATAGGCCATAGCATTATAGGCTATAGCATATAGCCTATGCCTACATGAGGCATTTGAACTGAACCTAGGCTGCATTTATATTGACTATATACAGAAGTAAAATGTAAGATGAGATGAATCACTCTTTAGGTTTAATAATTTATTTCACTTGAGATTTAATAAGGTCTTAATCACTTAAATTGGATCCAGAAGTCTACATTGTAGACTCCAGAATTTAGGTAAGAAGTCATTCCCCTTGGGAATTCTTTCTTATTAAGTAGGGGTTTTTTTAAGAAGAGGTTAAATGAATTTCAGAATAGATGAAAGAGGGCTTTCTCCAGTTAAATTTTATACAGTTGTAATGTTATTCAGAAAATTTCTGGTCTATCAAAAATAAAAATATTACCCTTGATGACACATAATTTACTAAGGAAGAGTTTTTCCTTTTCTATACATTTAGTATATATTATAAACTTTTCATTCTCTATACTTTAGTATGAATTTTAAACTTTCTAGTTTTCTTTGATAATGGAAAATAATGTCTTGGAGGTTTTTTCCTACACTGCTGAAAAAGCAGCAGACAGCAAGCCATTCAGATAAGAGAAGGATTTCATCTAGCATTGCAGACATACTAGAATTATTTTGCATTCTCTATGGATAGCTTTCTAACAGCGCTTCCAAAGTTTACTGCATAGCATACAATTATTTTCAGGTTTTCATTTCAGCACAGCTTGTTCTGCAAATGCCATTAGAAAACATATAGGATTTTTCTCATCCCAACTCTTGTTTAGATGGATATAATTGATGATATTATTATTATTGTTGTTGTTATTATTATTATTTCATAATATTCTCAGTATATTTTTTCTCTGCTTTTTACCTTCTGAACATCTGAGGGCTTTTCAAAAGATAATGGATACACAACATAGAGGACCAAAGCTATGTCTGTCAAAACAAATAAAATGTAATCATCAAGGACATCAAACATACCTAACAAAAAAGCCCAGATACCAATGGGACTGTGAAATTCTGTTGCTTGTAGACTAGGTGAATCATTTTCTTAAAGATATAGGAGAAATGTGTTTATTGCCCAAAGGTTTGGCAAGTATAGAGTCAATTGTTTTAGGGATGCCAATGCTTCCTTAGTATGAATGAAGAGAAATATTTCTGCTGGGTCCTACAGGTTCAAAGGGAGGACATTCACCTCTCTTAGGCTTCAGTGATATACATCTGGCACCCATCTATACAGAGCAAGTCGCTGCATTGGATTTGCTGGAAGGTGAAAGTAGCCATTTCTCATCACCTCTGCAGAAGTCCTTGGGCAGAAATTACCTCAGACAAAAAAATTATATTTAAGAGTACTCTGACAGCATGACTCTTGCATAATGCAAAGATAAAAACTATATACAATCTAAATGTATAGTTATAAAAATTAATTTAATTCTGGTTACCACTTTAAAAGTTTCCTCATAGCTAGGGAAATTATGAATGCCTCTTTTACAGAAAGTGAGAGTAAACTACTTATTCCTCATTAAATAGTGAGACTGAAACTACTTCATTTAATCAAATGAAATTTTAAAAATTGGGATCATAGGGTCACCAGCAAGCATTAAATTAATGTAGAGGTCTAAACCTGTTAGGTTATGTGACAGAAATCAACTTCTTATATACAATGCAGCTCAGAAACACAGTGGCAGGAGGGGAACCCCAAATAATACCCTGATAGTTTACTAGTTCATCCTATCCTACACACAGAATTAACAAGGTTGGAAGAGACCACAGAGATCATCAAGTCCAACCTTTTACCTAACTTAACAACCTATCCAACACCAATCTATCATCTAAACAATCTAGACCATCTAAACAATCTAAACCATCCAAATCATGTCACTAAGTTCATCATCCAACTTAACCTTAAAAACATCCAGGAACAGTGACTCCACCACCTCCCTGGGAAGCCCATTCCAATGGGAAATCACTCTTTCTGTGAAAAAGTTTCTCCTAATATCTAACCTAAACCTCCCCTGATGCAGCCTAAGACTGCGCCCTCTAGTCCTGCCACTGGGAGCCTGAGAGAAGAAACTGACACCCATCTGGTTACAACCTCCACTCAGGTGATTGTAGAGAGCAATAAGGTCTGCCCTGAGCCTTCTCTTCTCCAGGCTGAACAATCCCAGCTCCCTCAGTCGTTCCTCATAGCGCTTGGTCTCCAGCCCCTTCACCATCCTCACTGCCCTTCTCTGGACACATTTGAGCAACTCAACATCTTTCTTAAACTGAGGGGCCCAGAACTGGACAGAGTACTCAAGATGTGGCCTAACCAGTGCCAAGTACAAAGGAAGAATAACTTCTCTGGTCCTACTGCCAACATTATTCTTGATGCAGGCCAGGATGCCATTGGCCTTCTTGGCCACCTGGGCACACTGCTGGCTCATATTCAGTGTCCTATCAATCAACACACCCAAGTCCCTCTCCGTCTGGCCATTCTCCAACCACACCATCCCCAGCCTATAATTCTGCATGGGGTTATTGCGGCCAAAGTGTAAAACCTGGCACTTAGATTTATTAAACCTCATGCTGTTGGACTCAGCCCATCTATCCAGCCTGTCAAGGTCTCTCTGCAGAGCCCTCCTTCCCTCTGACAGATCGACACTCATTCCAGCTTTGGTGTCAACTGCAAACTTACTAATAATGGATTCCATCCCCTCATCCAGATCATCAATAAAGATAGTGAACAAAACTCTCCCCAACACTGAACACTGAGGGACTTTAATCTCCTTATTAAATTCTTCCATGTGTGAGAATTCTCAACTCATTCTATGTATGTAGGCATGGGGAATGAGGACAGGGTGTATGGGAGTGTGCATGAAAAACTGGAGTCAGACCAGGGGATAGAGATATGTCTATGGTGCAGCAAGTAGAGCCAGTGCAGGTGTGCATGAGAGATGGGGCTGCTAGCAATGGTCAAGCCAAAGCAGCTGGGAAATAGTAGATGGATGGCTCTCTGAGGGTCAGCCTGTATATCTATGGATGAGAGCACAGGGAGATTGACTATATGGACCAGAGAAGTCCTTGTCAACTCTGTGTGTTCATGCAAGAGTCTATACCAGCAACGGGAGTAAGACTGGGGGTTTGAACATCCACGTGCCAGCAGCTGGAGAGACTAGGATCCAGGAACATCTACCAGATAGTGTGTTTGAGCTCAGCTGCTGGAAAAATCCACCCTGTATGTATGTATGTATATATTCTCACCAGGGGACCTCCAACCTGCTCTTCCACAGATGGAAGCAGGATGAGGCCATCAGTGCTGTCTATGTTTTTGTGGCTGGTGTGCATATGTGTCCGATCTGTGTGGCTGTGTAAATATGGCTATACATGGTGTATGTGTGAGCAGAACACATTTGCAGTCTCACTACTGGTCAGACCTGGGGACATGGACCAGCATCTGCCTCACTTTTCTTTGGCTGTTGGATATATTTTCCTCTAACAGAAACTACCCTCGACATCTTAATATGAATTTTCTGTGTTAGCAGACATTTCACAGCCACTCATGGCCTGTATTGCTCCTTTAAAAGGGAAGGTAAATTTATATTCAAGAAGAACTTTGCATAAGAAATACACTATGCAGATAAATCAAAGGAAAACAACAGAGGTAAAGAAAAAGCATCAGGAACAAGTGTCTTTGATGCCCTTTCACTCAACCCTGACTCACAGGTTCTTATTTCCTACCAAGAATTTTATTCTTGCATTTACACTTGTCAGAAATGACAGATGACATAGTATGTCAGCTCTCAATAATCCCCTTTGTGTGGTATCTTTTGTAGCTTACATAAAATTGTTTTGTAGACAAACGCTAAGATAGAAATACTCCATAACCATCCATTAAAAAAAAAAAAAGGTCAAACAGTATCTAGCTTTCCATTATTAAGTTAATGAAGAAATTCCAAATGGAAAGAGGCAAAATCCAATTACAATTTTAAAGAAAGATACATTTAAGTTTTTCAAAGCTTCAAAGGACTTGTCTGTTCTAGGAAAAAAGTGTGTTTCAATATGAAGGATTCCACTCCTCACCCAACCATGCCCCTGCAATCTGAATCAGCTACAAGCTTAAATTAACTACTTTTGGTCAGAATTAGGAAAATCTTATTTTGATAAATAAGAGTCCCAGAGACAAAGCGTGGACATTAGAATTTGATTTTCTTTTTTTCATTGATTGTTCTCTTCTTTTTACTGTTCTTCGTCATCACTCAGATACCACACCTAGAGAAAAAAAAATACAATATACTCTTTCCAAGATAACACTTGAAAAACTCAAAGAACATATATGTTAAAATGTTAGAGTAGCTTTCAGAGTCAGAGAGATGTATCAATAGAATTAGTTTATTTTTAAACACTTTGAAATGAAGATTCATAAAAATACTAATTACATGTTTTCTTTGTAGGAGCAACACACAGATCTTTCAGAGATGCAGAGCATAAAACTATGTCATGGGAGCACCAGGGGTGTACTCCAGAGTAAGCTTGCTTTCAGCTGCATGGCTGCTAAGGCAGTTGGTGCCTCAACCTTGGGACCTGTGTATAGTACCCTGTTCCTCTGTCTTCTAACAGCTACACTGATACCACCATTGACTATGAGAGCACAGATTCTTATCCTATGCACAGACATTGTGTGCCAGAAGCACAGTCCTAGACGGGTACAGGTGGTAAACTCATGCTAAACCTCATGCATTCAGCTAAATCCTCTTTAGCATTTTTGCCCTCCTCAAAAACAAAGCTAAAAATTTATCTCTTTGAGGCCTCTTTCACTGAATTCCTAGTCTAGGAAACGGCAGGAACATCTTACAAACGGAAAAGGAAGTGACTGCTGTCACCTGTCTCAGACAACACAGGTTTTCTTGTGTGGTAGAAAGAATTTATATTCCTCTAAATGAAAATAATGAACAAGGCAAACAGGTCATTCAACTGTATGATTGAGATTGTTTCAGTTATAATAAAATTATGAAGTCTGTGCCTTTCATCTTACTTATAAAGCTTGTCTGAGCAGAAGAAGAAGAGTTAGTAAAGTTAGTAAAGTCATATCGTTGACTGCAGAACTAGGTCTACTAAAATATGCAACCTCAATATGCTGCCTTCCTTTGTTTCTATTTTATATATAGAGAGATTATATCGGGAAAGTCCTCTCACTTTCAATGAGAAATAGTACTTACACAATTAAATTTACCACGTGAAGAAACAAGATAGACATGGGAAAAATATTAGCTCTGTTTTATAGGTAGAAAATCCAGAATAAGTGACTTTTTCCCTATCTATATACCACACCTGAGAAAAGAATCTCATTTGCTTCAGCCTGCAGATTTATCTATTGCCTCCTGAGACAGGAAGGTATAGGGATTTTTCTATACATCATCTTATCCTCTTCTTCTGATTTGGCCCCGAGGTGGCAAGAACTCTATGAAGATAGGGTTTTCTAAAATTCCACAGTACTTTTGGAATAGTTGCTCTCTAGCATATGTCTCACACACTAGACAGAACCTCAAAGGTACTGTTTAGCCAGGATAATCTCTGAGCAATTTAGCAGATTGGAAAATACGCTCTGGAGTGTATTTAGGACTTTATAAAATGACACTGCAATCCCAACTAAAATTCTATAAGATAAAGTTCAACATACTACCATTCTGGAGAATAATGATGCTATATCAACTACAGCTAAGAGTACAATTTATCAGCATTAGCCTTGATGGGGCATCCAGTGCAGTGTGATTGATTTAAATGTGTAGATTTTTAACATTTTGAACAGGTGGCTAACTTATAACAACAGTTTAAACTTTTAGAGCATCTTATCATGCTGAGGCAGCTCATGGTGTTTTACAATGACATTAAAATTAAAATTTAATCTATCCTGCAGAGTTAATAATTAGCTAATGTCAGTTAAAAGTCAATGAAAACAAATCAGTCTCAAATGTAGGTTTAAAAAAGAGGAAAATAGGATCTCTTGATGTCAAAAGGCAGTGAGTTCTGCCAAGCAGATCCATGGCAATGGAAAGAGCAAGCACTCTAAGTGACATTTCGGTGGGGTTTAAAATTTTAAAAGATTAGTTTTGATCTTGGCTAGCAGACCTTATTATGGCTTCACTCATATGGCTTCGTTTTGATTTATATAGCGCTATAACAGTCCTTGGGGATGGGGTCAAGAGGTAAGAGTCCTATCCTCAGGAGATGAATGCAATCACTGGGATTCCACTTTCCTCTCAAGCTCAATGAGTTTTGTATTTGTTTCTGCCAAGTAGCACTGTGACAAAATGTAAAGATTCCCCTACATCTCACAGCACTATAATTACTTGGATTTGAATTCCTTCAGAATAAATCTCATTTAAATAGCAGAAACACCCTGAACTCTGTATTTTACAAGGAACAGGTGCTTGTTATTTTGAAAGAAGGGACATGTTGCATTTGTGCAGGAGAGGTTTCTGAGCTGTAAACCTGGTCTGACGTAAGTATAGGATTTAAGTCTTGACCTTCTCTGTTATATAAATCTTGCACAGCATGCTGTCTATTCTGAATCCTGTTTAATCCTCCTCATGCATCGTACAGAGTCAAGGTATTTAACTAAGGGTTATAGATTGTATTTAAGAAATTAGTTTTGTTTCTGCTTTGAACTAGTCATTGGTGATGCACGTCATTCTCTGTAAAATACTGAGACATGCTAGGAAACTAGTTTACTTCAGATCTCCAAGTATGAGTTGTGAGAGTCAGTGTTGCAAGGTCTCCTTGTAATCAGCCTTCAAGGCAACTGCTTTTTGTTTTTCCACTTGGGAAAAAAAGAAGTGTCTGTGTTCCTTATTGATCTGATTCTTACTCTTGTCTCACATATGTAGTATTTGCATGAAGCCAGTTAGTTCCCCTTAGACTTCCTTGAAACTTCAAGGAAAAGGTGAAGACATAGCATTTTATCTTATATTTAATATCTTAATCCAGCTAGCAAGTGTAAAGAAAGATGATGGTTATTCACATGTATATTCCCAGAGTATCTGGAGAATTTGCTTTTATTCCTTGTTGTTGTCTGTGCTAGCCCAATTAAGCCATCACAATTGTGCTACAGATTGGCCAATTCCAAAGCATTGCAGGTGAAACTCATACAGTTGACTCGCACTCTCACATACTTTTGTATCTCTGACTAGTCGTTTCTCCTAAGTAGCAGCATAAAGTACTACCAGCTGCTGCTGTTCACTGAGCAGAATAGAAGCCAGATAAACAAGGAGGCCATCAAATCATGGAAGTCCATGTTTAAAACCCTTCATATCCCCTTGCTATAGGCCACTGCCATACTACTTTTGCAGAAAGAAGAATGTTTCAAGCACATGTACAGAGAAAGCTAAGAAATTCTCCACATTTGCACAGTAAAATTCCACCTTAACTCATCATACAGACATAAGTTAAACAAGAAATATCTGTGAAAAACAGGCAATTTCTGTTTGTTCAGAAAAGTTGCAAATATATGAGAATCTTACGGGTTAGTAAATAAACTAGTGGGGAGATATATGCAAAAGTATGTGTTGAAGAAATATAGCTCTCTGATTCTTTTCAAGCTACCATCATGGACAGTAGTCTTGTTAATTTTGGGCACCCTATAGGGTTTTTATATGTCATCTCAAATACCTAATTAGTATTTTAAAAAAAAATTTGATAATAAGTGTAATTAGGTCAGGAGAGAGCTTGTTTCCTCAAAGTGTCTAGTGGCAAGATCTTTGCAAAAGTAGACAGGTGTGCAAAGAAAATATCAAAGAAGATACAAAAAGGCATCATTAAGGGGTGACAGAGGTCAGCAGTTAACACTTATACATTTGTATTTCTGTCCTCAGGACAGGAGTATCAGAAGAGAATTGAAGTTCACATTTGACACAGAAAGAGGATAAAGATACTGTTACTTTCAATTATACTTTTAAAATTATTTAAATATGCATGTTATGCATTTTATACAGTTTATGCAATTTATTAGTGAACTGAAAAGATACAGATATGCATTTATCACTAAAGTATATACAGAGAAAATGAGTTTTCTATGTACATGATAATTAAAAAGACAAAATCAGTCTTAACATGGTAAACTCCTTAAATACTATTTGCAGGTACTTGTAGTTTGGAAAGATATGTATAACAGGAGAGTTTGTTATAAATTAAGATGCTTATTAAATGTCAGTAGCTCTAATAAGTGATTGATATCTAATTAATGTGTCATATGTGATAATTTTAAAATGTTAATTAATGCCTAAAGACTTAATAAGTGCTGCTTGACCTATTAATTATGTTAGACAAAAACTTACAGTAATTGTTTCCTAAATGAATTGCTTAAATAAAGTGCTTAAAGTGCTACCATATGATGCTAACATGGTGGTAGGCTGATTTTATATAAGGCTGTGATTCAGGGATAACCTTTGAGCTTTTTCTTCACATATTTATGTAGAACAGAGCTGCACTGTTTCCAGTTTCACTCAAAGATTTACTGCCCTCTTCTTTCTTTTGGAAGTGAGAAAATAATACTGTGGGCTAGATCCTGCTGTAATTCAGTCAGGCATTTCAAGAGTGTTGCTTTGTGTGCCTGTCATCACGGATCTGGTTTTGGTGGTGCTTAGCCTGATGTCTAGCTGTGGTTACCTGCTGAGTAGGCTGGCAATGACGGTACATTCCAGGATCCATCCTCACCTCTGAGAGAGCCTGGGACTTGGAAAGCTGCAGTCATTAAGCAAAGAAATGAAGACAAAATATGGTCCAGTGATTACTCATTATAAAGGATGGAGGGCTGCTTTACGGATTTCCAGTGTGGCTGGGAGAAAGCCACGACCCTCTTTTAAAGATGCTATGTCCTATTATTTCTTACTCCCTCTGTAACAGAAGCATAGCATTTTCTTCCTGTATCAGTGTATGGAAATTAAAATCATTGAACATTGAAAGGTGTTCCTATGCTCTGCAAACTGGCAGCCAGAAAAGACATCAGAGTTTATAACTGTAGAGGAATAAAATGATTACTGTTTTCAGAGCATTCATGGGAAATCTGCAAGTTTTCTCAGAATTACATTTTCGTTACTTATATATGGATATATATTATATCAACTAGATTAATTAATAATATCTGTATCTAAAATATATGCATTCAATTTACTTAATGCATAATTTATGAAAATTTTCCTCTTTGTATCTATTAGAAAATCTTATTTTTAACTTTCTTTTAAAATTGCTTTATCTGGAATTTTCATTTTAATATCAAAATTGAGAGCAATTTTATAAGAACAGTTCTTGGTTTCTTGAGGACCATATATTTCAAATATTTGTTTAGTCAACTGATACTTTAAATAAAAAATAATGTGAATATTTGGAAAATATTTACGTTCTTTCTAGCATGTCCAAAGGTCAAGACAATTCCATGCTATTAACTCTGCTTCTTTTACATCTCCTCTCCTAGCATCTTTATTCCCTATCATTCCCATGCATGTCTCTATGGAGTAATTTCAATTAACTCTTTGCAAAAGTTCTATATTTTTTCTCAGAAAGCATTGGGTAAAAAATGTTTGGATAAGTTACAAGGAACAGTTTACTTTCCTCTAGGTTTAATCTCAAAGACAAGCAGTTTCCTGTAGAGATACCATCCTTCATTATATCTGGAATGTACTAAGAAGAGTATACCCTTTGGAGCCAATATTTTGGTATTCTGATTTGTGTATTTAGTTACCATGTCGCTATTTATTATGCTGTGACCCAGTGGTCAGTATCAGTGGTAGAAAACCAGGCTGGAACTATGGTCTCACATACAATGGTAATTTCCCTTGGTTTTTTGTAGCATAACATATCTTGGTTGATGGGGGGAGGGTTTAGTTATAAAAGGTTTCTATATGCATGAAAGATCTTTATTTATTCTGATACTGTAAGGTAGTTTTTTATGATCACAGCCCTTTGAAAATATTATGTTTCCTAGAGTGCTAGTGTACATTTGCTTTCATACAATTTCCCTTTAATTGCCTATGATTTCTTTATAATTACCCTTGATATAATACCCTTTGATATTCAGAATACTTGACTGCCAAACAAAAAAAAATTAAAGAGGGGGAGGATGGAAAAAGACAAACTGAAGTTTAAGTGAAGTTACTCTTGAGTAAAGTTATCTATGTTAAAAAGTAACAGCTCTGAAAAGTTTTGTATTCTTTAACCCATTAATCAGGTTTTTTAGAGACAACAGTGAAATTAATTCCTGTCACAGCTGTGCAGAATGATCAGAACTTTTTGCAATCGTAGCAAAAAGTAGGTCTCTCACCTTGATTTGTATCCTTAGAGTTATGACCTTGTGTCACTCAGAGAAACGTGGAAGTGTCATTGACTGGAATGGCAAAGTACTGCAATCAGGTAGCACCATCAGCAGCTTTAACAGTTACTAATGGAAGAAAAAAAAGTCCCCAGTCACTAATGGGAAAAAAAAACAACCCAACCTTTCTTATTTAAGGTAGGAACGATTTTGATCTCGACGTACCTGTAAGTTGCACAAGTTTAGAAAGTAGCCTCATTTAAATCTCTGGGTTTATTTTGGATAGATTTTATCTAAATCAGGTGAGAATTAGAATCCCTAACAAGTGTTCTTTATGGTGATACGGATTTAAGAGAGTTTACTTAAGCTCCTTTCTTAGCAAATAGACTTCTCCAGCTGGTGGAAGAGAATAGGATATGAATATAGTCTGTGAGAGAAAAGAAAGCTCAAAGGAGGTGTTTCTCCCACAGATAACTAAAAACCAACAAAATAAAAAAGTAATCCAGCGTGTATTTCTGCACCACATAGTTTTGTACAGCCTGGAACTGCCACAAATATTGGATGCAGATATGTAATGCCATCTCTCTGTAAGGATAACTTGACCTCCGATGTCTGTCTGCAGATGCTTACATTGCAGACTTGTACCTTCACAATGCATTCCAGGATGCAGCAGCTATAGAGGCCATGGTATGAGCTGGTTTCATAGGAAACTACATAGGATAGCACAAGCCACTGTGCAGCTTGAAAGAAGGTAAGGAAACACTATAGGATATCTGGATATTAAAATCTTTCCAGATTTGATATATGAATGGAAGTAGCAGTAACATAGTGGGCAAAAGAAAAATGCCACTATCAGAAAGGGTCACCTTTTCCGCTCCTTTCTGTTTGTGGAGCATTCTGATAAAGTTTCTCTCCTCCATTGATAACCCAATAATATGTTTAACAGCTGTAACTCTGGTTTAAATTTGGGCCTACAAATGGATTTTAAAAATGAACTTTTTAATTTAAATGCTATGTGCAAATTAAAATTACATGCATTTTGGCTCATGACTGCCATAAATAATAATTATTGATCTGTTTTCACTGTTCTTAATGGAATACTAAATTCGGAATAGACTTTCAGGGTGAACACATTGCTAAAATCATGGTTCAATGATGTTGCTGATGACAGTTCTGGTGTTCATCATTTTTCAAATGCGCTATATAATAAAGCTGGTCTGCAAGCTTTGCGTGCCTAGCAGATACATGCAAAGTTATTTGACAATAGGTCAAATTATGCTTAGTTTATGGCCTGCAAACATTGGAAGGGTAAAGATGGCCATTCTTATGATTCTCAGTTCAACTGTGCAATCTAATCTACTATAGCTGCAACAACTTAAAGATGGGTTAGTTAGTAAACTCAGCAGATCTGGTATAATTGGTGCTATCAGCATAAGGCAGATGAGGCCATTATATTGACTCGAGGCAGGCAACAGGAAAAAGTAATACTTAGGAAGTGGCAATGAAAAATATTCCCAAACTTCCTTCCACAGTCAGGCCTTCATGTAATTTTTTGGGAAAAAAACAAACAGCTTGAGTGTTATAGCAAAGGTACAAATATGTCCTGGCTTAGTGGATAAATTATTAGTTAGCAAATTATGGATACAGACGTATTAAAGAAATAAGAATTTTTTTATACGAGGTAGAAGAAATTGAATTAAAGAATACTAAAATACCAAAAACTCATAGAAGAAAATCCCGCAACCACTTCCCCAAAACCCCAAAATAACCCACAAGACACACACACCAATCCCACCCTCCACCAGGCAATAAACAAAACAAAGAGAACTTACTCCCATTTCAATGTCCCAAGATGTAGCTGACTGAGGTAGACAGCAGGGGGCATCGATTGCTCTAGAGGTAGCAGCGATGATGGATGGAAGGTATGCGCCTGTAGTCTGGCTCGCTAGTCTATGGAACATGCCACTGGAGCGAAGGGGCGACTGCATGGTGGCGCACACTGAAACACCCGGGCACCGAAACGAGCTCCTTCCTACAATGAACTCCAGGCGCGAAGAAAGCGAAGAGCTGCAAAACCTCTGGTTATATAGTCTTTGGTCCTGCCAGAATGCTTTGTCCTGTGCACCTCCTCCAGCTGGGTGGACTTGCCCCTCGTCGAACTGTCATTGGTCTCTCCAGTCTTGACCTGCCCCAGCTCCGCCTCTGGGCTCCGCCTTCAGAGCCCTGTCACGGGTCGAAGGAACAGGGCTGCCCTCGTGTGCTGTCAGCACGCTGCCGCCACCGCAGCCACTGAGTGAGCGCGGCCCCTGCCGCCAGCGCCAGCCACGCCAATCCCTTCCGTCCAGGGCGCCCAGCCTCGCCTTTGCCCCGCGGAGAAAAATTTACAAAAACCGCTGCAGAGCACAGCTCGGCTCTCTCCACCACCCTGCGCTGATGCCAGTATGGCGTGGCCACGTGGCGCCACCTCGCTGCTGGGGCTGCTGCCCATAGCTGCGCCAGTGTGGGCGGCGCAGGGAACGCCGCTGCACGACCACCGGCGGGTGTCAGCGACACGCTGACCAACAGATGGGAGCGGGCTCGCCCGCCACCGGCAGCAGTGCACGTTCTGTGCACTCCATTCGGTGCTGTGATCGCCATGCTGCTTCTACCGCTGCACCGTCACAGCGGCGCCGCTTCACCCAGGCAGTGCCTGAGCCATACCCCGGTGATGGGATCAGGGGAGCTGCCACTCCTGATATCCCTAGCTGTCCCGGTGTTGACTTAGCCTGCGCGTTCAGGTGCGGCATAGGTATGCTATTCGCAATAGACTCTGTTGTGCCTGGCATAGCAGCGAGCCCAGGAGTGGTGAGGGAACCCCCCGGGCTCTGCCTATCCCGGTGTTCCCAGCGGTCCCAGTGTCCGGCATGGTGGGCGCGCCACACAACAGGTCCTGCCGTGTCTGGCATAGCAGCGTGCAGGAGCAGTGCCCCCCTCCCCCGCAATCCCAGGGCTTGCGACCTCCCTCCCTGCCCCTGGAAACAGATACACGTGAAAATCAGGGAGACGCCACACCACGACCAGGTGCCACAAAACCCTCCCTTTCCCGGTAATCCTGGTCCCAGCCCAGCGTTCTCGGGCATTCCTGGCCGTCCCGCAGCCGTGGAGGCCGTGCGCACCACAACATTGTGGTCTCTTTGAACCCTCCTCCCCCAACACATATACCTCCCCCTCCCTCCCCACCCCCACCTTGTCAAAGAAGAAAACACACATGAATCAAGAGGGAGTTGGGGAGGCGTGGGGGGAAAGGGAAGAAGTGGGGAAGGGGAAAAAAAAAAGTATCTGTTATTTAAACTGGGTTAATACTGGAAAAGTTTTCCCACCCTTGGCTAACCCACGACAAAATATTATTTTCCAAATGGTAGAGATAAGAAATTTGAGGTGGAAATATTAGAAACCCATGGAATAACTGTTTACATGTAGACAGTTTACAGATTTACTGCTTGATAAACAGATAATGTACAACACATCAAAGCCTCTACCAACAAAGTAGGTAAACAAAAGGCAGTTGTCATATGACAGTCAAGTTTCTTTGATTATACTGGTTGGTTTAGCACATGCAAATGGTAAGCATGTAATGAACAGTGACTAGGTTAAGTAAATGTAAGACCCCATTTGCAAAGCTACAAGCTTAACTGGGAATATTACTTATATTTAAAGCTCCAAAAGACTTTGTCTAACTGAACTCTTGCAAAGCTTTTCATTTGTTAATACCTTGAAGTCACAAAAAGAAAAAGAAGTGTCATGCTTTCCCAAGAGAATTTTACAGAGAATTTTAGTGGATAACATATAACCAAGGCAGAGGCATTCCCCAAAAGCACCCAGCACAAAGAAGCCCTGACATCCAACCCACCTGTTTCAGGTTACTCAGATTAACAGAAAAGGAAAAGAAGAAAGAAAAGAAAAGAAAAGAAAAGAAAAGAAAAGAAAAGAAAAGAAAAGAAAAGAAAAGAAAAGAAAAGAAAAGAAAAGAAAAGAAAAGAAAAGAAAAGAAAAGAGAAAAAAGAGAAAAAAGAGAAAAAAGAGAAAAAAGAGAAAAAAGAGAAAAAAGAAAAAAAAGAAAAAAGAAAAAAGGAAAAGAGGAATAGTTACTGCCAAGGGTCCAGTGGAGTCTGGCTTACATGGTGGCAGCCAGAGAAGGAAGAGAAAACAAAAATGAAGCTTTGTGCTCCCATATTTATGTGGTCAGGCCAGCATGGACACATCTCCCAGGTGGGACATCAGGGTCACTGACCACCCAGAGCCCTCCAGGCCAGAGTGAGGGGTGCTATAGCCAAGCAGAGGCTCCAGGGCATGTGGTGTGGGCAGGCTACAGAACTGACCTTTTAATCAACAGCCTTTGCCATGAGTTCGGGCCCTGCGATGTAGCTGCAGCCACATCCTTTCTGGTCTCCTCCCTTCCCCAACAGAAACACACCATTTGTTTCTGCCTATTTTAAATATTAATAACTGATCTGTTTTTCACAGTAAATATGGGTTTATTTACTTTGGGATTTTTGTGCACTTTGAATTTACATGCCTCATTTCTGCCTTTTTCTTTCCTCTGTTGTTTGTTTTGGTTTTTTTCTCCTTTGTTTGGATTTTTTGATTGAATGTTAACCCTGCATTTGATACCTTTTTCTCCATACAAATACCAGAGATGTAGTATAGAAATATCTCTGTATTCTTTCTTCTCATTAAACTGCTTAGAGTTAAGTACAGTCAGAAACACAAAAAACAGTGGCTATCTTTGTGTAAAAGGTGACCAAATTGTACCTGGATGTATGTATTGTCTATTTTATGGAAGACAAATGTCAAATATTTAATTCAAGTGAGATGAAAATGTATTCAAGCAAGACACATAAAAATTCTAGGCCTCCTTCACCAACATACAGAACCCAGTGCAAGCAAAAAAATCAGTGTAAGGAGTCATGGAAATGAGCCTGCTCATCATAGTTCTAGATGAGGTTAAAATACAACATAAAATGAAATATCTTTTTCTTTAAATATTTTACATATATTTATGTTCTGGAATCCTAAGTGAATCAGATACATATTCAGAGCCACAGAGATTAAGAAGATTTAGCTTCAGTTTTGGGATCTTCAAAATATTACTGGAATTTTGAAAGCTCATTTTACTAAAAGGTTTCTTTTTTTCCCCCCTGTCACTATTTCTGACTACTACTTTGATATAAAGATAATTGTTGGGTGTGATTTCTGGATCTTTGAATCAATTTAAAATACTAAATACTATCAAGAAAAGGGAAGAAAACACCCCAAGTAACTGTAGTTTTACTTAGGAAACTAATTTTTCAACATCACAGTTCCATGTATAAAAGCATTGATATTGTGGGAATGAGAGTGAGGGAAGGAAGGAGGAGATTGAGACATCCATAGATACTGTAGCTAAAAAAATGTTTTCAAATAAAAATCTTCATGTAATTGTTGTTTCCTTTATGGCTTTATCTTCTTAGGAAATATGTTCTTGAACATGACATGTGGGTGATTCTAACCTGTGTGGAAATCATGCAGGTCATTGCCCCACATATATAGAAACCTACCAGCATCTAATACAATTTCAGAATCAGTAAACCTGCTTCTGTGCACCTGTTTCAACTTCATATTCCTGGCCCACCTGCAGTTCACCAGATGTTCTGGTATTTCGTTGCTTGCATGTCTCTATGTGTACTTTATTGTGTTTACCAAAGAAAATGCTTTGAATAAAGTTATTGGAGACATTTATTTATTTTCCTGCTGAGTGACAAACCAGACTAGGGATTTGGAACATATTTTCATCATACTCCTTCCTAGAAGTGATAAAAAAGAAAAACTTCATGTTAATAAGGGAATAAATGAAACAATACTGTGTGCAACATAAAATAAAAATTTACCAGTGTCCTGTGGCTTCTCAAAATTCATATTTCATTGCCTTTATATAAAATGGGAAATCAATAAATAAGGAAATAAAATTTATATAGAAGCTTACAATTTGAAACTGTGAAAAGAGATATATTCTAAAAAAATTCTTGAAAGAATAGAAAAAATGCTCAATGAGATCCTATCTGAAAATAGAACAAATAACAAAAAAGTCTGGTATGCCTTAGGGTGTTAGAAAATATATGATAAACTAGTTATATCAATATGCATGTGATTTTCTATGGAGGTTAGAGTTGCTCTTTTAAAAAACCTTCTGGCTAGTAATTTTAATTTAGATTACTACCTTACACGCAATATTATAAATAATTACAGATCACAGTTAGATTCCAGATAAGTCCTGTACCACTAGGCATAAATATATTGAATAAAACAGTGCTAAGAAGTTTTTTAGGCAATAAGGTCCATAGTGTCAGTTACTTGCATTGCAAGTGTGCTGGAACACCTACCCACCCCCCCCACTCCCCCCAAATAGACTGAAACTATTATTTGTGTTCATTTTGACAGCTTCCACAAAAGAAAGTACAGAAAAGAAATTATGTTAATATATCCTTCACTTCTAAATGTCCTTTGGTCCGTATCCACTGAGTGTTAGTAAAAAAATTCTCAAAGAATCTGTTCATGTTTTTGAGATTTAAATTTGCTCAGTAATTAGAAAATGTTCTTATTTCACACACAAGTGTATCAGATAGATGAGGGCTTTCTAAACAAATTATGTCAATACATTGATGCATACCATGGGCTTCTGTTAGCACTGCCATACTAAGCAGGTTCAGATCTATGCATATCTATATCTATTCCTGATAGACAAAAGTCCAGAAAAATGTGTGAGATACATGTATCTCAACTCAACACCTGTATTGTTGCAAATATCAGGAATATTCCTACAGCAACACTGGTGCTCGAGTTTGCAAATTGACCTGAAGGCTGTATGTAATGTAATAAATAATCCTGCATTCTATATTCATTATGCATATTTGCTGCCATGTCCAGCCCAAGGCCAAAGGCGGACAAAACTTTTTAAAATCTTTCGGAAAAGTTTGTCTACCTATTCAAGAGGTACAATTTTTTTATTCTTGCTCTCAGTAGTTGTTGTTACTAAGGACTAACAGATTTATTTGCTGGATACTGCATATTTCTTATCTGACAAAGGTACACAAAGTGTCTGCTGTCAATTTCTTCTGTCACTGTTTCTGTATCATAATGCTGTTTCTGCCAGCATGCTGACAAGAAAAGTAAGTTCAGATTTATTGCAAAAAAGAAATCACTGAAACAATCACCATAGACAGTATGTGGTGGAAGAAAGAAAAACAAGGCACTGTCATTGTTGACGATAATTGCAGTGTACCTACAGGAGCCTTTCACCACAACCTGTTTTTCTTTTTTTTTTTCGCTTTTTTTTCCTCCCTTATTTCCCCTAAACTGCCTTAATTGTTCAGACATTCAGGTTGTAAGGTTCACAGTTCATTGAGAAAGCTCTGCTGTAACAGGTGCCCACCTGGCACAGCTACCCAGATGCCAGTCCTGCCTTACCCACTCCACAGGTCCTCAAATCACTGGCTTGTTCTGTTGGGTACTCTGCACCCACTAAGCATTCACACACTCATCCTTTGGGCACCTCAAACTCATCAGTCACTCCAAATACCAGCCTAGGTCATCTGTCCACCTGACACCCCAGCCCTGACATAAGGCACCTGCACTCTCTTAAAAAGTTTTTAAACTTTTACAGATGAGCATTTTCCTTCTTCTCACTGATTATTTATTCTAACTTGAAATTTCCTATTGAATTACATATACATATCTATAGACATCAATTTAAATCTCTCAGGGGAAAATAGAAACCCACTGAGACCGCTACATACCTACTGACCCTTATAATTCTCTCATGCTCTGATCGACCTAGTCACTGGCATACAGAGCAGTGAGCCTTGACTCCCATGGTTGCTTTTCCATATTTTAGCACCCAGACCTTACATCACTTATGCATGGGATAAAGTGAAATTACGCAGAAAATTGTGAAGAAAGGCCTTAAGAATTATAGAGTAAACTGCTTTAGTCAGACAGAAGGCTCACTAAGACAAGAGTACTAACCAGTGCCTACTTACATACCATAAATCCTTTTTTTTTCTTCCTCCTGTTCCTCCCTGCCTTTATCCTTCCCTCATTCTTCCCTTTTCTTCACCTATGATTCTTCCCTTATGAAACCCTTAATGTTTTGTATAATTCGCCAGATCCCCCTGAAACATCCATAATGATTCCCATTACGTAGATTTCTTGTTGGTTAAAATTACTGTGTTGTCCCTCTACAAAGTTCTACCCATGCTTTCTTAAAGACTCATCATTTAGTGCTTGAGGAGTTTTGGTATAATTTATTGTTTCCCTTACATTTTGCTTGCCAATTTTCTGTGTCTGTGTGTTTTCTTTATTGTTTTATTGGTTATTATTCTCTTTGACCAGGAAAACTTCTTTATCTGATGACCTTAATGAACCTGTATTGGTTTTGCATGGCAACATTTTGGTAGTGTTTAATGCTGCAGCTTCTATATCATTAGACCTTATAAAATGTTTCAGGACTTGATGAATCAGAGAATGTAGGCTGCATTTCTAGCAATTTAACAGGTACCTGAACAAAAGACACATATCAAAAGCCAACTGAAGGAATATGTAACAATCTGCATGAGCCTTGGACCAAGTGGAAGCATTAATTTGGCTTGGCTAATGTGTATGCAAATGCTGAAATGCCAGCTAACACTTTGGTAATTAATTTTCTTAATGTTTCTTAGTTTTAATGGTAACTGTAGCCCTTTTCAATTACTAGCCAGCATATGGAGAATAAAAGAAGAATAATCTCAACAGGATATTGGGATTGGATTTGTCAGCCTTCAGAAACGAAGAACAAATTATGACTAAATATAAAAGTCAATCTCTGGAATTTCTGAAAACTGGTTTAAAACTTAAATTGTAGGAAAAAAATATTATTAAATAAGGGAATATGCTGATTTGTTTTCTGTCATATACTAGTAGTCAGTGTTATTCATAGAACATCCATGTTCCTCTGTGTGAAATTTCATGTTATTCTCTGGAAGATAAGTCCTCAGATTATGCTAAGTATGCAGAAATGATATTCTGCTTTTAGAAAAAACAGAGGACATCATATAACACTGAAAAATATGCCTTACAGCTTCTTCATTAGAATTTTAGTCTTCTACCTCAATCTTTAATTACAATTTAAAGTTGAGATCTATAGCACTAGTTGAAAACAAATTACAGGATTTCCTGACATTTAGCTGAAGTGTCCCTTTCAACTGAAGATTTGGTAACTTTTTTACTTTTAAGAAATTGAATTATTTGCTTTAGGTTACTGTGATTGTCTGCCTAGGAGCAAATTTTCAAAACATGTGTAGATGCAAATATTACATGTGTACATCTGCATTTTTATGGGCAAACTGACATTTGCAAGTGCATTGCGTGGCAGAAAATGGGATTATCCAGTTTGCACATTCAAAAGTTGTGAGTTCACTTGGATCAATATGGGGCATGGAACTAGGAATGCATCCTGGGAATGGTAGTTTACAGAGCATCCCCAGCAGATTGTATATTGGGCAGCTTGAACTGATACATGAGTAAATATAGATTATCTCTTTGTAGGTGAGAGGAAAACAAAGTTCTCTCAAGTTCACAAGAAAAAAAATAATGATATAATTACTGGAAACAGGACCAGCAGGTCCTACTTATTGAATCAATGCCAAAAAAGTGCCTAGGAATATTTTAATTTTTTTTTTTGCCAATACAGAAAGAGCAGGAGAAGTCTGTATTGATCCAGCCTGTCATTTATTCAAGAAATAATTTATCCTAATGTTAAAGAAGAGCCTAAAAGCAGAGAGCCTAGGGAGCTTTGTTATCCTAAAAAAAAGTCAAAATTCATTGGTTACGATGACTGTTGGGACACTTGTGTTTTAAATGTATACAAGTAATTTGGTAATCTACATCTAAGGTACTCTCATGGCCTGTGTTAAATAAATAGTCCAAGAGGAGATAAATAGTTCCTTGGAGACTACCTGCAGAGTGATAATAAAAAGTGATTAAAATGCTAAGTTAGGCTTTTATTGTTATGTTTAAAATTTAGGTCATCTAACTACTAAACATCTAAGTCAGGCAGTTGAATCCTACTCAAGTCTGCAAGTAGACATCTGGAGAAGAAGAATTGCACCAGATGCTGTAGAATTCTGCTTTACTAGCCAAATGTGAAAGTTTTCACACCAGACTTTGCTACATTTGAAACTGTCGTAAAAGTCTGTTTATCTTAGCTTGAGGCATTGTCTGATCCTACAGTAATCTCTGACAGTTAGTATTCCTTCCTTCCTTCCTTCCTTCCTTCCTTCCTTCCTTCCTTCCTTCCTTCCTTCCTTCCTTCCTTCCTTCCTTCCTTCCTTCCTTCCTTCCTTCCTTCCTTCCTTCCTTCCTTCCTTCCTTCCTTCCTTCCTTCCTTCCTTCCTTCTTCATTTTCTGTAAGTGAATTATATTTATCTACAGTTACACCAATTTTTTTCTTTTTAGAAAGGTACAAGGAGAAGGAAGCCTGATTAAACAAATTTTCTCCAAATAATGATTCTTGAGTCTATGAAGTATGTCTCCTGATGTCTGCTAGGAGATTTCCAAGTTCTTTCTTTTTTTCTCTCCTTTCTATTATACTGTTAAGTTCTTTTACATTAATGCAGATTAATTTAATGAGGTTATTCATGGTCACTATTCTTACTTGTAGAGGTATATCTTGATATATATTGTAAAAAAATATAAGCCTATTTCTTTCAAAGAATGCTCTGGTAAAAACTATATTTCTGCTGTACTGTTGTCAAAAAATTAGCGATTAACCAGACTGCAAAGAACTTGCTCTTTGTACTCCTGTTATTTTTTTAACACGTCTTTTTCTCACAGGCTTTTAATATTTTTCTTCTTAGTAATTTTATTCACTGTATCCATTCCTGGTTTCTTTTAAATTCTTGTCTGTTTTCCCAAACCATACCCTGTGACACACTCGTGGATTTTTTTCACAATCTTTTATTTCCTAACGTCTTACCAAAATGACTTTCAACAGATATTATTGCTGTGATCTTTGTTATTTATCAAGTTACACTTTTCCACCTCCTTTTTTTTTGAGTACTGCTACAATATCCCTCTTGTATATTGTCTGATGTACTTTTGAGGAAAGTACCTTAAAAGTACATTACATATGAACCAGGTAATATACCTTTGTAGTTGCAGTAAAGCTTTACAGAAAATTCTAGAGTTTCAGAGACCTGGTGTAATGTGAACCTAAAATTAATTTGTAACATCCCATCATCTGACCTACACTTCATTTACATTTGTATTTGCAGTTTTCAATGTAAGGAATCATTCCATAAAAATGCATCTTCAGAGGTTTACCTAAAAATGAATGGGTTGAGAACTCTTACTTATTATATTACCTCTGAGAGCACAAGAAACCCTGTGATGTTGTTTCAGACACCTTCAGTCAAGTTCTCCCTCATTCTTCCTGACCCTTCACAGTGCGTCTCAAGGCACCAGATTGATGGGATTGTATTTTTCTCCTGAGTTTGCCCTATTGCAGGCTTACAGTGATTCAAGACCTTTGCTTTTTTTCATTTCTCTTTGTTCACACCTTTGAGATGGAATAATGAAAAAGGAACAAACCTTAAAACATGTCTTTATTTTCACTTCTTCCTTTCTTAATAGCCATTTACTTTTGCCACTGGTAAGCACCTCCTAATTTAATATAATAGGTAAAAGGTAACAGGTGAAGACTGTAAAACTATTAAAAGCAAATAAAAATTTAAAGGGAGGTCTCACCTCTATCTAAATAATTCCACATTACTATTATTCTTCAGGTCTTTTTTTTTTTTTCCCTGCTCAAATGTCGTCGTTAAGAGGTTCTAGAAGATTAGTGTTTTAGAAATCTGAAAAAATGTCTTCTTATCCCAAAAACAGGGAGGTTCTCTAGCTGATGGTAATACATTTTGGCAACTCTGGGCATCCTACCTATTGCGGACGTAAGACACAAACTTCTGGGCGCACTTCTAATAATCACTTTTTTTGGAGTTGTCTGTTAATGGTCCTTTAATTGCATTCTGTTTCAAGCTTGACAATTTTTTGTTTCTTTTTGCCTCCTGACATGATCACCAATTTCAAATTGTGGTACTTCTTTCTATTCCCAGTGATCTAAATGAAGTTCTTTATGTCTTTTTCATTTGCTTCAATTTTCCTTAATTTTAGCCTGTCTATCACTGATAGTTTCATCAGTGCATCCTAATTCAGGTTCTTGTTCCTGTCCTTCTCCACTATGAACTACTGTTGTTTTCTGGATGTTGTTACATTCTGTATCTACCGTCTTTTACCTTTATTACCTGATAGAATTTATTTGAAAAAGGAGAAGGATCAGAAAAGACCTCCTGTGGTTTGGCATTTTTGCCATCATGTATCATTTTTCATTTGGCTAGAAGGTTTCTTCAGTCTTTCTTTAGGAAATAATTTATCTTTATGCTTCTGAGATGTTATCTTTTGAAGCTGTCCTTTGTTATATGTTTTCACAATGGCCTTAGGTCTTCTCTCTTACATCTCTTTGCTGTATGTCCATGCAATACCTAAACCCATGGGAGGGATATCATCAGCCTTCAGAAACCTCTGCTAAAAGTATATAAACAAATTCCTATAAAGTGTTTCCATCCTTTCAGTGGTGGATGAAATCAGAAAGACTCTTTATTAGTCAACATAAATACTATTCTCCCTACCTGCATCTACTGAAAGTGTCTGGTTACAGGTATTTAAGTACAGCGTGCTGCTGCATTTTAGGCTGGAGGTCACTGAACTTTGCATAATCATCCAACCATTAGAAGACTCCTGTTTATAATGGCCACAGAAAGAGTTTTCCACAAAGGTCACAGGAGTACCCACATTTAAACACAGCAAAGAACTAAAGAGAAAAAAATAACAAATTTATTTGGCAACAAACTTTCATTAATTTATATATGTGTCAAAATCAGGAAGGGGATCTTTTATTTTCAAATATCGTTAATTCAGTCTTCCCAGCCTATCTCCTCAATCTGTTTACCTTCCTCCAATGGTTAATCACAGTCCCTTTGTAGGAAGAACTTTGTCAGCTTGTATCCAATGTAACATGAGCTAAGCATCTCATGCAGATATGTTTCTTCTGTACAACTATAAAAACAGAGACAGCACTGTGATCCTAGTTCCCTGAACTTTCAGGTTCAGGCACACTAATTTAATTTTAAAGAGACTTTACTTAGAAGTCAACTCTGGTTATCTTTCCTCTTTACTATTATTCTAGTTCAGTGAGAAAAATCCAAGGGAGCTTAAATAACCATAAGTGGTCAAGACTCCTGTGCTCACTATTTAGTTCTATGCCTTCAACATTGCTTTTCCATCAAGGACCATTCTTAGACTGACCTCACTTGCTCTCACGGATGAGATGCATTATAGGTTCTGCATCTGCATTAGACAAGTTCATTAAAGTTTGTGAAATGCTCAGACAGTGTGCTAATAGAGGGTATGTAAGTATCCAGATAGAAACACCTGCTAATTTGCCTGAAAGAAATCTGATTAGTCTAATTCTAGCAAAGTACAATTTCTATGCTGTCAAACTTGTTCCTTTTCTGAAGTAACCAAAAGTGTCTGAACTACTTTGGTGCATCCTCTAATGTTCAAAGTACCTGACACAGTGTTATGCTTAGGGTATTCGTTTTTCTGAGAACATGAATAATGTTTGGCTCTCTGTGCAAAGACTGAGGTATAAAGCTTTCTTATTATTATTTCATTTGTCAAGCTTAGTCTAAGGTATGCATTACTCATGATACTTACTCACATTTGTAAAATTATATCCACTCCATCCATTACATGAAGTTTGATTTGAAGAGATGTGAACAGTTTGAGGCAGAGTAGCTATTTGGAGAGTAACGAAATTATCTCACTTTGCTTCCCTGTAAACCTCAATTAGGAAAGATGTATTCTTGTTGTAGATGAAGTGTGTTATATTGATGATATGCAGAAAAAGAAGAGGAAGCAGTCAGTGGTGTCTGATGATGGGGAGGGGAGAATGTAGCAGACAAACCAGAAATTTCCATTAGGAAGAGAGTGTTATGTCTCAAATAATTGCTGTAATATACATAATCCTTCAGGAATTACTATTATTGTTAATGCAATAAGAACTAATTTAATAACACATCAATTCCTTCTAGCAATTCTGCTGTACTTATTTAACTGTCTTATAATAGTGATGGGATAAATCAGAGATTATGGTGTCACATTGATGGTGAACAGCTTCCTGTGGAAGGACTAGCATAATAGGATCTCTGACACAGATCAGGCCTCTTTCTTATTCTGTTAATACTAGAATGATAATTACTATCATTGTAAGAGGAAGAGGGAAATTATTCAGGGAAGAGTTCTGAATTCTAGCAAACTGGTAACACAACATCACTTTGAGGAGGTACAAGAAGAATCCAAACAGTTCAACCCATTTAGAAACAGCAGCTTCAGGCAAGATGTTAAATGGTCTTCAGCTACTTTCTTAATCTTTATGTTCTCAAATTCTGCCACATCTCTAGCAGAATGAGCACTTTGTAAGGAGGTGATATAGTTGAAAACCCCAGCTACCAGTGGGAGACCCACAGTTATAGTGATCAGCAAAATGTATGCGGTGATAACTGTAAAAAATATATCATTGCAATCTGAGTTGTGTCTGCAGTGTGTGGATAACGACAGCTGAATTTGATTTCTAACTCTCTGTCCACTACTACCCTCTTATCTGGAGTATCTGTAAACCATCCTTAGCAAAGGGAAGACAAACTGGAACAGAGAGGTGTGAAAAGATGTACAAGCAGCTGTTGTCCTAGCTATGCGTTTGTATTGTACAGGTACTATACTATCTGAGACCTGTGTGAACGCTTTGGTACCATTTTGTGCTAATTTAAAACCAAATATGCCTTGCTTAGTCCTCACATAGCTTAAACTGACTTGTGGTTTAAGTGCAAACGTTCTATCTTCATCAACAGAATATTTAATGTAAAACAGAAAGGAAATATCCCTAAAGGTAGTGTGTGTGGTAACCGATTTTGAAATCCTAAGGCTTTAAGGCCTGTTTTAAGAATTCTAAAAGCTAACCTAAGTAACACTGTCTCTTTAGCAGAGGCTTGAAGTTAACCTGGAAAATTTCTGTCTCAGAAACAGCAAAGCAAAGAGTAAACAATATCCTAGTATTTGGCCTTTCTCAAAACAATGGTAAGATTTTCTCAAAATACATCTGTAGTTCTCACAGTGACTTAAAGCCTTTCATGGTAGCTTAGAACTTTTGCACAACAACAACAACTTTCCCTTATCAACAGATGCTCTGCAAAAATACATTTTGCAGAGCTTTTCTCATGCTTTTCCCGATCAACAGTTCTAGCCAGTGTCAAAATAATAGGAAAAGTTCTCAAAACAAAAGAAGATGATCTAATGCTTAATTTGATCCAATGAGGTTGTTAAAAAACAGGTGTGTGGACCAATAAGGATGTAAAGTGCTGGTTTCTAAAAAGCATAAAAATTGTAGGTTTTCTCATTAAAATGGCTTTCTGGTTGACCCCCTGGCTTGCTCATTTCTATTTCCACCAGCCCCATACTACAACAGTAGTGGTTTACATTTGCTTGACTTGAAACTGGAATAGTATGCCATGAAGTCTTACACTGGTCCAGTTGTAAACTCCAGTAGGTATCCATCATCATCGAGCAAGCCCTAATATATGTGTATATAGATTGCCTTCTCTGTCTACTCCAGGACTGCACCCACTGAGCAAATCATGGTAAAATTGCTGATTTCTTCACTTTCAGGATTTAATTTTATTCTTGATGTCTGGCCTTGGTGAAAGTTGGTCCTTACATACTTTAATGTGTTTCGAAAATGATGTGTAAATTGCTACCTAGTTTTATTATGATCAGACACAAGTGTCTGGATATCACTAAGAAATGGATCTCAATTTCATGTTTGTCATATTTAGTTTTATAGTTCAAACATTTCTGATGGCTCTAAGAATAATGACTCATCCTGGTAACATTGGCATTTCTTTCTTGCAATCCAAATACATACAAAGTGGTGAGTGCTGCATATACAAAGTGGCGACTACTTGCTTACTTCTTTATTTTTGTTCTTAATGTCTCACAAACACAAAATATATTTGAGCTCTGAAACAAAATCGTGACCCTTTCATAAGATTGTCAGAACAAGCCCAAAATGAGAGACAAAGACATGAGAGAAAGAGGCTCCAACAAGCCTTCAAAGAGGCTAAGCTCTGCCTGCCAGTCATTTTTATAACAGCAGAGGCCATAGACATAATATTTTCAGAATGTTGTTTCTTTTGAATGGATAGAAGTGTAACACTGACAAAGATATGTTTTAAAACTTCAGATCCTTTCTATTGATAACATAGCTGCTTTTTTTTTTTTTTTCTGAATGATAGCACTGTCACTTTAAAGACAATTCCAAGCTTTTGTTTTCAAATGCCTTTTGATTTAACAAATCTTCCAAAGTAAAATTGCCCTAGGTTGATACATGAGCATGCTTGTGGAATGTATGAATTAGGAATTTCTTATGTGTTATAATAGAGGTCCTTAACTATGTTTGTTAATATAATAATTGTAAGACTCAGTCAGTGAACTACCTGATGATTATTACTTAACTTCAAATTCCAGTGTTGCTCTCATTTCATAACTGTTATAGAGTATCAAATGTGTGTTTTGTGATAAATAGAGAAGTTTTTTCTTGAATTGTATAATACTCATTAGTGTTACAGCATAAAAAGTAGTGTATATTTTTAAATTATAAATGCAATAGTTTATTTGAGTTGACAGTAATAGAATTACTCCAGATTTCATTTTGTGTTTTTGGCAGGACTAGATTTATAAAACAAAATCATGATCTACTATGAGTATGAAACAATTTGGAAGCAGCTTATTATCCTCCATGTTGAGATTTCTTTGTTTACTTGGGTCCTCATTTGTGTGCTGGATAACATTTTCAAATCTTGAATATTTTTAGCTCTGACGATCAGTTTATAAAGACAACCCTCTGTCCCTCAGAATATATCATTCACATAGCACAGATGAAACTTTCTGTCTTTTGACCCTCTCCAAGTCTTTTAAAAAATCATTATAAAGCAAAGGATAACAGACATACATAAAATTCCATTTAACCATTGCGCAGGTTATGATAAAAGCCAGGCTATTTGCTTTATTCTCCTTAAATCCTTCCAGAATACTGCTGTGAAAGTCAGTTTTATCTCCTGAAGCTCAGGCCATGAAACTCCCCAATTAAAATTCTTTTACTGCTTACCATCCCTTTAGTTGTGTTCAAGGTCCTTGTCTTCCCCATTAAGGCTGTACTTTCATTTCTACTTAGTGTACTTCTTTTCTTGACTGCCTCCAAGATTCCCACCTAGGTGCTGCTTTTAACCCCTCCTTCTATTTTTATCTTTATATTTTGTTCCCACATGCCTAAGTCGGAACTACAGCTGAAATTATTCACTGGCAGAGACACCTACAGTGCTTGTACGTCAACACTCCTCAGCTGTACCATCCACCCTTGATTGCCTATTCCCTGACAAGAGGTATTTACAGTCCCTTGCTTTTGCCATGGTGCATACATGGGGAACTTTGAGAGCTGAAAGCACAATTCTCTGCTGCCTAATTTAAGAAGGCAGACTCTGTAGTTAGGAGTGAGAATTTCTCACATTCTTTTTGGATTGAGTTTAGGAAAAGATCATAGCACAAAAAGACTTGTGGATTATACATAGACTGCTTTAACTTCCATCAGTCATGCCATCCTCAGTGGTCCAGAGCACTGTGTGAAACCTTGAAGGAAAGAGCTTTTAAAGTTCTGGGGGTTTTACGCAGTTTCAGCAGCAAATATTCATCATTCCCACATCTCCATTAAAAAAAAAAGAAAAGGAAATCTTCAATTAAAATAGGCAATTTGCTCCAGTGAGATGTAAGGTTTGCATGGTTTGCTGGAGCTTCAGATCAGGATGTAGCTTGCACATATTCTATATGTGGCATAATTTCAAAGATACACTATGTGAATTGAAGATGAAAGTTTGTGTTTTAAATGTCTATCTTGCGCTTGTTATCCATTGAAATAGGATATATAAAGAGATGAATATTATAACTTTGGAGAAAAATAACAGTCTGGTTTGATATATTGAATTTATATTGCTGTACTTGAAGGGCAATTTTGTGCTTTCAAGTCACATCACAGCAAGATGATTCACCCATATATACATACATATGGACATAAGAGAAATGTATACTAATGAGGGACTAACTATCACCAGGTTAAATAGAAGTTTTGATCCTATGTGGAAATAAAAACGTATTCATTGCCTTTAAGGTTAAATATGAGGGACAGATGCAAACTCTGCCTGCTGTGACCAAATTGCAGCAATTTGTCCAAAATAATGAAATTTTCCACTTACTTATTGCAAAGTTTTAGGTGTCTGGAAAACAATCACAAGGTACTGGAATTCCTTATTAATTAGAATGAATTTGATATGAGTGCCATTTCTGAAATCTGGAGAGGGGACGTGAGTGATTATAAATTGCAACTTGTTCAGCAAACCCTGAGAGGATGACAAAAAGTAATTAGTTTATATATAGGAACAAGATCATGGCTTGGCTTGACAAGACAGTTTGAAGAAATAGTCTGCTCACATACGTTTACTTTTCAGAAGTTTTAATTTCCCAGAATTAATCAAAATGCTAAGTAAATGATTGAGAAATAAAAACCCCCTGAAATATACAAAGAAAAACGTTTATTACTAAAAATAAATCTTTGTATCGACTTAACAGAGTACTTCATCAGCATGACCAAAGAGAATAACTGACTAAAGTCTACATTACTGTCAGAGACCAATAGAAGTTAACATAAAGAGATCAGCAGTTTGTCTATCTTTGTTCTGAATATGACTGAGTGTATCAAGGAAATTACAGAGATCTTTTATTGGTCCAATTAAATATAAATAAGCAAAACATGTAGCATGATCAGATAAATGCAACCTTTAGTCTGGGACCAATCCAAAGTAAACCGATGAAAAAGTTTCAATTAATTAAATTGATTGAGGAATAAAATACATATGTATAATTATGTCTTAATACATTTTTGTGGAAAGCAAGACTAAATTCAGTGGGGAAATATCCTTCAACTCCATCCCAATTGAGTTCTATAGGAAAATCAAAAAAAACCAAAAACCTCTTAAAGCAAATGTTAACTATGATCTCTCCAGTTAGTTATCTTAATGATCCTTGAACTGTTTAGAATTTATTCACTTGGATTGTCCTCAGACTGTAGAGATTGATATTTTTTTCATGTATGTACTGCATATTATCAGGCTAATATTTTCATTTCATGAAACTATAGGTATATATGTTCATGAGATCACAAAAGAGAGTTAATGGATGCTATAGCACTGCATGAGACAAAGCAGCTAGTTGCGCACTTTCATCTCTACCACCTCTGGAGCTGGTTTCTAGAGCAATCTTTGAAGTTTTGCTTGGGAGGCAATGCATCAGTTTACTCTAGAAAGATCCGGACAGTAAATTAAACTTTACTATGGAACAACTTAAAGTCTAATATATACCAAACAACTCAATGAGTAGGGATTGTATTTTGGAAAGCTGTATACTAAAAATACTTAAAAGGTGATTTTGGTTGGTTAACATTGGCTAGGTGCCAGGTAGAGGGAAACACTATTATATCTGACAGTGGCTTTATGCTTCAATTTATAAAGATCAAAGAAAAAAAGAAAAAAGATATTTATCTGGCTCAATTATATAGCTAAAATTATCCTGATATATGAAATTACATCACCTCTGTTGTTTCACATAGGAAAAGCTGCGTTTGAAACTTCTATAAAGAACTCTTGACTTTATTGATTAATACTTAATTTCTTTGATTTCAAATAGTTTAAGAACTGCACATTTCTTGTACTTCTGTTTATAACACTGAATCATGCCAAGGTTTTATGACCCTTTGTGAAGGAATTTTCAATATTTATTAAATTGAACACTGAAACTCTCTTCAGAGGAGAAATTCTCCACACACCAAAAAAAAATTCACTGTTAATCTTATGAAGTAAAATTTATACACTTCATAAAAATGTGTACACAGAGTAACATAACAGAGGCAGTTTCTAATTGCTCAATGAAATCAGCATGGGCCCATAACCATCAGCTCCAGGGCTTCAACTCTTGACTTTTTAATCTCTTTCCTGAAGGTATCTATTTCTCATTGGAGGTGAGAGATAAATGTGTATCTACTGTGTGGAGGATGGTAATGGAAATCAGTCATGTTAATTAAATTACAAGAATTAACATATCTAGTATTTTTTACTCCTCTAAGATTTTTCAACTGTTAATGAGAGTGAAGAGCTTTTTGTGATCTCCTTCTCACAGAACAATTTATATCCAAAATCTTTGACAAGATGCAGTTGCAATTTTGATTAATTGTTCATTTGTTTGGGTTTCCTCTCTCTCTTTCTACAGAGTCAATATTTTAGAAAATACAGACTGAAGCCCAGACAAAAAAATCCCACCAACAAAACCCTTTCTATTCAACATAGAGGACTCAAACTTGGACCCTGCAGCAAAGCACCATTCAAGTCCCCAGAATAAAAAAAAATAGTGAAGAACTTGTTCAAAATAAGCACAAAACAGATGTGGTTTGGGCTTCCTTTGGATTTTTTACTTTTGTTTTTCTGGTAATTTAAAAAAAAGTATTATTATTGCTCCCTACTCTTTTGCTTGTTTTATATTTTATCTGTAGTTGTGAACTCTGTGAAGTTTGGACATTTTTTTTTTCTCAATACTTTAGAAGTAACAGTTGCTGAAAATGTTGATGAATATGTTCAAATTAAAATATTGATGAATAGCAGATTGGTAGGTAAGACCCTTACAGGTAATATTTTTTTCTGTTTAATTTTTGTCCTCATTTTAGCAATACAATTGAGGTACAATTTAAGGCTCATTGCTTCTGGGGCTTTATGTATCTAGACATATTGCATACTGCTGCTGTATTTGGTGGAATTGCAATTGTATGTCTAACTTAACACTTTGAAATTTATTTAAGGTAAAACAGACAAGCAAAAGGAGAATCTGAAATTCTATGTCTTAATGATTTCTCTTTGCATCTACATTTTACTTAACATATGTTCCTCCATCTGTTTGCATTTGACTTTTCTTATTGAGGTTAATTATTGTTTTTCATTGTTTTTGGAGTTTTTATTTGTCCTTTTTTTAATCAATTATCTAACTGAAGTAGCTTTTACATTTTAGAACAAAAATTTACACATTTTCTAAACACACAAATACTTCTTTTGATCAGCATTCCTACAGCAGGATTTATTATTGTATAAAGCTATAATAGGCTTTGGTAAATTTTAATTCTTATAAACATTCCATCTTTCACTAAATTCTATTGGCATGAAATTTGCAAAAACAAGTTTCCCACTGGAGTTAGTGGGATACTGTAGACAGGAGACAGTTGAAGTAACAGATGCAAAATCAGCCGTTATTATATAAACTTTTGTAACAAAACCAAGAGTCTTAACTACTTGGAAAATTCTGGCGTGTTTCAAGACCACCAGTTTCTGAATCACTGTGTGACCTCTTATTCAAAGAGATCATATAATTAATAAAGAAATTTTAAAAAATCAATGAGTGAAAATGTAGAGTTCTGTTAAATCTGAAATCATATGCAAGTGACCTTCACTTCTTTAAAAAGTCTGTTTTCTTTCTTTTGTTGCAGATAAAAAGGAGCTATAGTTGATGAAATATATAATAAAAAATAGATATATTCAAATATCATTGATGAGTAGTTATTTTGCAGTTTCAAAACAAATGAAATATGTTGTAGATATTACTCAGTTTGTGATATGAAGAAATAAATCCATTAGATAAGGATTTTCCTTTCTTGCTGCTTGGTGCAAATTTCTATTTTTGTCAGCAATCCATTTTCCAGAAACAAAGAGTTGCCTTAGTTGTTTTAGGATAAGCGTAAAAAGAAAATGGACACAAGAAACATAAAAGCACAATGATAATTACATTTTATTAATCTTTTCTTCCTCTTCCTTAAAGCTTTCTGGGACCTTAAATTTTCAGCAAAATCTTTTTTGTCTCACCTTGAGACACTCTTTTTCCATCTTATCCATAAGTGTTATCTTCTGTGCTGTTCTCACAGCATAAATACATGCATTTCAAACATTTACCCAAAGCTCGTCTTTTGACTTATGACTGTTATCATTTTTATGCCACTGTGCATCTTTTTTTTCCAAAAAAAAAAATCTTTCTCCACTTGTGTAATCAAGTATTTATTTGACTTTCACTGACTTTTTCTACATTCACTCAGACACTGAATATTTCTATGGTTAAAATATATTTACTTGTATCTTTCCTTGAACTGATGTTAAAGTGAATTCTGTCTGGTGGTATACTTTTGTCTTAGGTATTAAACTATGAATTCTATGAGGACCCTGCTAACAGGAGGAAGACGTGGATGAATTATTCTACAAGCAGCTGACAGTTGCTTCAAAATTGTCAGCCCTTGTTCTTGCGGGAGATATTAACCTACCGGATGTCTGCTGGGAACTCAACACAGTGGAGAAGTGGCAGTCTAGGAGATTCTTGGAGTGTATGGAGGCTGCCTTCCTGTCATAGCCAGTGAGTAAGCCTACCAAGGGTGGGGACCCATTAGACTGGCTATTTACAAACAGAGAAGGGCTGGTGGGACATATGGTGGTCAGAGGCCATCTGGTGTATAGTGACCTTGAAATGATGGAGTTTTCAATACTTAGTGAAACAAGGAGGGGCATTGACAAAACCTCTACCCTGGACTTATGCAGGGTAGACTACAGCCTATTCAGGGTGCTAATTTGGAGAGTACTTTGGGAAACAGCCCTTAAAAATAAAAGAGTCCAGGAAGGATGGACATACTTCAAGAAATGAGTCTTGAAGGTGCAGGAACATGCAGGCCCTAGATGATGAAAGAGGAGCTGGCAGGGAAGACAGTCTGGCTGGGCAGAGAGCTTTTTCAGGATCTCAGGGAAAAAAAGAGGGTTTCTCACCTTTGCAAAAAGGAGCAGGCAACTCAGTAAGTGTTTGAGGATGTTGTTAGGTCATGCAGAAAGAAAAATAAGAGAAGCAAAACCAAAATTTAAACTTAATGTGACCACTTCTGTAAAGGATAATTAAAAATGGTTTTATAAATATATTAATAGCAAAGGAAGGGGCAAGTAAAACCAATTCATTATTGGATGTGAAGGAGAAAATAGTTATCAAAGATGAGGAAAAGGCTGAGTTACTTAACATCTTCTTTGCCTCAGTTTTAACACTCAGGCAGGGAAGCCTCAGGATGACTGGCCTCCTGAGCTGGTAGACAGGGAGGAGGGAGCCAAATAGCCCTGCTGTAATCCAGGAGGAAGCAGACAGTGAACTGCTGAGCCACTTAGATCCTCACAAGTCTATGGGACCAGATGGAATGTTGACCTAGGATGTTGAGGGAGCTGGTGGAAGAGCTCGCCAGACCACTGTCCATCATTTATTATGAGTTCTGGCTAACTGAGGAGGTCCCAGATGACTGGAAGTTGGCCACTGTGGTTCTCATCCACAAGAAGAGTCAGAAGAAGGATCCAGGGAATTACAGGCCTGTCAGTCTCACCTCAGAGCCTGGCAGAGTCATGGAGCAGCTCATCTTGAGTGTGATCACACGGCACCTACAGGATGAACTGGGGACTAGACCTAGCCAGCACGGATTTAGGAGGAGCAGGTCGTGCCTGACCAGCCTGATCTCCTTTTATGACCAGGTGGGTGAGAGGAAGGNTTCTAGGAGACCCTGAGATGTTGTTCCAGGCTGTTGTGATGTCTGGTTTTCGCCGTCTCTGTTCCCCTTATCTGATGTTCGTGTCTAGTGTTTACAGAACTTGCTCTATCCTAGCCCTGTGTCCCAGCAGGGCCCTGACTTCCCTTTCTAACCCCAACTCAGCTGTGGATGTAGTCTACCTGGACTTCCGCAAAGCCTTTGACGCCATCTCCCATGGTAAAGCTGGCAGCCTGCAGCTTGGAGAGGTACATTCTGCACTGGGTGAAGAGCTGGTTGAATGGCTGTGTCCAGAAAGCGGTGGTGAATGTTGTTGCACCCAGTTGGTGGCCAGTGGTGTCCCCAATGGATCAATGTTGGGCCTTATCTTTACTGATGATCTGCATGAGGATGTTGATTCCACCATTAGCAAATTTTCAGATGACAGCAAGTTGGGAGGGAATATGTATCTGCTGGAGAGTCAGACGGTTCTGCAGAGGGACCTGGACAGGCTGGATAGATGGAATGAATCCAGTGGTACAAGGTTCAAAAAGTCAAACTGCTGGGTCCTGCACTTTGGCCACAACAACTCCTTGCTGCACTGCAGGCTGAGGACAGAGTGGCTGGAGAGCAGCCAGGCAGAAAGGGACATGGGTGTGCTGATTAACAGGAAACCGAACATGAGCCAGCAGTGTGCCCAGGTGGCCAAGAAGGCCAACGGCATCCTGTCCTATATCAGGAACAATGTGTCCAACAGGACCAGCGAAGTCATTCTTCCCCTATACTCGGCACTGGTTAGGCCGCACCTCAGAACTCTGTCCAGTTCTGGGCCTGTCTTAGATTCAAGGTGCTGCATTTCAGTCCAAATGTAGAGACTATTCCCATAGCATTCAAATAATATGTGAACTATTGACTTGCTGTTGATGATGATTAAATATGAGAGAAATGTTTTCAAAGATACGTGACTTTTCCAGTATTTGTGTTTTCAATATATTTGTACTGGGTTTTGTACTCTGATCGTGATGAGGAAGCAAAATATTTACCTAAATTACAAATATGGTAATATAATCAGTAAATTTTGAAAAAAATCCAACCTCATATGTAAAGCATTTTTTTAATAGTCTCTAGTTTCTCTCTATGATTTTCATAAAATTATAGAATCACAGAATGGTTTGGGTTGGGAAGGGACCTTGAAGAGTCATCTAGTCCAACCCACCTTCCAAGATTTAGATGGTTTAGATGATGGATTAGTGTTGGATAGGTTGTTAAGTTAGGTAAAAGTTTGGACTTGATGATCTCTATGGTCTTTTCCAACCTTGCTATTTCTGTGTGTAATTCTGTGTGTAATAACTGAAAGGACACGGATCATTCATACACACACACACACACACACACACACACACACACACACAGAGATTTTAAAGGAACAGATTGATGGTATTGTGCATACCCTAGCAACAGAAACATGGAAAACAGAAAAGAGTTGTTCTGTCATGATAGGTGTATGTTGGGTTAATAAGCTCTCTTAAAAACTTGGGTTTCTTTATATCCTTCCACTATCATAGTTAAGATTAACAGAACTATATCATCACACTACATAGACAAAATGAGATGGTTAAATTTTGTCTATTAAATTCCATTTCTTTACTTCCAAGTTGGTAGGAGTACCAGCTTTGCACCTGGTCTACTGTATAATAAGTTTAGGAAAAGAATTACAGTCGCAAATGAGTTTACCAAACCCCAAATGACTGACAAGGTAGACAGGGACCTTGGTTATGAATACTTCTCATTGTCTCTCAGACATTAATAAAAAAAAAAAACAAGAGCTAAACCTGATATTTTAAATAGTGTATTAAAAATCTACTAAAATATTAGACCCTTTTTTGTAGATTTCATTTTTGGTTATACAAAAGGAAAAAAAAAGAAATTTGTGATAGGAAGTATGCTTTAAAGTTTGATAGAATATTAGTTTTTAAGATAAAATCTGTTTATTTTTTCAGACATTCTCATTCCATTTAAACATTTCCATTGAGAACATTTTTTACACAAAAGAAGAAATTATATTTAAAATTCCTATTGAAATGAGAGAAGGAGAAAGCCAGAACAGATCAAGTGTGTTTGTTTCAAAGATCTATTTTTATTAGGGGATATATTTCAAAGCTTGCATTGATTATATTTGAATACAATATCTATTTCCCTATCTTATTCCCTCTAGCATCTTTCCTCTCAGGATTCTGGTCTAGCATGGGAGAAGTGCAGAATGAAAGAAGGCGAGAACCTGAGTCTTTCCTAACTCAGATTAAAATTCATCAGTTTTGAGCTGTGAGGAAAATATTATGGGTTTAATTGGGGAGGGAGGAATGAAAGCCTCTCCTTCTCTTTATGGAAAGATTTTCTAACATTTGATAGTTGAAAACTAGTACACAGAACTGTAATATTGATTAAATCATTTTAATTATTATATTTATATAAAAGTTGGACTTGAAGTAAATACAGTTTATGCTTTTAATGTTTCGTTATACTCTTATTCATACTAACTGAAAAAGGAAATCTCTCTTCTTGAAAAACAAAGAAGTAAACAAAACCAAAACTAATAAATAAATGAAAAGAAAAAGCCATCACCCAAAAATCCAAAACAAAATCACATCACACCTAAGTGTCTAAGAACTTTAGGAAAGAACTGACAGTTTTCCTGTGTGCACTGAAGCCAGCTCTGAAAGTCCATTGGCATTTGCTCTGGATTTAACCTGAAAGGTTTCTTAGGTTGAGAGGAGGGAGGTTTGTCTTTCAAAACCTTTTTTTTTTGTTGTTCCCAGGAGGTGATCCTCCACTTCTGTGAAACCTCTGCTCCGTGCAGTGTTGGTGCTGCAGCTCCCCACCTGCTCTGAGTTGCCACGGCAGGTGCAGTGAAGCCCAAGGTGCATGCAGGGCTTTTCCCAGCCATTGTGGCATGAGGCAGCGGTGGCACAGGTGGAACGGGGTCAGGTTATCGCTGCCGCCGTTCAGCATGTGGCTCCTGGCGTGAGCTGGGATGAAGCCGGGGCCGGGGTGGCAGCGGGGCAGGCCCCAGGGCCGCCCTCACCCACTTCCCCTGCCACCCTGCCGCAAGCCATGAACAGGGAGCGGCGGTGGGTTCAGTGTGGCCCCACTGGGCAAGAGGCAGCCTCCACCGAGTGTCCACAGAGCCTCCAGCTACCGCAGCATGCAGAGGGTGGGTGGTGCCTGCATGTGTGAGACAACCAGCACTGCTGGTCCCCCGTGCTGGCGGGGAGGAGTGTGGCAGTGGTTTTCTCTCAGTGGGCATGGCAGCTGCTTTAGCTGCCCCTGCGGGCGGCACTGCTGGCCCCAGGGCCCCTCCTATGGGTTCCCTGCAGTGTTGGTGGGGTAGTGGTGGCGGCCCCCTCCTCTTGGTGAGTGCAACCGCAGGCATTTTGGTGGGAACGACACCTTGCCTTCTGGTGAAATCTCAGAGAGGGGGCAGTGATCAGTGCCACGTCCAATGGCAAGGTGGCAAACCCCAAAAGGCTGTCACGAGAAATTATGAGAACGGGCAGCCCATAAAAGCCAGAGGCATGGAAGCCCTGTCTCTTTTTGTCTTGCTTCAGGCTGAGAGAGGCACAGCTCCACTCCTTCCCAGTCCCTTGCTACACGGTGTCATCGAAACTCGGGCAGTGCCGCTGGAGGACCCAAACAGAGGTGACAGCAGTTTGTGGTTTCTCTTTCCCTTGGGTTCCTTTTCACTGTTCTTCTTTTCCAGCAGCTCCTAGAGTGGGGAGCAGCACCAGGATCCACAGCCCAGCAGCCAGCTCGGAGAAGCAGTTTGGTATTTTTTCTTGCAAAATATTGTCAGGTCATTGTTTGTGTAATTGGTTCCATAGCTCATATAGCCCCTAGATAATAAACTGTTTTGTTGTTGACTTCTCTATTGAGTCTCTCGTTGTTGGTTGTACCCCCTAGATTCCAAGCCAGGACAGTATTTTACTTATTCTTTGAGAAAATGTCTAAAGAATATGGGATTATTCACAAATGCTCCCATTGAACACAATAAAAGCTGACATTTACTGAAGAATATTAGAAACAAATTACTGCTTTCAGTATTTTCTTCCTCTCACTTTTTCCATCTATTGAAAGTTGAAAGTTGTAAATTGTGGTTTAGTCCCAACCTATAAAATAGCATCTGGGAATGAATAAATTAAAGTAGCCCATCTCTTGCTACTAAGACTGGCAAGGGCATATTTGAAAAAAATAAACAGGAAAATAACAAGCAACAGACCTGCAACAATCTTGACAGCATACTACAACTCTGATAGGCAGTCTGTGCAGAGGGGAGAGTACAAAGACAGTTACAAATGGCAAGGAGCACATTTATGAATACCAATAAAATTCCCCTTCTGCTCTATCATCTCTTTAAGGTGCTGTTTTTCAAATAACCATTTCAGAAGCAGCTTTATAATTGCTTTCCCTTTAAATACCTAAATTAAATGTACATATATAAAGTAAGGAACATTCGTCTTGCACTTCTTTCAGAAGCATGGCACTTTTTAAAGTAGCATTGCTGATTTATAAGCAATATGAGTGATTTGAAGTCATATCTGTGATTTATAAGTCAGGACTTCATACACTCTTGATATTAAGATCTATTTTGTGAAACCCAGTTTATTTGTTAAAAAAGACTGATTTACTAGGCAGATTTATTAATCATGGATTGGAAATATAAAACTAAGTCTTGGTTTAAGTCTTATATTTATAAATTAGACGCTTAAATCAAATTCCAATTTATACATAATGGGATTGGTTCTAGATATGTGCAAATAGTAATACATCCAATCTCACTACTACCTGAAGATAATGACCCTGCTTTCACAATTAATTTGCTTATTTACATTGATGGAAAAATTCCTATCGTTAATCAGATACATACAATTCAGAAAGTACTCCATATCAAGGAGTGAGTCAGAAAGAAATATGACTTTCTGGAAGGAAATGAATAATCTAGCTTGAAATATTGTAATACACAGATTTTGAACTCCTTTTTCAGAGTTTTCAAGTTATTGAGTCCATGTCCCCCATTGGGACTGCTGTTACCACTCCAGCAAGACTGACAGCTTTCATTTGCTGTCATTTGTCTTTTTCTTATTCTGAAAGATAATACAGAAGTTATATTAAATTCCCTCTTTCCATCTTCCACTTATAATAATTATTCACTTTTTTTTTTGAAAGCTTTTTATATTCATATGTCTGTCATGCCCAGATATGCCAAGCAGCTGAGGAAAACACATACCAAGTGCTTGAAAAGTACAAACAGCAATGACCAAGATGGTGTATACTTGAAGATTTTACTTTTTAATCAAACTCATCTACCTGAAGCAAATTAATAAATTTCAAGAAGTATTTTTCTGCTTCATTATGCAAAGCCGTGTCTTGAAGTGTTACGTTTAGATAAGCTGAAAGCAATATGGCTGAAAGGTACATTTTCCAGTCAACTTACTGAATAATCGTTGTCTCCAGACATAGTAATTTATGTAATCAACATGTGAAACCTACCATATCAATTCATCCAAAACACTGGAAGCTGGTCTTTTTATTCTTTAGCAGTGTATTGCTATGTTAGTCATGACCTGTTACTTCTTATAAATTTTCCTAGATATGAAGGTATGTTGTTTTCAAGTCAAAAAAAAAAAAAAAAAAATCCATCTTTGAGCTTGATGGATGAAGCCTTGAGATGCTTCTGTGAGCTTGTTCTATACTCTCTGCACACAATTTCATTCTAACCAGTGATAAGGTTCATAAAATCTTGGTGGCCTATTTATTTCCAGAATAAACAGAAATCTATAGTCAGTGTGAAGGCTGTGTGCCAAAATCAGACATTAAAAATTCTTAAAATTTTTCACAAAGCTTTCCATTTTGCTTTGTAGATAGACTTGATACACAGAAAGATAAAATATCTTCTCTTGTGACACTTTCCTCAGATACTGTTGCCTTATGTCAAAGATAAAAACATAGGTAATGTCTAGGGCTTTGCTTGACCGAATATTTTGAGTGGCATTACAGAGTCCTTTTCAACCCATCTTCTCTCAAGACGTCCTCAATGGAGCATGTTTTCATTTTGTGTTTCTCTAGGCTCTTTCTCCTTTCTCTGCAGAAATCCTGACACATCTGTTCGACAACCCCACCTCCAGCTGAGAGGAAGGTAGTGATGGATTGCAGAATCCTGTTCCACATTCTGTTAATTTTGGCCTTGCCTTCCTCTTCATATTTAGAGTACAATAATTCTAGGTTGCTTTTCACAGAATCACAGAA
>VXBA01001969.1:73166-85003 GCA_013399895.1 Serilophus lunatus | reverse complement strand
CCGGCCCGGAGCCCCCCGAGCCCACGCGAGCCCCTGGGTGCCCGCAGGACGCGGTGCTGCTGGTGCAGGAGGCCAAGCCCGAGTGCCGCGGGACGTGGTACCTGCCCGCGGGCAGGATGGAGCCCGGCGAGGGCATCGTGGCGGCCGCGCGGAGGGAGGTGAAGGAGGAGTCGGGGCTGGAGTGTGAGCCCCTCACGCTGCTGGCGCTGGAGGAGAGGGGCCCCGCCTGGATCCGCTTCGCCTTCCTCGCCCGCCCCACGGGTGAGTGCTGGGGCGGGTCACCTGCTGCACCCCCTGCCAGCCCTGAGATGGCAATTGACATCCCCAGCCCCGTGACGGGTGTCCATGTCCCCTGCCTGTGCTGTGCCCAGAGCATTGGTGTCCCCTTCCAGCCCCGTGATGGGCATCTCTCTCCCCTGCCAGACTTGTGCTCAGGCATTTGTGTCCCCTGCCAGCCCCATGATGGACATTGGCACCCCATGATGGCCATCCATGTCCCTTGCCGGCCCTGTGCCCAGGCACCTGTGTCCCTGCAAGTCCCACCATGGATTTTAGCACCCCTGTAGCCAGGCCTGTGCCAGGGCATCATCCTCCCCTGCCAGCCCCGGGATAGACACCAATGTCCCCTGCCACCTTTGTGCCAGGGCTTTGCTGTCCCTTCCCACCACCACCTCGCCTACTGTGGCATCCCCCCAGATCCATTCTGGGGTATCAGCGTCCTCTACCAGCCCCACAATGGGGATCTCGATGCCTCTCCCAGCCCCATAACCGAGCACCGACATCCCCTGCCCGCCCATTCCCATGGTCCTGCTGTCCCCTCCCTCCCGAACCCCCCACACCGGGACACCCCTCTGCCCACAGGTGGGACCCTGAAGACCCTCGACGAGGCCGACGCCGAGTCCCTCCAAGCGACGTGGTGGTCCGGGGACCCCCGTGCGCTGCCCCTGCGCTCCCTGGACATCCTGCCCGTGCTGGACCTGGCCGCCCGCTACCGCCGGAGCGCCCCGCACCCCCCGACCCTGCCGCGGGAGCTGCCCTGTGCCCCGCTCTGCCTGCGGCTCCTGCTGCCCTTCGCCAACGCCGCGGGCGACCTGTGGGTGCTGCTGGGCACCGCCGGGACCCCCCACCTGCCCGTGGTGGCCTGTGGCACGGCCCCCCCCGAGCTCCGTGCGGGGCTGTGCCTGCCCGTGCTGCGGCTGCTGCGGGACTGCCTCCCCTGGGACCCCCAGCCCGGGGCCCTGGGGCTGCTGGGGCTGCAGCACCGGGCTGGTTTGCCCGGGGAGTCCGATGGCATCTGCTTCAACGTGGTGCTGAGCATCCCGCCCGGCCCCCATCAGGATGTGCCCCCCGAGCCCGGTGACCCCGCGTTGCGCTGGTGGCACGTGGAGGAGGAGAGCCTGAGGGGCCGCATCCTGCAGCGGGTCCGTGCCACGGTGCCCATCCGTAGCTAGGGCCTGGGAAGCCTGGATTTGGGAATGGGGGTCTGAGTGGGACATGCATCCCATGGGGGTCCTGCTGGCCATGCCAAAGGTGGGAGCCCAAGGGATGTGCTTATGAATGAGGGGGATGCTTTGGGGCAGGACATGGGGCAGTGTCGTGGTGTGGGAGTGCTGAGACCAGAAATAAAATAAACTTAGCTGCTGCTTCTTCCATCTCCCTGGCTGTGGTTAAAGGTGGGATAGCACGGGGAGGGGGAGGAAAATGGGGAGCAGCGTTTTGGGTGTGTTTGGGAAGAGATTGCAGGGGCACAGGACGTGGTGCTGAGCTCACAGCTTTATTACAGCAGAGTCCCATCACCCAGGGGCGGGTGCTGTGCAGGACTCAGGGGCACTGAACCCCACCAGCACCAACACACACACACACACACACACGTCACATGTGTCACCCCCTGTGCCACAGCACCAGAGGGGGACGATTGAGTTCTTAGGGGCACTGCCCCACACACCCCATTATTGCCAAAAAAATCCCTGCTGGAGGCTGGGGGTCTCGGGGCAGCTCCGACAGCGGGCAGGGGGAGCAGGAACCCACCACCCAGGAGGACACGCAGCACCAGTTGCTTTGCACCCAGAGGGGCCACATCCTGCACAGGGAGGTGGCGTCACCTCGGGGGTGGCCGAGGTGGTGACGAAGGACTCAGTGTCTCCTCTTCCTCCTGCGAGGTCCTTGCTGTGGTGCCAAGGCCGTCCCTGGCTGCTGCCAGTCGGAGCGGGGCCACCAGGGGCTACCGGAATGTGGGTGTGGCCACCCCCAGTGGCCACCGCAGCCCAGCTGAATTTGGGAGGCTCAGGGGGGCCCCTCTGGTGGCCCCTTGACCAGGGCGATGGCAGCCAGCTCCTTGCAGAACTCCTCCAGCACCACCACGCCCTTGAACAGCACCGTGTGGTCCATCCTGTGGGGAGACAACCAATGGGGGGACGGGGGGTCCATGGGGTACAGTTCCTCCTCCTCCCAAAAAAGGCCATCCCGCCTTCCTTTCCCCGCCCCCAGCACTCACTGCTCTCCAGGCACCAGCCCCAGGAGCTGCCGGCGCACCAGGAGCAGCTTGGCCCTGGAATGGGGCACACGCTGGAGCCGCTGCATCAGGTCCCCGATCACCTGTGTGGGGTGGGGAAGGTCAGACACCATGTCGGGGGGGTGTCCTCATGTCAGGGTTGTGCCCCCATGTCCCCCCACCCCGGTGGGTGGCGTTACCCTGACGAGGACGGAGAAGAGCGAGCGGCAGCCGGGGGCCAGGCTCAGGTAGGGGTCCAGCAGGTACTCGTGGAGGTGGGGATGGGGGAAGGCAGCCAGGTGGGACAGCACTGAGGTCACCTGCAGGTTCAGGCTGTAGGGCTGAGATGGGGGGGGATGCTCAGGAGCTGGGGTGGAGATGATCACCCCCCAGCTCCCTCCAGCGGGGTCTGAGCCCACCCCCACTAAGCACTGCTGATGCTTTTGGCCACTTCCTGCCCATTACGGGGGTCCCATACCTTGGAATCCCCATAAAGGGTCCCGGGAGGACACAGACCTGGCAAGAACCATGGGAAGCCACAGCATCCCCTATTCAAACACAATCACCCCAGCCAAGACAAGGGCTGTGCCAACATGAAGGGCAGAGCCCAATGGGCACCCAGGTGTATCCCAAGTACCTGATCCAGGATCCGGGTCATCCTGTCAAACAGCACCTTGAGGAAGTGTCCCTCGTAAAATTCCCCTCCGGGGTGGCAGCAGTCGAGGGGTTGGGGGGACGAGGGCCACCCCCACGGGGCTGCGCTGGCACGGCATGCCTGGACCTGGCAGGGGGGGACAGCAGGTGAGAGCCACAGCAGGGGCCACCACGAGTGGGAGGAGGACCCTCCTGGGAACCCCTCCAGGCACCCACCATGCCCAGGGCGTCATGCACGTAGGTGTCGTAGCCGCCTTCCTCCATGCACGAGGAGGTCTTTGCCTCCTCCGGGACCAGGCAGAGGAAGCTGGAAGAGAGAGGTGAGGGATGGGGAGGGGGACACGGCCCCCCCCGAGCCAGGCCAGCCCCTCCAAACCCCTACCTGCTGACCACCTCGCTCACTTGCCCCTTCCCTGATGGGGCTGATGCCGGGGAAGGATTATTCGTTGTCCCAAAGCCGGTGTCTGGGAATCCATCGGTGAAATAGGGATCCTCCTCCAGGTCCCTGCGGGCCAGCACAGGGGTGTTGGTGGGGTGGGCACCGAGGGGCTGCTCCCCCTGCCCTGCCCCTGCCCCCCTCTCTCACAGCCCATCCTCGTCGGGGTCCGTCTCGGGGAGTCCGCGCTCCTCAGGCGCGTGGGGGCCGCGCTGCAGGTAAGCCCTGGCCTCCAGGTTCCTCAGCACCAGGTTGTGTGCCACGTGCTCGTGGGGCTTCCGCAGGAGCTCCTCGAAGAGCCGCAGGCTGGCCAGGCTGATCTGGGCACGGCCAGCGGGGTGAGACCCCCGGCACTGCCCCCCCATGCCCCACGCCCCCCCAGCCAGGCGGGGCTCACCTCGTCGGACAGGTGGTCGCAGCGGTCGATGAGCTGCGCGCGCAGCGGGTGGGGGGCGTCCCCCCGGGTCTCGGGGTGCCGGCCTGGCCCCAGCAGGAAGAGCACGAGGCGGTGGAGCAGGGCAGGGGCGCGGATCTGCCGCACTGTCCCCGTCAGCACGGCCGTGGCGCTGAGCACCGCCAGCTCCGACCTGCCGGGATGGGGAGGGAGGCTGAGAGGGGTGTCCAGGCAAAAAAGGAGGCCCTGTGTTCCTGAGGGGCTCCTGGATTGTGACACACCCCGGCTGCTGCCCCCTGCCTCAGACACTCACATCTGCAGGAGCTGTGGCTGCAGGATGCCCTGGAAAAACTTCTCCTCCACGGCTTCGGTGATGGCATTGGCCACGAACTGTGGGAGAGGGAGAGGCTGAGCGTGGCCTGGGAAGGGGCCAGACACCCCAGGAGCAGAGGATGTAGTTTCAAGCTGTGCCAGGGGCGATTTAAGTTGGACATTAGGAAGAATTTCTTCACAGAAAGGAAGATTAAACATTGGAAGGGGCTGCCCATCCCTGGAGGTGCCCAAGGAACGACTGGACGTTGCATTTGGTGCTCTGGGCTGGGTGACAAGGTGGGGATGGGGCACAGCTTGGACTCGATGACCTCAGAGCTCTTTTCCAACCCCAATGGTTCTATGATCCTGCAATTCTTACCGTATGGGCGCCCATCACCAGCTCATCCAGGAAGTCCAGCCAGGTGAGGAAGGCAGCCACACTCTCCTTCCCTGGGAAAACCTCATCACCAGCAGCATCCCCCTGCAATCTGGACAGAAGGGGGGACACAGGGCTGTGAAAAAGCCTCGGTGGTACCTGGGGGGCACCTTCCCAGAGCCCCCCTCACCTCCAGCTGGCCCTGTCCATGGCGAGGACATCAGCAGGGTCAGTGCCGGGGGGCACAGTGCTGTAGAGGTCACAGAGGTGCCCTACGAGCAGCTGGCACAGGGCACTGCTCCGCACCAGGCAGGCAGCAGCCACCTCCTGGGTCAGCCCTGCCAGCAGCAGCAGGTTCTGCCGAGCCTTCAGAGCAACCCGGCTCTTCTGCGAGGAAGAGGAGGAGGAGAGAGGGGCCGTCACACGTCTGGCAGTGCCCGCTGTCCCCTCCTGTCAGCCCTTTGTCCACACCTTGCTCTTGCACAGCCCCACCAAGGAGGTGATGAGGTTGCTGTCCCTCCGTGGTGGGGTGGGCTCAGCTGGGGGGCAGCTGGCAGTGGTGCCCGGGGGATGCTCCACACCCTCTTCCCTGGAGCTGTCCGGCAGCTCCTGGGCTCTCCTCCCGTTCAGGATGCTCTTTCCCTGGAGAGGAAGAGGAGCAGGAAGGTATCGTAGCCACCAGCTTCCTCCCCCTCACCCCGAGGAGCTTTGCAGTGAGGATGGGGCTGCAAAAAGCTCAATGAAAGGAGCCAAACCCCATTGGGGACCCCAAAATTGTCCCCTTTGCATCGGGGGCTGCTCACCTCCAGGATATATGGCAGCAGGCTGGGATCCTGCTGGATCTTGGAGCAGAGGACGGCGGCAAATTGCACCTCCTCCTTCTCTGTGCCAGAGCCCAGGCAGTCGCTGCTGAGCTGGAGCAGCTTCTGGGAAGGCAGGGAGAGGGATATGGGAATTCTGGGGGCTCTCCCACCCCATCTCCATGGGCACCACTTCCCGGTGGGGTTTCACAGGGCACGGCCAGGTGGGACCTCACCTGCACCGGCCTGTGGACGTTGAGGTAGTGCAGGAGTGGGTGCTGCACCTGCCCCAGCACCCGGCTGAAGAAGAGCAGGACCTGCTGCCTCATCCCGGGGGGATACTGGGAGTGAGATGGGAGAGGAATCAGACAGAGCTCCATTAATTGAGTAATCCAAGACCCTCCCAAAAAATCCAAGATTTCACAAAAAAAAGTCAATTTCCAACCCCCCAAAAAGCTAAGCCCCCCCAACCATCTCACGCTTCACAAATGCCTGTTCTCAGCAAAAATGCCCCAAAAATAAAATTAATAAGTGGCACCATATGAAGCAGCTGGGAAAGGCTGTGAGTGCTCCAGCTGAGGGGGGGGTCCTTCCCCCAGGAAGGGGGGAGGTGTCCCGGTGCTGGGACACTCACCTCAGCCTTTCCCAGTGTGCCCAGTGTCTCCAGGAGCTTGTGTTGGAGCAGGTACTCGAGGCACGGCCCCGTCTCCCCCGCCGGGTGCTGCTTCTCCTCGTACACCAGGATATCCAGCATCTGCTTGAGGCGCCAGGGAATGTCTGTCTGGCTGGCTGGGATGCTCTCGTCTGTGGATACAGGGAAGGGGGGCTGCGGCGTGGCCCCCCCCAGGGCACGGCAGGGCGGTGGCAAAGGCAGCGATGCCCAGGTGCGGTGCCAGGTGCGAAGGTGGGCTCCCTGATCCGTGCCGGCCCAAAATCCCGCTCCTCCGGAGAGGGAATGACGCTAGATGGCAATGTGAGGATGGAGGAGTCCCAGCAGCGCTCAGCCTGCTCCTTCCGCTCCCGGCCTAGGAAGCTGCCGGACATCCCGCTGCCGGTTCTCCCGGTGGGCACTGCCAGCCCTGGAGACCCTGCGGCACAGCCAGGGCCGAGCGGGAAGGGCCAAGATCCTGCCGGGAATTAGGGCTGAAGCTGTCCAGGCCCAGCTTTAGTGCTCCGGGAGAGCAGCGTGTTCCCAGCACGGATGTGTCCGACACTCCCAGGAGTGTCCGCACCCACCCAAATCCCCCCCGTGCTGATCCCAACAGTGCCAGGGGGTCAGAGCTGGGCAGGGCAAAACACCCTGGAGGTATAAATCCTTCCAGGATCTGGGAAAGGGTGTCCCATGCCAAAGCCCCTCACACCAGGTCAGCCCCAGTGCACTGGGGTCGTGTCCCAGGGCATAGGGTCCAATCCCAGGACATGGGGATCTGTCCCAAGACATGGGGTCCTGTCTCAGAGCAAAGGGACCCCCTCCCTGGGCACAGGGACCTTATTCCCAGAACACAGGACCCTTATTCCCAGAACACAGGACCCTATTTTAGGGCACAGGGAGCCCCTCCCAGGACATACAGTCTTGTCCCAGGATGTGGGGTCCTGTATCAGGGCATGAGGTCCCCTCCTAGGGAACAGTGACTCCCTCCTTGGGCACAGGGACTTTATTCCCAGACCGCAGGACCCTATTTTAAGGTGTATCCTTTCCTAGGATACGAAAACTCTGTTCCCATATCACAGGGACATTATTCCTACACTACAGACATCCTGGGATACAGAGACCCCATTTCGGGACACAGTGACCCCATATCGGGGCATGGGGACCCTCTCCCCGCACCCCACTCACCTGTGGCCTCCAGGTAGTAGCCGGTGATGCCCCTCCAGTGCTCGGTGAAGGCTTCCAGCAGGTCCACGCTGGGCTCCCGCTGCACACACCGGGACCGGGGTCAGGGGGGCACTGAACCCCCTCCCTGCTCCCGCTCCCGGTTCACCCGCGTCCCTCTCACCGTCTCCACCGCCTGTTGCAGCAGCGCTCCCAGACGGCTCAGCATGGCTGGAACCGCCGGGACCGGCCCCAAACCGGATCCCGACCCCGATCCCGATCCCGATCCCGATCCCGATCCCGGCCCCGCTCCCGGCCCCGCCCCGCGCCCGTGGATCCGCCCCGACGGGATGGGGCGGGACTGGGCACACGGGGAGGGAGCGGGACGGGAGGAGGGTGGGAGAGGAAGGGTTGGGAGGGTGTCGTAGCTCTAAGACGGCTTCTTGAGGGGGCGGGCCGCTGGGAAATGGGGTAGGGATGGACCCCGCACGGTGGGATGGGGATGGACCCGCTCCATACACCGCGCTGGGATAGGGATGGAACCCGCACACCTGGATGGGCACAGACCCCCCACACACCAGGGTAGGGGACCACCTCCCGGGCACTGGGATGGGGATACCCCCCATAAACTACTTGCACCGGGATGGGGATACCCCCCATAAACTCCTTGCACCGGGATGGGGACAGCTCCTCAGAGACACACTGGGACAAGGACGAGGGCATCCCCCCTTCCCGCCTTGTCCTTCCCCACAGCACGGCCAAATTTTTACGATGTATTGTTTTAATCCTTAAAAAAAATAACATTTCTCCGATGAAAACCAAGCCCTGATAAGCACAGCTGTTGGAAAACCACCCAGGGCCCAGCCTGGGTCCCGCTGACTCCGGGGAATGGACAATTGGATGTCCCTCCCAACTTTGTGTGTCCCCCCCAGCTGCTTGATCCAGGGTGTTTCCATAGCCATCCCTGTAAATGGGGCTGCCAGAGGGGCTGGGGTGCTGCCAATGCACAGTTTGGAGCAGGCCCACACTGAGGACAGAGCCAGCAGCTCATGAAGTCGTACCTGGGAATTCTGTACCCTGAAAATGAGGTGCTGGGATGGGTGGGAAGGCAGCAGGGAGAGGCTGGAAGCCCATCGAGGGAGAGTTGATATGTATATATCTATATATCTATATATAAAAATAGATGTGCGTAGTGGTAGCGTTGATATTGATGGATAAAAATCAGATTCCAGGCTGAATCCAGGCTGGTCCTGCACGATCCACGTGCAGCCCGACATCTGCTGGGAGACTCCAGGTCCATCTGCAGGTGGGTGGTCACATCGCAGACTTCATCTCCCACTCCTGGAGGATGAGAGGGGCGCTCAATCCCCCTTTTCCCGGTGCCGTGGGATCACTTCAACCCTTCCCACCCCACGTGGATCCCGGAGGTACCTTTCTCTTCTGCATCACACTTCCCTTCTCCACGATGATGGGGGATGGAGGAGGTTTCAGGGTGCTCCTCGCCGACGTGGTGCGTTTCAACAGCGGCCTGAGGAATGATCCCTGGTGGAAAAACAGTGGAGAGAGGGTGATGCCAGCCCTCTAAACCCTTCAGTCTCCCCACGTCCCGTGTCCCCCACCTCCGAGCCAGCCGAGCTGGCCGTGGCAGCAATGTGGCCCTTCAGTGACTTCCCGATGGCCAGGAGGTTCATCTCAGAGCCGGCTTTCAGCCTGCCCTTCACACGGCAGGCCCTCTCCAGCTGCCCCACCTTCTCCTCCAGCTTGGGAAAGGCTCTCTTCCCTGCAAGGACAGCAGGAGCACTGCAAAGCCTGGGCACCCCTCAACCCCTCCTGTTGCTCCAGTAAGGACCAGGCAGTCCCTGGCACTGGAGCAGAGCTGCTCTGTGACCCTACCGATGAGGAAATCCAGCCCATCCCGAGTCCCTTTCCTCTCAGGCAGTGTCAGGGTGTGCTGGGAGCGGGAGAGATCTCTGCTCTGGAGGTTGGGGTTCTGCTTCACTTGCTGTGGGCTGGCAGCCCTTTCCCAGAGAGCTGCTGGTGGTGCTGGGGAGGAAAGGAAGAGGAAGAGTGCTCAGGAGGAAAAGAAGAGAAGCGATTCTGGTGAGGGAGGGCAGAATAGGGTTCTGGGAATGAAGAGCAGGGGAAGGAGGCTGAGGAGGAATGCAACAGGAAGAACGTTTGTGAATAAAGGCAGAGAAATCATGAGACTGTGCTCACAGGCACTGCAGCCCCCACCCCAGCACATGGCACTGGGGTGCACTGGGGGGGGGCCCCCTGCACTCCTGGATGGAGCACCCAGCCCCTCTCACCTGCCTGTGAGGGCCGGGCACTGCCCAGGGCATTGCTGCTGGCACAGGTGGGCAGTGCAGACACAGGTCTCCTGCGCTGCCCTTGCACTGCCCCGTCCAAGCTCTGCTGCTGCAGAAGGAAACCCAGGAAAAGCCCGTGGGCAAGTGGATGGTGGGAGCCCATCCCACTCACCCTGAGGGCTCGGGGCAAAGTGCCTCAGCAGGTGTTACCAGCTGCTGCAGCCGCTCCGCATTGGAATAGAGATGCCTGGGGGTCTCAGCAGGCGGGGGCTGCCCGAAGGGGTCATCCATGTAGGTGTTGGGGGTCGGGACACGGCGCAGCATCAGCCCACTGCAAGCGGGAGGGAGGTCCCGTTACTTCCCACACGCCACGGCGGAGCAGGAGGGCTGGGGGTGGCCGTGCCCTGGCCAGAAAATCCATACCCGGCCCCAGGGCGGCTGGTGGCATCTCCCGGCCTGGGGGGCTTGGTGTGGGGTCCGTCACCCGCCGGCTTCCCTCCTCCCCTGGCCCGCAGGGTCTTCAGCCAGGCTTCTCTCTCCTCATCCGACCGGGCCTGGCATGGGGCAGAGTGTCCTTTCTCAGCGGGTGTGCCCCCAGGAGGGATGTGGGGGCACCACGGCGGCCGCTCACCTGCAGCAGGGCGAGCTCCCGGCCCCGCTGGGCGATGCGGATACGGAGGTTTTGGGGGGATCCAGCGGCCGCCCCCGGCGTGACCTCGCAGCCGTCCAGGCGTAGGGCACAGACGGGGCGCTGGGCAGCGCCGGCCTCCGGGAACATCCGCAGGGCTCCCTGGCGCACTGCACACCACAGGCGCTGCCAGCGCCCGCGCAGTCGCACCGCCAGGAACCCTGCGGGGCAGCGCGGCCCCGTCAGCAGAGGAGCCGGGGCAGGACCCCCCTCGCCCCCTCCCCAGGCACCCCACCTCCTCTGGCATCCTCTCCGGGCCGTGGGCTGCGGGCAGGGCTCTGCCGGGAGTAATCCTCCTCCTCCTCCTTGCCGAGCTGGGATCCAGCAGGGTGAGAATGGGGATACAGAGACCCCTGCACTCTGACTGCCTCCTCAAGGCAACCCTTCCCAGCATCATCCATGGAATTAGGTCTACTCTTTACCCTTTCCCATGCATGGGTTTCCCTGGACAAGCTCACCCTGTTGAACCTCGAGGAAGGTGATGCTGGGACGCTGAGGGCTGCCAGGCCACCCGGGGCATCGCTGCTGACCTCCTCGATCACCTGCCGAGGGAACAGGGAGCGCTGCACCCCGGGCTCTTGCTCCCCATGTAACAAGGCTGCACACACCCCCGGGAAGGGAGATGGAGACAGACGGGATCATCTCCAGCCCCTCCTCCGGGAACTCCCCAGCAGGGCTGTGCCCCCATTTCTCTCTGCCCACCCCACTCCTGCCCGGCTGCAACACCTCCAAACCTTCCTCCAGTCCTCAGCCTGCTGCCGGCTCTGGAAGCCGATGATCAGCACCTCTCCTGTTGTCCCCATCACCTTCAGGGCGTGTGGCATTTTCTTGCCTCGCTTGTCCTTGTAGGTGACGCGACAGCCCCGCAGGTCCAGCTCCAGCACCGGCTGCAGGTCGGTGGCACATCTGAAGCACTGCGGGGGCACGGCGGGATCATCAGGGCATGGAGACCCGCTCCCACCATCCATCCATCCATCCATCCATCCATCCATCCATCCNCAACCAGCCATCCATCCACCCATCCATCCACCCATCCATCCATCCATCCATCCATCCATCCATCCATCCATCCATCCATCTATCCATCCATCCATCCATCCATCCCTCCCTCCACCCATCCATGCATTCTCCTTGTCCAGCCCCTCACCAGCAGCACGTGCTCCCGGACGATGAAGAGCTGCTTTGCCCACTGCCCCAGCCAGCGCTTCCTCCAGAGGAAGCCGCAGAGCTGAGCCTCGGGGCGCCCGTGGGGCTCGGCCTCGGGGCTGGCGGCCGATGGCCACTGAAGGTAGTGGGCGCGGTCTGTCACTCCGTCCTCGTCCTCCTCGTACGACTCGTAGTGGCTGCTGTCAGTGTCGGCACCTCCTGAGAGCCGGGACGGTGNTGGGCCCGCGGGTGCTGGGTGGGGGCTGCGGTGGGTGCTCACCAGAGCCGGCGCTTCTGCCGTGGGGTTCGGCATCTTCGTAGGAGTCGTCGGCTGGTGGGGACGATGAAACATCCAGGACTTTGTTCTGGGGGGAAAAAGGGGGGCTCCGAAGGTGCTGCCCCCCCCCCCGGCGGCCTT
>VXBA01001969.1:6152-47014 GCA_013399895.1 Serilophus lunatus | reverse complement strand
CGCTCAGGCGCTGTCGCTGCCGGCGGAGGCGTTCGGGAACGATGTGAGTGCGGGGGTCTGGATTTGGGGGTCACTGTCCTGGGGGAGGGTCCTGTGCCTTGGGCTGGAGGGGGGGTCCCAGCCCCGGGGGGGATTCCAGATTTGTGGGTTCCCGTCTGAGGCATCTCAGTCTTTGGAGGAAGGGGTCCAAGTCTTGGGGGGCGGAGTTCCAGGTTTGGGGAGTTCGCAGAATTGAGGATCCCGGTCCTGGAGGAGTCTCGGGCCTCGGGTCCCGTCCTTGGGAGGGGTCCCAGCACCAGGGCAGGGGATACCCGATCCTAGGGAGGGAGGGACGATCCCACCCCATGGAGGGGAAAAGCCTTGGGGTGTCCTAGTCCTTGGGGCTTCCAATCCTGGTGGATCCCAGTCCGGGAGCGTCCTAGTCCGGGGGGGATCCCGGTCCTTGGAGGGTCCCAGCCCTGGGATGGGGGTCCCAGCCGTCTCCCCACCCCCACAAGGGCAGGAGATGAACCCCCAACGGGGGCAGAGAGTCCCCCAAAAGGAAGGAGGGAGCCTCCCAAGGGGAGGTTTTCCCTCTCCTGGGAGACACAGCCCTCCCTGAGCCTTCTCCTGCCTCCGCAGCCCCGTGTGGAGCTGGCCTGGGCCATGAAGGCTCACCAGCACGCCCAGGTCTACTTCAACGTGAGTCTGGGGGCTCAGGGTGCCGGGGGGGTCCTGGGGAGGGGTCGCAGTTAATCCTTCAGTCTCCCTGTTGCAGCTCATCTCCTCCGTGGACCCCAAATTCCTGAACCTCACCAAGGTGGACGACCAGATCTACGACGAGTTCAGGAAAACCTTCCGGGACCTGAAAATCGACGTGTTGGACCCCGAGGAGCTGAAATCGGAGCCGGCCAAGGCGGTGGGTGGGTGGGGAGCTGAGGGTGGGGGTCACACACGGATCCTCCCCTCTCCCGGGGGTGCTGAGGGTGTGTTTCCCTCTCCCCACCCCCAGAAGTGGCGCCCGTTCTGCCTGAGGTTCGAGGGGGTGGTGGAGGACTTCAACTACGGGACGCTGCTGCGCCTGGACTGCGGCCGGGAGTACACGGAGGAGAACACCATCTTCGGTGGGCAACGGGCTGGGGGACCCCAGGAACGGGCTGCAGGGGGCTGTGGGAAAGCTGAACCCACACATCTTGTGCTGGAGGATTTTTCCTTTTGTTATTTATTTTTTTTCAGCCACCAGAATCCAGTTTTTTGCCATCGAAATCGCCCGGAACAGGGAAGGGTGGAATGACGTGGTTTACAACAGTGCCCGGGAGCGGGTGGATGAGGAGCCAAAATCGGGATGAGGATGGGGCAAAGTCACCTGGTGCCAAGGTGAGGGGGGCAGGAGCCCCCCCGGGTGAGGGGGGCAGGAGCCCCCAGCCCTGCTCTGGGGCCCTCCCCGGGCAGGGGAGGCTTTGGAAGGGCAGCAGGGCTGGACCTGCGTCTCCTGCTCCTCCTGCCCACTGTAAATAAATGTTTTAAAAAACTAATCCCTGTGTTGGTGTCAGTGCCAGGACCCCCCTGTGGGGCTGCAGGGGGTCCCTGGGGTGTCCCTCTTGCCCCTGTACCCCTGTCTGGATGCAGGTGTGGGGAGGTGGTTCCCTAAAATGGAGTAAAACACTGAAAATTGTGGCCAAATCCACACAGATTTTGGCTGGAGTTTTGCTTGTGCCACTAGAGGCCAAAGTACCATCCACCCCCCTCCCCCAGTTAAATCTGGTCTGGGGAATTTTGGGGCACTTTTCACAGGGAAGTCACTCTGCAGCAGGCTGGGGTTCTAGGGGAGAGTTCAGGGACAGGTAGAGTTTTGGGGTCTGTGAGAATCTTGGGGCTCTGGGGAAGATCTTGGAGTGTAAAGGAAAAGTTCAAGGTACAGGAGAAATCTTGGGTTGCAGGGGGAGATTTTGGGGTCCTGGGAGAATCTTGAGGTTCTGGGGAAGAACTTGAGCTTCTGGGGGGGAAAACTCAGGGTGCAGCGGGAGAGTTTGGGGTTCTGGAGAGGAACTCAGTGTACAGGGAGATTTGGGGTGCAGGTATCTCGGGGTTCCGGGGTTGCACAGCCAGATATGTGTCAGTAGAAACCATTGAAGTTTTATTTGCAGTCACAATGCTTACACTGTTTGCAGCAAACACCCTGACAAGTCAACCAGCATCTGCTCACGCGAAAAAGGACCCAACACACAATCGCCAGAGGAAAGAAAACAAACAAAAAACAAATTAAAAAAAAAGGGAAAATAAAAATAAAGAAAATAAAATTAAGAGTAGGTGGTGTCTGGGAAGAGAAACTGAAGCCCTAAGGACCGAGTGTCTGTGGGTAGAGCTGAGCAAGAGGATGCACACGACTAGCAGCAACAATAGTGGGAAAATACAAGGCAAACAGGTTCCCTCCCCCATCAGCTTTCCTCTGTTAAGTCAATTTTATATCAATTTATATCCAAAACATTTATTATGGTGACTTAGAAAAGAAATGGAATCGTTTCCAAGGGGTGTTCAATACTTCATGCTGGGCAAACCTTGTTATTAAGAAGCCTCTGAGGCCCTGTGCTGCCGTGAGCTCCCGCTCCAAAAGGGGGGAAAAACAGAAACTGAGGGGAAGGGGAGGGCCCTGTGAGGGGACAGGGGGCACTGCTACCAAGGGGGGGGACAGGAGAGACACCCACGAGCAAGCACAAAGGAGGGTCACGCCATGGCTTCGAGTTCCTAATAACAAGGGCGAGACGGTACCGGGAAATTGTGATTTCAAGGGGCTTAATAAGAAAAAATATACATTTGGAATTTTACAATGCCTTTTTTTTTTTGATGTTTTTGTCGTTGTTGTGTTTTGTTTTTTTTAATCTTTTTTTGTTGTTTTTTTTTTTCTGCTTCTCTCTACGTCACTAAATAGATCTCTGCACTTTCACACAGCCACCCCTCGCCCAGTAAAGCTTCAGGCCACGCTTTCCTCACTCGCATACACAACCCTCACGCCAGCACCGGTGCACCAGGACTCTGTAAAAATTTCAATCACACTTTTTTTTTTTTTTCTTGTTGTTTTGTTTGGTTGGTTGTGTTTTTTTCTTTTTTTGTCTGTTTTTTTTTGTCTTTTTTTTTGTCTGTTTTTTTTTTTTAAACTCGAGTCAATATAAACCTTGTTCAAAATGTTATGAAAAAATGTACATGTTTATACAAGGCAGGCTGCAGCAGAGCGCTGGCGTTTCCACATTCGGGTAAGGGAGACGTTGGATTCTTGCACCTGGATTATGCCCTTCCACCCCCTTCCCACGGAAACAGAAGCACCTGCCCAGGTGAGCTCAACCTCCTGCTCCCTCCTCCCTCGGGACGTGGGATCCGCCATCCAGCCCTGGGGAAGGGCAGGGATTAGGAAGGGCCTCTTTTTCTTTCCATCGGAAACGGGAACCCCTGTGGGCCAGGCCAAGGAGATGCTGCTCTGTACAGCTGGAGAGGGAGGTGTCAGCTCATCATGTCGTTGCTGTTCACGCCGTAGGTCGAGTTCTTCATGGAGTCGTTCACCTCCCTCCGGAACGCCGACAGGTTCTGGGTGAATCTGGGGAAAGGCAGGGCAGCTTTGATGGACTTCCTGAGGCACAGGATCCCAGGATATGCCCAGCTGGAAGGGACCCACGAGGATCACCCAGCCCAACCCTCAGCCCTGCACAGGCCCAGCCCCAGAAGGTCCTCGAGCCCGACCCTTATAACCCACCACTGACCATGTCCCAGGGTGCCACATCTGTCAAATCCCTACAGGGAAGGCAACTCCACCACTGTCCTGGGCAGCCCTTTCGAGGCAGGAATTGCCCATTGCTCCAGTGTTTTGCTCTCCACGAGGCTCCTGGCCCAGCCCCACACTGACCTGTCCCTGTTCTTGGTCAGCAGGTTGCGTTCGATGCCCTCCATGAGGTTCTCGAAGCAGAGGTGCATGGCCTGCTGCTTCTCTGGGGGCTGGCTGTTCACTATGCTGTTCCTCAGGTCAGAGAAATACTGGGAAGACAGAAGAAGGATGGGTTAGTTCCCAGGTGACCTCAGCTTTGGGGCAGAACACGCACAAACAGGCTCTTCAGGTGAGTTCTGGAGTGCTTGGAGTGGGTGGGAATTGGATTCCTCAGCTCCAAGGCTGTGCAAGGGAACGCTGGACACCTTTCCCTTGGCACATGATGTCTCCAAGGCTTCCCAACCATCTGCTGCTCCCTCAGCACCAGCCAAGCCCTGACATGCCCTCCAAGAGCTCCTTTACCTTCTCATTGAGCAGGATGAGGCCGAGCAGGGGCCGGGACATGGACCACTGGTTCCTGCAGTCCTCGAAGATGATGATGTTCAGCACTGTCGAGAGCATCTGGAAGAGGGAAGTGAGGTTTTAAACCAGTCTTTCCATCCCAGCTCCCCCCTCACCATAGCACCCTGAGGGCTCAGGAGGAAGGATTTACCTGGAGGCTCAAAGCTGCAGAGCTCTGAGTGCCAGGGAATCATGGAATTTGAGTGGGGAAAGATCTTTAAGGCCATTTACAGGAACGTGGATTGACAGGACAAGGGACAAGTTTTAATCCATTAAAATTAAAACTGAAGAGGAATATTGGGAAGGAATTCCTCTCTGTGAGGGTGGAGAGGCCCTGGCACAGGGTGCCCAGAGAAGCTGTGGCTGCCCCATCCCTGGAAGTGTCCAAGGCCAGGTTGGAGCCACCTGGGAGAGTGGGAGGTGTCCCTGCCCAGGGCAGGGGTGGGACTGGATGAGCTTTAAGGTCCCTTCCAACCCAAAGCATTCTGGGATTCCGTGAGTCCAACCATTAACCCAACACACCATGGGAGAAGAGGAGGAGCTGCAGCCTCTAAGAACTGCTGCAGAACTTCACTGAGGTGCTGTTGGGGATTGATTGCTGACACATCCCACCCTGCCCCAAGGGAGACAGGGAATATTGTTTCATCTTCACTTGAACAAGGTGCTTAAATGCCCTGGGGAGCTTCCTGTCATTCTTCCCTGCATTTTCTTCCTCAGGCTAAAGCCAGGCTCTAACCTAGCTGGGTTGGGAGATGCAATTTCTCTTTTTAGCCTCAGAAAATATAGTTTCTAGCCCAAAAAAGCCTGTTTTGCTTGGCACCTGATCCACCAGCAAGGGTGGAACAATATTCCAATATTCTCTGCTTCCACGTGGGAGTCATGCTGACACTTTGACAAGTAGCAGTGAGTGAGGTTGGAGAAAAGAACTGTGTTTCTCCTTAAAAAAAAAAATTGACAAAAGCTCATTTTTGGCTAATCTGAAAAGCCAAAATGGTGTTCCTTGCACAAGGAGAACCACATCCCTGGATTAGGGCTTGGAATCACACCTACCCCCCGCCCCCTAGGAGTGTGGAGGAGAGATGCAACGCCAGCAAAAAATTCCTTTATATTCCAGAAAACCCTGGGGCTGTAGAGCAGGGAGAAAAGCAGGCCCTGTGTGACATCATGCTGGGAAAATCCAGGGATTATCAGAGAGCCCAGGGGCTGGGAATTACCTGCTGGATCATCTCGGGGTGCTGCTGCATGATGTGCAGGAAGCGGTCGCTCTCCTGGGTCAGGGGGGTCGTTCTCTTCTTGGTGCTGCGGGACAGTTGCTTGAAGAGATAAGTGACAATGTGGTCCAAACAGGAGCAGCAGCCTGTGCAAACCATGGTGTCTGCAGGAACAGGGAAAGGGGGGTGTTGGGGAGCTGCTGGGAAGGCTCCCAGGGAAACACTAACGTTTATCTGGGTCCTTTCAGGGACTCGAGAGCGAAAAGCACCCCAAGCCTGAGCAGCTCAGCAACTTCCTCCCTGGTGTGAGGCTGGGAAAGGCTGGGAGAATTGGGAATGTTCAGCCTGGAGAAGAGAATGCTGTAGGGAGACCTAATTGTGCCCTTTCAGTACCTGAAAGAGCTGGAAGAAAGATGGACAAGGACTATTTCCAAAGGCCTGGAGCGACAGCACAAGGGGGAATGGCTTCCCACTGCCAGAGGGCAGGGACAGATGAGATACTGGGAAGGAATCCTTCCCTGGGAGGGTGGGGAGGCCCTGGCACTGGTTGCCCAGAGAAACTGTGGCTGCCCCATCCCTGGAAATGTCCAAGGCCAGGTTGGAGCAACCTGGGATAGTGGGAAGTGTCCCTGTACATGGAACTGCATGAGCTTTAATGTCCCTTCCAATCCAAACCATTCCATGATTCTATATATTCACAGGTTAAGGCTGGAAGGCACCAGTGGTGGGTTGACCTGGTCCAACCTCTCCATCCCTCTCTCCAATATTCCACCTTTAACAGAAGTGAAACTCCTCCATCTGTTTTCCCAAGATACATTTTATCTGTTAACCTGAAAGTCTCCATTCCAAGCACCAAAATCTCTTTCCTTTTCCAAATCAAATCCCTGAAAACACAACAGAGGGCAGGAGGAATTACCTAGTGCAGTGAGACCTTCTGAAATGGAAGAGAGAATATACATGATTACATGAGGCTCCAGACTGGCTATAAAGTTCATGTGGTCCTGGGTAAGAACTTCCAGCAAGGAATAGTAGGACTGGCTGAGCTTGGGATAATCCTGCAGGGAAAGGAGAGAAAGAGTGTTAAGGCCTTATGGTCACCCTGCAATCATCGGTTAAGGCTTGCTAGACCCAATCCTTCATTAATCACCTGGAAAGTGCTGAATCTCCTGGAAAGAACAAACCAACCTCTCTCCCAGTATATTTATGGGCAAACAGATTTTCCACCCTTCCTTCTACCCCAAGAAAACCATTCCACATCCAGCAGGTTCCAGCACTGGACTATCAAATCATCTTTCCCACTGTTTGCCCACATCTGATTGACTCAGAGGCAGGACTGGCTGTCCAGCTGTCTGTGCCAAGAGCCAGGTCATGAGCTTTAAGATCCCTTCCAACCTGAATTTGGGGAATCATTTGGGTGGTGAGCTCACAGCCTTCACCCAGAGCCTGCTGCTGCACATTCCAGGAGCTGCAATTCCCCACTGGCCTGTGCCCAAGGCTGTTCCCCCAGCAGCAGCAGCAGCAGCAGCAGCAGCAGGAGCAGGAGCAGGAGCAGGAGCTCACTCATCTCCGTGACCCAAGTGTTTTTTCCTGTCTAACCTTCCAGCTCTGCCTTCCCTGGGTGCCTCCAGCCCCACCCCAGGGGCAGCTCACCAGGAGGTCGCTGTGAGGGATGGAGAGCAGGAGTTTGATGAAGGTTTGCAGGGCGTTGTCCAGGGCGTCGTCCCCGTAGAGCCGGAACACCCCGAAGTTGACGTAGCTCCCGCTCAGCGCTGCCTTCAGCATGGAGAAGCAGATGGAAATGCCCTTGAGCTTCAGGGCATAGACCTGATCCTTTGGGACCTCCCCGAGCGTCAGGATGCGATTCCCTGCATGGGCACAGAGATGGAGTCAGTGTTCCAGCAGCCACATCCAAGCCCTTTCCTCTCAAGGGGCAGGAAAACCAAAGCAGAGCCATCAGGAGGGGCTGAAAGCACCAAAGGTTTGTTCTCCAGGAGCCTCAAGTCTGATCCCAGTGAAAAGTGTGGGTCTACTGAGCACGGAGTGACAGGACAAAGGGGAATGGCCTTAAGCTGACAGAGTGGAAATTTAGATGGGATGTTGGGAAGAAATTCCTCCCTGTGAGGGCGGGGAGGCCCTGGCACAGGGTGCCCAGAGAAGCTGTGCCTGCCTGGAAGTGTCCAAGGCCAGGCTGCAATGGGCTTAGAGCAACCTGGGACAGCAGAAGGTGTCCCTGCCTGTGGCGGGGGCTGAAACTGGAGGAGCTTTAACGTCCCCTCCAACCCAAACCGTGATTTTACAGAACACAACCAAGTGCAGTTTTGCTGTGGCAACAGGACAGCCCAAGGACAGGGCTGTTCTCCACGGAGTGACCCTGTACCCTGACAGGGGCTCAGCCAGGATGCTGCTTGTGCCTGACCCTTCCTTCCTTGCTTCTCCCTTCTTGCCTGCCCACCTTGTGCTTCCAGCAGCACCATCTCCCTGTATCCAAGCATCCAGCCACTTGGCTCTGCTCCCTGGCCCAGGCTGCCTCTTGGAGCTGGCAGTGTCCCAGCCCTGCCTTCCCCCAGCCCAAGGCTCTGGATCCCACCTGTGGCCACTCACCATAGGTCGTTATCATTTTACTGGTCTCTCGGAAGAGCAGGATCCCATTGGGTGAGGACACATCAAACTGCAGCCGCTGGGATCTAAGGGATACACAGGGAATAATTAGAGAAGCACTGAATTCATCACAGGGCTGGAGCCCCTCTGCTCTGGAGCCAGGCTGGGAGAGCTGGGAATGTTCACCTGGAGAAGGTTCTAGGGAGACCTTAGAGCCCCTTCCAGTGCTCAAAGGGGATCCAAGAGCTGGAGAGGAACTTGGGACAAGGAATGGCTTCCCACTGCCAGAGGGCAGGGTTAGATGGGATATTGGGAAGGAATTCTTCCCTGGGAGGGTGGGGAGGCCCTGGCACAGGGTGCCCAGAGAAGCTGTGGCTGCCCCATCCCTGGAAGTGTCCAAGGCCAGGTTGGAGCAACCTGGGAGAGTGGGAGGTGTCCCTGCCCAGGGCAGGGGGTGGGAACTGGATGAGCTTTAAGGTCCCTTCCAGCCCAAACCATTCTGGGATACTAAACTGCAACTCAAACACACCTGGAGTAAAACCAGAGCTACCAGGAGCTGCTCCCTGCTCCCAGGGATGCTCCCTGAGCTCATCAAAACATCCTGGTCTGGTAGGAAATCCTGTTCTCTGTTACCAAAGCCACACAGGACACAGACACTCAGAGACAGAGGAGCCCTGCTGCCACAGAAGAAAGGGCCTGTATTCCTCAGACATCAGGAATATTACGGCATTGAGGCTGGAAATCCTGCCCTGGCAATAGTCACTGGGATACAGCTCACAAACACAGCCAACATCTTGGAAGGCTCTGCAGCCCAGCCTGACTGGCTCCTATTCATGACAGCACCAAGAATTCCAAGCCTGGCATTTTTTTTTTCCCCTGCAGTGACTCAGTGTCACGACTGAGTCGCAGGGAGTCGTCCAGGTCACCTCTGGAATAAATGCTTGGATGATTTCCAGAGAGGATTGTGCCCCACTGCAAAGATGCAGCCTGACAGGAAGGATTCCCAAGAACTCTCTGAGGCCTGTGCCTGAACCTTGTGTCCCTTCCACCCGGGCTGAACAGCCAGCCCTCCCCACAGGGTTGGGCTGAGCTGGCTGGGAGCCAGAGCATCATCCTGGCAACCTCCCAATGCCAGCTTAGACAGCTCCTGAATTATCCCAACAGCGTCAGAGGTCCCTCTCTGCTGGCAAAAAAGAGCCAAAGCTCTAAAGCAAAGCGGCTGCCAGAGAGAACAAGGCTCATTTGAAACCCAGGTTTGAAAAATGACCGCGTTTCCTGCCTCCATCTCTGAGTGCTGCCCTTGGAAATGAAAACATCCAGTGGTTATTGATTGTGTCTCGGTCTGATGGAGCCATGACATGGCTGGTATCGGATCTGTGGGATTTTCTTCCCTGCTGGAACAATCCCAGCTCCCCACTGTCCCTTTGGCAGCTTTTAGAGCATAAATGGATCGAAACAGAGAAAAACACAACAGGGCAGCAACACCCACAACGAAGCAAACAGGAACAAAGGGAATGGGATGAGCTTTAAGGTCCTTTCCAACCCAAACCATTCCAGTTTTCAGGTTCCTACCTGTTATGGACCAGCTCAGCCATGAGTTTGAGGACAGGGGTGGTGCAGGCTGGGTCATGGTACCAGAGCTCGATGGCTCGCTGCAGGATTGGCATGTAGGATGGATAACTGCCAGGGAAAAGCTAAGGAATTTTGTTTGAAAAGGTCACATTTTTTACCAAAAGGCATATTTTGTGTAATGCACCCGAGTCTTGCAAGCAGCTTAATTAATAGGGTTAAGCAGAGATGCTGCTTGATGAGGTCTGCTCTATTATTATTATTTTATCACATAAAAACAATGATCACAATAATAAAATAAAGTCCACTGAAGGAATTAATTTTTTTTTAAGGCAGAGCAGAACCAAAAAAGGTTTTCAAAGGAAGGGAAGGAAAAGATCTGTCAGTGCAGACACCTGACCTTCACCAGGCACAGCAAATCTGGAGCCTGACACTGTGTTCTTTGGGCAGCAAAAGGACACGGATTCCTCACCCAAAGGACACAGATCCCACTGCTCCCGGCTCCAGGCAGCCAGAGGAAATGCTTCTGGTGCTGCTGGGATGCAGCCTTTGTGTTTTATAGGTCAGATCTCTTCAGGTCCACTCGGAAAAACCCCAACGCTTCAGCTCAGAGCAGGTTTTTGGGTTCACTTGGTTGCAGACAGACCAAGTCAAATCTATTTCAGGGCTTAGAGGAAGGACACCAAGTACTATCAAAGTGAAGAGAAACCCCAGACAGGATTTAGGAGGGAAAATAGGACATTTGGATGCAGTCAGGCACCCTCTGAGGGATGGGATGACTCCAGTTTAAGGGGGACAGGAGGATACATCCACTCAAACAGCATCATGAAGCTGGTCTTGGCATTGAAGGCAAAGGCAATTCCCCTCAAGTCTCTCACCAAACCCACCAAAGTTCTCTGTATTGAGAAAGGAGAGATGTTAAAATCAAATGCAGGTATGGATCTCTCCCTCCCTGGCTCCACTTCCCTCCCTCTCCCCCATCCCAGCAATTCCTTCCTGTGCTGGCGCCCAATCCCAGCCTAGACAGTCCTTCCTCTTCAGTGCCAGTGCAGTGACACCACTGGGATATTTCATTCCCAGCAGAAGGAATGCTGGCAGGTGTGTTTCTCTGCTCCAATTCCCAACCACACCTGATCCCAAGGGGTCCAGGGCATCCCCCTCTTCCCTCTGAACAGGAAAGGAAGCTCCCATCACTCCAGCCTGTGCTGCAGAGGGCAGAACAGCTCCCACTCTGCACAGATTACTGCTCTGTCCTGCCTGCCTGAAGACACCCAAATCCCTAAGGAAAGGATCAGGGAGGGAATGGATAACAGGGGTGACAGGGCATGTCCCACCCAACTTACTTTTGCCTCTTGCTCATTGAAGGTGTTTGTGCTGAACATCTGGGCCACAGTCTCAAAGGCAGCAGTGAGGGGAAGCATGAACTGCTCGTACTGATCCTCATCTTCCCCTGAGAGGGGAGAAAACCAGGAAATCAGGAGAAAATAAATGGCACATCCTTGTGTCCTGCAGCTCTGCCTGTGCCAGATGCTCATACAGAGCTGGGGAGACCAGAGGTCTCCAGACAGGTCATCTGTCATTGTCAAAAGCTGACTTCCAGACAGCTTAGAACAAACTCTGCCATGCCAGGAAAACATTTGGAATATTAGAATGGAAAAATTTAGCCCCAGATTTGGTGGCTGGAACTCAGCAACGAGGCAACAAACCCACCCTGGAGCTTCTTTGCCCTCCTTTTTCTCCTCACATTTGGCTGTTCCAACTCCAGCCTCCTTTCCTGGTGGGGCTCACAGCTCCCTGAACAGCAGGACCCAGTTTCCAAACCCCAGAATTTTGCTCTGTTTCCTGGGAAAAGCCTCCAGTACCTAAATCCACCATGAGCAGCCGCCCCAGTGCAGTGTAGAACGTTGTCCGACACCTCATGTCCGTCAGGTTGGACTGATTGTTAATGCCCAGGAAGGAAAAGTGCTCACTCTGGGAAGGGAAAAGGAGACGTGGGTTAAAGAGGAAACGGTCTCCAGCAGCACCAGAGGAGGCTTAGGTTGGAGAGCAGGGGAAATTTCTTCATGGAGAGGGTTGTGAAGCATTGGAACAGATGGTGGTGGGGTCGCCAACCTTGGAAATGTGTATGTGGCACTTGGGGACATGGTCAGTTGATGGTTGGACTCGATCTCAAAGGTCTTTTCCAACCTAATCAACTCTGGGAACCACCGCTTTGAACTGGCTCCCGTCGCAAGGGCTGAGGATCCCAATTCCCACCTAATCCCAGGCCGTGCACAGATGGGAAACAGGGAGACCCAGGGTTTCCTGGAGCCATCCTGGAGCACAGGCCACCAGAGGGCAACAGGCACCGCTGGAACAGCAAATCCCAGAGCTATTATCCCTCATCCTGGAATTCCCCAGGCCCAGGTGAACAGGGAAGTCTGGCTTTGCCTCTGGAGCAGAGCAGGGATCTGCCCCTTTACTGATGGGGCCCCTCCAGGGCTGCTGAACACCAGCAGATTCCCCAGTTACTGTGCCCACATTCTCCATGGAAACAGCAGTCCCAGACTGAATTCAGCTTTGGAGCCAAAGGCAGGAAGTGGGAATGCTGTAAAAATACCCCCTAAGGGGTATTCCTCAAGGAATGCAGCCCCTTTTTGCACCAGGCCATGAAGACCCTCTGGAAGTGGTGCTGGATGTCCTATCACTCCAGACTTGGAGCATCACAGAATCATAGAATAGGATCCTGGAATGGTTTGGGTTGGAAGGGACCTTAAGGATCACCTCGTTCCACCCCCTGCCATGGGCAGGGACACTTTCCACTATCCCAGGTTGCTCCAAGCCCTGTCCAGCCTGGCCTGGAACACTTCCAGGGATGGGTCTGGCTTTAGTGGAGAGCAGAGACACGCCCTCCCAACATCAACCCTTGGGGGACAAAAAGTGCCAGGAAATTCCAGCCCCTCAAAACTGAAGAGAGATGGAACACAAATCACACTTTCTAGAGGCTCCTCCAGTACCTTGGAAGCATCTGGGAGCCAGGCAAACTTCCAAAGCCTGTGCAGGTGTTAAATTATCTCCCTGTGGGATTGTGTGAGGTGCACACAGGCGGACGGAGGGGTGGGCTGGAGCCAGAGGAGGAGGAGGAGGAGGAGGAAGGACTCACCGTGTGATTGTTCAGCATGAACTGCACAGCGCTCAGCTTCACCAGCTTCCTGACACTGCTGTATGTGCAGGGGGGTTAAGGAGGCAGCACAGTCAGCAGAAAATCCTTACAAAAGCACTTCCAGGGCAGAGCTGGAAGGGGATTGTGTCTGTATAATTCAACATGTTGTGGATTCTCTTCCATTTGTTTCAAGAGCAACCAAGGTCTCAACTGGAGAGACCTGCAGGGACCAGCTTTATTTACACCATCAGGAAAAGCATGTCTGGAACTTCTGGAAAACCAGAAGACAGCCTTTAAACTGCCTGTGGATGGTCAACTCCAAAGCAACTATGATCCAAAATTAAAGAATCTACACTCCAGCCATCCAACAAGGTGTGGAGCAAACACACTCTTGCTCTTCTCACTACCCAAAGGCTGAGGGGGTTCAGGAATGTGGACATGCTCTTGTTCCAGCCGAAAATCTGGGCCACTCATCCCGAGGTTGAGGAGGCCTGTGCACCCAACAGCTCTTCCCAAAAGGATATCCAATGGAGAGGTCGTTGAGCAGCTGCAGTGTCTTGGAGGTGATGGGCTCACATCGACCCCAGTACTTCAGGTTGGTGATGCTGGAAGAGGGAAGAGGACAGGGGTGGATCAGAGGGGTCTGCTCGGAATCCCCTTGGTTGAGCAGCGGATTCTTCCAGTTAAAGTCACCCCAAATCATCAGCTCCACCCTCCACCGAAACCACAGACATCACAAGCCACAAAATATTGGTATAAAATCACTGTACTTACATTTGGTTGACTAGAAAATTATCCTTCAGATAATCTTCACTACTTGGGTCCCAAGCTACACTGGCCCATAGCCAGGCCCTTGGAATTCTGTGGCACTCCAGGGCTGGTTTCTGCAGCAAGGGTAAGAGAATTCTGCGGCAGTGACTACATGCAGACGTATGCAATTCTGCACCTGCACCATCCACTGTCAGCTGCAGAATTCTAGTAGCCCTTGCTTCCTCCAGGAGAGCCATTTCATCCCTCGGGAATGCTGCCCAGCCAGGGTTTGTGGGATGAGCAAGGCCCCGTGTGGGTAAAAACGGGGGCGATGCTGAACAAGTTGAGGGGGAGCTTTTGGCTGCTCGGCACCAGGCACAGGGCACTGGGCACCAGCTGCTGAATTGGTTCAAAATGCTCCAGAGGCTGCCAAAGGCTGGACAAAAAGCCAGGCTGGGGCTGGAGAAGAGGCCGAATTAGGTGTTTTCAGAGAACGATTTGGGCCCGAGCGGCAAAGAAAAGCTGCGGAGGAGCCGTCGGTCCCTCCCCACAGAGCTCTCGTGGCTGGGGATTGCCAATAGTGAAGTGACAGGGAATGTGTGCTCGGAGCTGTCCCCTCCCTGACTCTGGTTTTACTGGGAGGAGAATCCCTTCTCCTGGCGTGTGGCTCATTTCTGTGTCTCCACGGTGGATCAATCAATCCTGGGCACTGCGCGTGTCCTAAGCCCTGAGAAAAGCCTGTAATTCCCTCGAGTAGCCAGATGTTCCTACTTTTACACTGACCAACACTCCCTCACATTCCAGTTTTCCTGGTTCAGACCTTCCAGCAGAGCCTGGGCTCCGTGGTGCCTGCAGGCAGGAACACTTACATTTTCCCTATGAACACGCTCAGGACCATGGTCTCGTCGTTGAGCCCCAGCACCTCGGAGAGCCGCCGGTACAGCTGGAGAAGGAACAACAGCTGGTTAAAAACTGCCAGGAGAACGTGGAGTCATCAAAGATGAGCCAGTTTTCCCTCACTCTCTCTACGTGGCAAGTGCCCTGGGAGGTGTTTGCTCTGGGATTGCAGCTGATCCAGATCAGTCCCCGCCCTAATCACTGTTCCCTCTTTCTCAGTCACAGCAGGTCCAGATGCCCCACACAAAAGCAGGAGCACTTGGGCTTTCCCAGGAAAAGGGGACATAAAACCCATGCTCATCCTCCTCCAACTACATCCCATATTTTAGTGTATTATCCTGGAACTCTAAGCCCCTGGGGAGCAGTTCCCAAGTCTCCAGGGCAGGGAAGGAAGGTTAGGACCAGAAAGGAGAAGAATCCATTTTGGAATAACGATGCTCCCATTCCTTATGTATTTTTTTAATTTAAAATAGGTATTTTACATCTTTAAAGAGGCACCAAGGCGCCAGTGCATCTTAAACTGCCGGGTGAAGAGATTGGAGATTTGTCTCCACTTCAGAGCCAGAGAAACACAACATGGATGAAGCTCAGGCTCCTCGTGGGTGTTTGAGGTTGTCGCAGGTATTAAGGAAAAACTGACTTCAGGTTTCCAGTTCTCAGCTACTGCCCCAGTCCTGACATGGCATTTCAAAACCAGCTCAAAGTTAACACTGGGAAATAAATCTAAGAATCACAGCAAGTGGAATGTGTAGGTTTTTCCAGCTAAAAAGAGGAGAAAAAAAAATAATGCCACTTGTTTTCCTTGGGAAAGGGCAGAGATCAGTGGAGTTTGGATCCCCAAGGAGCCCCAGCAGAGGGCACTGATTACCTTGGAGGACTTCTGCACCTGATCTCCGATATAGATCTTGCGGAACTGCTCGAAGAAGCTCAGCATGGCCAACTCCAGCTTCTCATTCCCAGCCTGGGCCAGGCGGGAATCCGTCAGGTTCATCAGCTGCAGCACCCTGGGGACAGGTGGGGAAACACACCTGGCTGATGGACACTGGGGAGCAAGGGGAGATGTCTGGGAATGTGGTGCTGTTTCCAGGTTTTTGAATTGTCATTTTGGGCCAAGAATTGACAAAACTGGTAACAAAACACTGCGTGTTGCCCTTTGGTGTAAAGCTGTTGTCGGGTTTCTCCAGCCTCTCTAATAGGGCTGCAAGGTTTTCTTCTGCTGCACAAGTGATTTGGAGGTGCTTTAGCACCTACTCAGGGACTGCTGCATCTCTCAAACCCTCCTGAGGAGCCATGACCTGCTCCCCTCATGAGAACCAGACCCTCCCACTGCAGTTTGGCTTCTGCGAGCCCTGTGAAACACCCCTGTGAGCTGGGTGGGGGGATTTGGGGATAAATAACACACCTGCAGCTGAACTGGGGGGGAAAACCCAATGATGTTCCTTTGGGCAAGAGCCACAAAGCAGAGAGAGGGACAGAAAATCAAATACAAACAGACTCCTACGAACATTTAACATCTATGATGGCCCTAAAGGTAAATGAAATGTGTATGGGGTCTCATAATTTCCCCTTTTGAACTCAGCCTCATGGGAAGCCAGAGCTTGGTGTTACCTGTAGGTTTACCAATAGCTCAGCTTCCCCACCTTCACATTTTAGCTCCTTTTCCTACCCTGGCTTCCAACAGGAGCGTCAGGATCTGGGTCAGAAAACATTCAGTGGCACTCAAGGTTTTAAGTGGGATTCCAGGTTTTAAGCTACATGTTCTCACACCCATCAAATAAAGCCTGGACTGGACAGGACTTACAATCCCAGAAATCCAGCACATGTCAGATGACATTATAAAGTTTTAACTTCAGAAGAACAATATTCAGTGTATTCAGAGACATGCCCCGTTTTGGATTATTAACCAGCAAAAAGACTTTTCCCCCCACCCCAGCAAAGACCCACCATGCATTTGGCCAGTAATTTAGTCACCAATCCCCTTCTCCATGCTCTTCCCCTCTCATTCTCTTCCTTCCAACACAAATCCCCCAATTTAGCCGATGAGCTCGCAGCCAGCGCCCTCGACCTGTCCCTTCCCACTGGGCAATTCCAGCGGGTTTGGAGGCAAAAGGAGGGGAAGAACATGGTGGCAGGGCCCCCAGGGCAGTGTTTCCGTGGATCCCAGCATCCCTACCGACAGACCAACTCTCCATCCATGGCATCCTGCTCGTCTGTGCTGGCGAAGGACACCCTCCCACCAATGACCGCCCCGATTATGTAGACGAGCCACGTCAGGCGCCCTGGAAGCAACAGAGGACATGAGAAGCAGCACAGCACGAGGAGATCTGCACTTTATCTGGGCACAGGCAGGAGGCACAAGGAGGATCTCCCTGCTTTGGGGGCTGGCTCTTCCCAAATGACTTGGTTTTTCCACGTGGGGAGCAGGGCAAGGGTTTTACCAGCCCTTAGGGGGGAGTAACGTGTTCTGACAGCCCTGACGTTTCTCCAGGGCTGTGGTGGGATGTGCAGTGCCAAGAGCAAGGGCTGTGGTGGTGTTTCTACAACAAAACTTCACATCTTAGTGGATTTCTGTGCCATTTTTTGATGCTCCATCCCTGGAAGTGTTGGGTGGGGCTTGGAGCAATCTAGGGTAGTGGAAGGTGTCCCTGCTCATGGCAGGGGACAGGACAGAATGATCCTTAAAGTCCCTTCCAACCCAAACCATTCCAGGATTTACTAAAAGAGAAATAAGATGGGTCTGCTTGAATATGGTCATTATTTCAAGCTTTTACACTGCAGAAAGTCATTCCTTGTGCTATTATATTCTGTGCACATCAACATGCCAACAACTATTTATTCTTTCAAAGTATGTGGAGAAATCAACTTTATATGGAGTTTTCCTCCACAAAAATCAAAATAAAATAAGGAATTACTGTGCAGAATCAGGCAATGCTATTTCAGAAGGAAAAGGAACAATTCCCATACCTGTGCTGATGCACCCAACTCCTCCAGGGAAGGGGAAGCAGATCCAGTGTTAGAGAGGGACATAACCCATAGATCCCTGAATCCCCAAAGGAGCTGCTGTGTTATGACCAGTGTTAAACAATTCCTGCCCCTCTGTGCTGAGCCCACCCAGGCTGTGGACACAAACCACTTCAGACAGTGGCACCAGCTGAAAATCCCACTCCCAGTTACTCTTTAGCAACAATCAGCTGGAGGTTTCTGCCTCACAGCCAGTGAGGAGGGTCAAATCAACCCCCATATCCCACCTTAGGGGAAGAGGGATGGCATTGCTGGATGAGGATCATACTCATGACTTGTCTCTGAAAGACCAGACAAGGAAATGCATTGTATTTCCCCCCCTCAAAATAGTCAGTTGTAAGACAGCAACATTTCCAGGCTGTGAGAGTCTAATCAGGAGCCAAATGAGTCCCCACATCCCACCTCAGGGAAAGTGGGATGGGGATCACCCTCTTAACTTGTCTCCAAAAGAACAGGCAAGGAAATACATTATATTTCCCTCCCAAAAAAGCAATGGAGTCAGTTCTAAGAGAGCAACATCTCCAGCCAGTGAGGAGACTCAAATGAGCCCCCACAACCCACCTCAGGGAAAGAGGGATGGCACTGCTGGATGGGCATCACCCTCATGACTTGTCTCTGAAAGACCAGGCAAGGAGATGTGCTACATTTCCCCAAAAAAGCAGGAATGGAGTCAGTTAGAGGGCAGCACCATCTCCAGTGTGTGTTGGGAATGTCAGTCCACAGCCAACACCATCCTGCACCTCAGGAGTGTGAGGGAGGTGTGAGACGTGCCATCCCCCTCTGCAGGCATTTCACCAGGAACCAAAGCTTCTGGAACAAAGTGGGCCTCACCTTCCTGCACAGCCAGGTCCATGGGGCTGGCAGTGGCACTCTGCAGCAGCTCCTGGTAGGACTGGGCTGACTGGTCGAAGAGCTGCACGAGCAGGGCGCACGTCTTCTCGTACTCACAGCGCCCGATGGTGGACAGCTGGTCCAGCTGCTGCTGCACCAGCCCTGTGTCCTCCAGGGGATCCTCCAGCCCATCCCTGAGCAAGGGGAGAAGCAGGTTAGCCAAGCATTTGGGATGTAGACACGGTGTAACCAAGCACAGAAGGTTATTTCTGGGGATGGAGGGTGTCTGCGGGCACGTGGAAATTCCAGGGAAGTCTGTGCTTCCATTGGGATGGAAAATCACACACACACCAACACCTGACCATCCCTGTGGCCAGAAATCAGGAGAGCAGCAGAGGTTCAGGTGGGAAGACCAGCAGCACCTGGGGTGAGTAACCTCTTCTTACCTCCTTAGCATTTATCCAGGGGTTTTAGCGTTTATCCAGGGTTTTTTTAACATTTATCTATTTTTTCAACACTTATCCAAGTCTTTGAATGGAATGTGCAGTGCCAAGAACAAGGTCTCTTGTACTATTTCTACAACAAAGCTTTCCATCTTAATGCTTTCATTGACTTTTCTTTTAAATGCATTAAGCCCAGCAATAAACTTGTCACAAAGTTCAGAACTAACTAAACCTGTCAGGTCATGGAATCTTGGAATGGTTTGGGTTGGAAGGGACCTTAAAGCCCATCCAGTTCCAACCCCTGCCATGGGCAGGGACTCCTTCCACTATCCCAGGTCGCTCCAAGCCCCATCCACCCTTCAACACTTCCAGGGATGGGGCAGCCACAACCTTTAAAGATAAAATAAAGAGGATCAGCCCATCAGTTTTTCCTTAAGAGAGGCATTATTTTCCTATATTTGACCACTTGTTTTTATCCAAAGCAAACATGCACACGGTGGAATTCATCCCACAGGAATTCAAGCACTACAATGGAATTCTGTGGGCTGTCCCTGCACACAAAAGGAATAAAAATAAAAGGTAATTTTAGGTATAATTTGTGCCATCCTATGGCAGAGAGGTAGAAATGCAGTGACTCACCCTTTGAATCCACTCTCCTCCCTGCTCTGATGGGAATTTGGGGTATACAGGGAATGCTGCAGATCCTGGGTAAGATAAATTCTACCCAGAACACGGCGCAGATCAAATCAGCCATTTGAGATTAAACAAGGTCTCAAAAAACCCCACCAGCTTAAAAAAAATAAAAATCTCTTCTAAAAAAGAGCCAGCCTGTGATTTAGGTAAACCTCCCTCAGAAATCCTGTGGTGACTCACAAAACCTCTGTGTTTGTGGCTGGTTTTTAAAGGAAAGCTGGAAAGAGAAACACACTAGAGCCTGGTGTGACAATCATGGATCTTGGAATGATTTGGGTGGGAAGAGCCCTAAATATCATAGAGTCCCATGCCTTGCCATGGGCAGGGACACCTTCCACTATCCCAGGTTCACTCCAACCTGGAAACTTACAGGGATGGGGCAGCCACAGCTTCTCTGGGAATTCCATCCCAGCCCCTCACCATCCTCACAAGGAGGAATTTCTTCCTACTATCCAACCTAAACCAATCCTGTGTCAGTGTGAAGCCATCCCCCCTCATCCTGTCCCTCCAGGCCCTTGGAAACAATCTCTCTCCATCTTTCCTGTTGGCTCCTTCAGGCCTTGGAAGGCCACAAGTGACCACCCCAAATTCCCTCAGGCTTTCCCTCCCGCCAGCAGAAGAGCTCTGTTCCTCCAGGCTCTGGGTCTCTGCTCACCTGAGGATGATGTGCACGGATTCCAGGCGGGATGTGATGTAGGCTTTGGTGACCTCGGGGGTGTAGGTCTCCAGCATGTGGGGCTCGGTGGCCTTCACGTAGGGCACGGACGCAGCCAGGCGCTGCCACAGGCTCAGCAGGTAGTGGACGCTGTTGGGAGCAAACTCCCAGTGCTTCCAGGGAGAAAAGGAAGGCAAAGGAACCACAGAGTTATGATCTGGAGGAGGATTTTACCCTGATTGTCTTCACAGGATCATGGAATTCCCTCCCGTGTGGCAGGGCCACAGGGGACGCCTTGCGAGACAAGAGTTAGTGGGAATGCCAGTGGGAATGTGGGATTTGAGACATCAGGACTAATGGGGGGTCTGCTAACACAGAGGGAAGCATCTCTTGGTGTGGAGGGGGGATTCAGAGACCACAGAATCCCAGAATGGTTTGGGTTGGGCCATTAAAGCTCACCTCACTCCATCCCCCTGCCACGAATACCTTTCACTGGACACAGCAAAACTTAAAAGCTTGAAGGGCCTGGGTGCCAAATCAACAAGGAATTTGGGTGCACACCTGGATTCAGTGGCATTATCAGCACTCAGGGAGATAATCCCAAGTTCCCAGGCTGTGGAGCTGAGCCTCCAGTCCCAAACCACCACTGAGCTCGTGCTGCACAGCTCCCCACACACCCTGTGCAGCCTAAAGCTGCTTCCAGATATCACAATTGAACAAAAGCATTATCTAAGCTACACAATGTTTTCAAACCCTGTTCCTTGCAGGGGGGTGGTTACAAGCTCTATACACCAATGGAAAACTCAGTGGGAATATTGCTTGATATTCCTATTACTGGCAATTCCTGTGACTGCATTTGAATAGTGAAGTGAGACACAAATCTAAAAATAAGCCTTATTTAACACGTTGGGTTTTTTCTCCCTGCTAGGATATGGAAAGACTCTGGAGGCATGGCAACTCTGCCTTCCCCCCACAGGCTGCTCCTGCTCCATTCAGGGGGAAATCACAGGATAATCAAAGCTACACTGCAGGATTCTTTTAGAGGAGTTTTGGGTAAAAATACCAAGAATTCCAGGGAAAGAACAGACCAGAGGGATCTGATTTTTTGTTTGGAGGGAAGACAAGGGACAGGAACACCCGGGGGGGGGAGGAGAGCCATGTGTACCTGCAGGCTGGTCACGGTGAAGTTGGCAATGAGCCGGATGACCTCGGGGTAGTTCTCCACCTTCACCAGCTCCCCCAGCTGGTAATTGCTTTTCAACCGCGCCAGCAACCGGCAGAACTCGTGGTAATTGTTGGGGTCTGACAAGCTCTGAGAGGAGAAAAAGGGGAGAAGAGCTGAGAAACTACACTGGAGTCACCTGCAAGAAGCTCAGATTGTCGTCACATCCCACAGGTTGGAAGGGACCTCCAAGATCCCCAAGTCCAACCTTTGAGTAAACGGCACCCTTCTCAATAAAACGCACCAGGAAGTGCCACATCCCCTTGTTTTTTGAGTACTTCCAGGGATGGTGACTCCACCAGTGTCCTTAGCAGCCTGTTCCAATGCTTAAGTACTCTTCCAGCAAAGGGATTTTTCCCAACATCCAACCTGAACCCCTCTTGGCTGAGAACGGGTAAGAGCAGCCAGACTGTTGCACCTCTCTCCTAGCACCAAGTGTCCGTGTTCAAGTGAGATGTGGATATTGGGAATATTTTTGGTGCAGAAACACGCTGGAGAGGAAGCAGAGCCCCAGCTGCACCTGGAACACTCACCTGGGGGTTTTCCAGTATCCGTTTGACTCCATCAACGAGATGAGATAAGAACTTTGCCCGTTCCGCGTTGTTGAAGAGGGACCTGCGAACGGAGGCGATTTGCACCAAGCAGGATAAAACCTGCAGGGACAGAGGGAATAAACAGCAGAAGAGGGATTAGAACAGAGAAATGAGCACCAGGTTTCCTCCCCATGACAGATCTGATGCACCTTTGCTTGGGACACAACAGCTCCATGTTTGTGTTTCTGTGGAGAAATGAATTACAGCGGAGAGGGTCCACCCAAAGGAACAGCTCCATCCTGACTATCACAGAATCAGGGAGTTGAGGTTGGAAAAGCCCTTCAAGGTCAATGAGTCCAAGCTGTGCCTGACCCCTACCTTGTCCCCCAGCCCAGAGCACTGAGGGACATGTCCAGTCCTTCCTTGGACACCTCCAGGGGTGGGGACTCCAAGCCTCCATGGGCAGCCCCTTCCAAGGCCTGACCGCCCTTTCCATGGAGAAATTCCTCCTCATGTCCAACCTGAGCCTCCCCTGGCCCAGCCTGAGATGTTCCCTCTCCTCCTGTCCCTTGCTCCCTGGGAGCAGAGCCCGAGCCCCTCCATATCCCTCCTCTTGTCAGGGAGTTGGAGAGGATTCCAGGTCCCTCCTGAGCCTCCCTTTTTCCAAAACTGTTGGAATTTCTTCAGATAAAGACTGAAAATACATTGGGACTGGCAGGGAAAGCTGCAACACAGACTTGGAAGAGTATCCCGGAGGATAAAAGTGACAAGAAATAGGATTAACTTGTTCTCAACCCAAACCTCCAAATTTTAAATGCAGAGGAATCTCCAGGGTGCAGCTGCAGCAGGAAGAGGCTGGTGAAGAGGATTGTGAAGAGCAGGGGCAGTGAGTTATGAGCTGCACCTGCAATCCCAATCCAGAGGGAAATCCCCACCCCTTGGATCAGTGCAAGGATTCCCTGCACAGTCTCTCATTCCCGCTGGCTCTGGAATTCCCTGATCACAGAGGCAGGACAATTAAATTGCTCCAGATTTCTATTAACAAAAAAAAGTCTCACACTTCAAATGTCTCATGAATATTTGAGGCTCTAAATTCAGAATTAGCCAATAACCCTCCACCAGAACTGTGGAGTCTCCATGGAAAAACTCCTTCTGAAGGCTCTTTCCTCCATGGCCAAAGGGCTTGTTTTCCTTGTAGCTTTAATTATGGGAAATATTTATCAGAGAGATAAATGCCTGGCAGGCAATTTTTTTTCTTTTTTTTTTTTTAAAGAAATAATCCAACTTTTAGCTCAGTTGTGCTGTTGGCCCTTTCATCCAAGTGGGACATGGCCTACTTTTAAAGTGGGGAAGGAGAAATTCCATTCCTCAGGGTATTCCCAGACTTACTACCTAGGGCCTAGTTAAAAGCACAGAGGAAACACTACCAGCTACATCCCTCTAAAACACGAGTGAGCAAGCAAACTCCAAGTATATGAGGACAAAATAGGTTGGAATTCCAGCAAAAAACTGCTCCTAGGGCAAATCCAAACCCTGCAGATGCTTCAAAACCACCAGCAGCAGCACTTGGGGACTTCAGCACAAGCCAGCAAGGGGGGCTGAAGTCAAACTATGGAGCCACCAGTGAACCTCCCACATGAAATCCATAAAACCAACCTGGAAGGAAAATAAACACTGGACTCACCAGAGGAGAAAACGAAGGAGGGATGGAATGATAGAGATCAAAAAACAACTGAAGGGTCGAAGAATCCAAGAATGCTGGAACAGAAAAGAGCATTTTACCTCCACTGACTGCTTTCCATGAGTCTAAAGCTTATTTTATCACCAAAGCCAAGTGTATTTGTCATGTAAAGTCCCCCAATCCAAGGAAATTTCCAAAGGATTTTATATTTTCACACAAATGCCTTTCCTAGAAATAAAGGAACCCACTGGCACTTGGAAAAAAGGAAAAAATGACAGGAAGGTATTTTAAGAACACAATCTGTTCAAGTGCCTGGTGAGAACAGCAAGGATGTGGAGAACAGGTGCCAAATCATGTTATTTATATATTTAAAAAACCCCAAACCCAACCAATTTACTGTTAGTTGCACTGGGAGGTGTAAGACTGGAAGGGCAGAGGAGTCAAGATAACCCATCCCAGCTGAACTATGTGTGTGATCCCCAAGGAAAAGCTGGATTTAACCTCTGGCATTCCATGCCCCAGTTTTTATTGAGCCCAGGGAGAGCCTGAGCAGCTCTCCCACCTTCCAGCTGGGATGCTGTGGATTCCTGCAGCCAAATTACCTGATCTCCAACTGGTTGGGATCTGTACAGTGCAAAGATCATCTGAGGACTCATCTGTGGAGGTGCCAATGAAATCAAAGTTCAGGCAGTTGTGGGTGAGTTTGAGGAGCTGCATGAGCAGCCCGTGCTGGCTCTCATCGTTCAGGTTCAGGTTCTTCCCAGAAGCCTGTAAAACACATGGAATTAAGGCTGGAAAAGGCAAAGCCATCCAGGTGAGAGGCAGGATTCACTGTGTGGGACGTGGCCCCACAGGGGTGGTGTGGCACAGGCACCAGGCATGTTTTTCCAGCAGGTATTTGTATGTGCATGTTCCAGTCTTTCCAGGAGCACTTCCTTTCCCACTCCCCTGAACTGCCCAGGGAACAGCTGCCAGGTTTGATATCCAGGAGATAAGGAAGTTCTTATCCAGGTTAAACACAGGAACACATTTTCTGCCTGACAAGCACCTCCAGGGAGGGAATCCTGTTGCTCCACCTTGGCCTCCTATGGAAATGAGGAGCTGCTCTGGTTACACTGCTCTGCTCCAGGCAGGGAAAACATGGATATTCTCAAGTGACACAGAGAACTCTCTGGACATGGAATTCTGGGCCATTCACTGCAGTTTAAACACAGTACAGTTTAAACTGTGCTCTTGGCCAGTCTGTTTTTCCCTTGTATTATCACTTTGTACTTAAAACTGACTTATTCCAGCTTTAATCCATTGGAAATAATGTTTGGATGAGGCTCTTGGCCACATGGTGGGATTTTGGGGGTGCTGGACTTTGATGCCCAGAGAAGCTGTGGCTGCCTCATCCCTGGGAGTGTCCAAGACCAGGTTGGAGCCACCTGGGATAGGGGAAGGGTGGGAATAGATGGGCTTTAAGGTCCCTTCCCACCCAAACCAGTCTGGGATTCTGGGATCCTTGTGGGTCCCTTCCCATCCAGGGTATTCCATAATTCTCTGAAATAAGACTCTGCACTGTGCTCACAGTGCCAGGACTCGTGCCAGTGGTGGCTGGAATGCTTTCCTCACTCTCTCCACTGTATCCCAAACACATATTCTCTGGGATTGCCTATTTAAGAATAAAAATTCCCTTAATAAGCCCAAATTCTCCTGAAAAACAAGTCCAGAACACAGTTTTTAGGACAACAGTGCTCATTCCAGCCGGGAATTTCAACCCCAAACTCCGTTTCCCCAACACTCACCCCTCCAAGAAAGATGACCAACCTTTCCTTACCTGTTTCAGTAAATTGCATGACAGGGTGAAAATATCAAACAAAGAGGAATCCCGGAAGGAAGAGGCGATTTTCCTGTGCTTGGTCAGAGGGTGGGTTGTGTCCGCCTGGACAAAGGGAAAACCAGTGCTCAGAACTCATGGAATGACACCAGCAGGACCAGTAGGATCCCTGAGGAGCACTGGGACATCCAGGTTTCCCTCCCCAGAGCTGCCTAAACCAGGGGGATGCAGCACCCCAGCAGAACACGGTGTGGTTCCATGGATTGATCCATATTCCTGGATGGTGAGTGGATTCTCCACCTCCAATCCTTTCCCTGCTGGGCTGGGTTTATTCCCAATTTCACTGAAATCTCTCCCAAAGCAGGAACAACAAACATTTCCAAGAGCCCTTGGTGATTTTGGGAACCTGAGCTCTGAATTTCAAAGGGTTCAGTGCTGCCTGGAGGTGCTGGGAATACACAGGGACAAGCACTAGGAATTAAAATTCTCCTCCTGAACTTGCAGAGAGGAGAAGAAATTCCAGGGAGAGTTAACCAGTGACATCCAGTTTGGACTTTGGATTGGAAAATTAACTCCAGTTTATTTATTTCTTACACTGATTTTTTTTATTTTTGTTTCTCCAGGACCTCTCCCTGGATCAAGGAGGTGAACACACAGCTCAGGGCACTCACAGCCTGGTTTTTTGGGAAAAGGAGGAGAATGAAGGGATAATTCCCATTTTTCCCATTTATCTGAGCATGGGATGGCCAAATCCCACCTGCCAGGATGAGTTACTGGGATATCCCAGTGGGATGGAGCCTCTCCTGCAGCCCATGCTGAGTCACATAAATAAATCTACATTTTTTACATTTTTGTTGGGTTTTTAAATATTTTTTTAATAAATTGTGGGTTATGTATTTTTTATAAATTTTTGGGGTTTTTTTTTTAGGTTTATATATAGTTTTGTTACTGTACTTCTCTAAATATAAATTTCCAAACACCTCATCCATACAGAAGGAACCAGGACCAACCACTGCCAAACTTAACTCAAACTTCAGGGTCTTTAATAAAGTGAATATTGTTTATTCTCTCTGTGGTTATGACAAATCTCTTTTATTTCTGGCTTTTTGAAAAGCTGCATTTTCCTTTTCTTCCCCACGAGGTCACAGGACTCAAATCAGGGAATTTGGCATAATGAGTGAATTTGGCTTAAATTAAGGAAATTAGTTCAAATTAAGGAATTCAAATTCAAATCATGGAATTTGGTTTAACTCAGTGAGCTGACCCAGCACCTCCAGGCAGGTCTGTGCAGCCCTTCCAGGATGAAAACTGCTATTTTAAAAGCCCCCAACCTCTATTTTATTTGCAGTCTGAGCTGATGGAACAGCTGATGGATTCAGCTCTCCTGCAAAGTTTAAGGAGTTCTCAAGAAGAGCCTGAGGAGAAGCCCCCAAAAGAGGATTTTTGGGGTGTTTTATTGCTGTTTCCATGTCCATGATCCCCCCTTCAGGTTTATTATTCTGGCAGTTTTAGGCTTTCCAAGGTGAGTCACTGAATCCAACCCTTTGCAAGTGCAGCCAGGACTCAACTGTGGCATATTTAATATCCAAGATATCAGGGAGAGATTTTTGACCTGCCTTCAAATTCCTGGTTTATTTTAGGATCAATCTGGAGAGTCTGGAGGTGGGAGAGGTGAAGGTTTCTGTCCAAAGATACTGACAGATACATCCTCATTTATGGAAATTTATCCTTTACTTATCCTATTTCCTTTATATTATACAAATATTCTAATACATTATAATATATATTATTCTACAATATTATCTATATTCTTAAGTATATATTATTATGCAATATTATAAAAACTATCTAAATTTAAAACCCAGAGTAGTTCTCATCCTTGCTGCAAGGAAGTGAAGGACCAGCCCTTTGTGGAGATGAAATTTGGGGTTTACAAAGTCTGGGCCAGGAAATGGCAATGCTAAAAAGACTGGATTAAAATTTAGGAGGAGATCTGTGGGTTAGGATTTACTGCTTGAGTGATTTTGGGCTCTGAAATGGATGCAGAAAACATTTAAATTTCGTTAAAAATATTTAAATTTAAAGCTGGGGAAGTTCACAAGGGTTGAACTTCATCAAGTCCAGCAGCAGGAACTGGAGAAGGGCAAAACCTTCTCCTCCATTCCCAGTTCAGAAAACAATTTAATCCTCCTCCAAGGATTTCTCCAATGCCTGGATCAGTCAGGATCCCAGGAAAATGAAGTTCCTTAGTAAGGTATTAAAATCAAAGCCTTTGGTTACACCTTTTTCTGAGGGAAATGAAGAGATTTTATAGACATTGGGATCCTCCTGCTGCCCCAGGACCTCCAGTGGTGCTGCTTTTGCCACTGGAAAAAGGACATAATCTGGGACAGCACCAGGAAAAGCCATTCCAGTTTCCAACACCAATTCCAAGAGGCAGCACAACCTCAGAGGGACCTTAAAACCCCAGAGCCAACCTGGGATGCAGCTGGTGCCACAAAAGAGACACAGCTCCAAGAAACCAGCAGGTTTTGAGAATTCCCTGCTGGGAGCACTGGGAAATTTAGCCCTGGATGAAAGGAATGGTTGGAAAAAATTGGGATCATTTGATAAATCCTCTGTTTCATCTCCCTGGTCAATAAGGAGGGACTGACAACACAAGGTCCTCACTGGGTGGGTTTGGCTAATTGCTCTTCCCCTCTCCATTCCCAAAACCCACAGGAAAACAGGGGACAAAGATGGAAGATGCCAATGGAACAAAACAATTCCTCAGGACAGGAGCTTTCAGCACCTTCCCCCCGACAGCGAGCGACTGTGCAGAGACAACAACAGAAATAAACTAAGGAACAGGAGAACATCCACCACAAAACAACCCCCAACACACCAAAAACCTCCCCCAAATCCCCCCCAAAAAAACCCAAACAAGGCAGGACACAACAATATGAATGAGAAAATTGGACACTTACTTCACTGAGGAAGGCTGTAGCACTTACTTGATTAATCTCATTCGTTAGTTGGGACAGGATTGTCACTCCTATGATGCAGTGCTCTACACTGTCCTGGGGGAACAAAGGCACAGGCTCAGCTCAGGCCTTTGGGAAGCTTGGATTTCTCCTTGGGAGATTTGTCTAGAAAGGCTTTATCTTCACTTTTACCAGAGGGAAAGAAAAATGAAGTTCCATTGAAAATGTGCTTTTAAAGCAAAGGCTTCTCAGGAGTTCAGGAGCAAGAAACAGGCTCCTTAATTTCATATTTTCTTCAGTGTTTTCGTTGGTTGTGGCCTAACTCTGAATGGATTTATGGAGGCTTTTGGTTGATTTTAACACAGGCTGTGCCAAAGCACGTGGAAATCTCTGCAGCACTCGGATGAATATTAAAATTGTGAGATGAAAACTCTGGGAAATAAAGTTTCCCCTCACTTTTTAAACCCTGGAAGCAGGAGCAGCAGCTGCCCACCACCTTTTCCCAAGGAAGGGATCCCATTTTCCCCAGTTCCCTCAGCCTCTGGCTGCACATGGGGCCAGTTGTGAGCTGAGTGTGGCTCCTCTGCCCTGGAAAGGTTAAACCACCTCCAAGGATTCAGGAGAAACAACCTGGATGGTTCCTCTGTCCCACTTTCTGAGAGCTCCTTTCCCAATTCCCTTCTGCCTCAGAGCTCCAGCTCCAAAGTCTCAGCTGCAATAGAGAAATTCTGGAATATTTAAGGTTTGGGACCTCTGACTCTGTGATATCCTGGGAGAATTCCCTGGAAAACCTCCCAGTGCAGCCTCCTGAGCTCTTTAGCTGCCACAAAAGGTGATTTCACAGGAACAAACTCCAGCTGGACCCAGCAGGAGGTTACTCCCAGCATTTAATGAGAAAATTGATTAAAAAATCACACATTCCCTGTGCAGGGAATGAGGAATCCAGCTCGGGACATTCCAACTGAGAGCACCTGAGACAGAGCTACCAACATGAGCTTTAAATCATTAATATCTCCATCCTACCTCACTGCAGGCCCCTGGAAAGGCCTAAAATATTAATATGGAGCTTATTTTCCAAGTGCCCACATGGGACCACTCTGGAATTAACACCCTGGACACATCAAACCTCCTTTTCCTCCAATTTCTGCTTTTTGAGACAAATTTCTGAGCACATAAATCAAGTGGTTAGAGTGATTTATTGATCTCTGGGAGAAGGCTTCACTTTGGAGACAGCTCCTAAAATAAAAATACAACCTTCCATAAGGAGTCCTTTGGGTTGGGAATGAAACCCTGGGCTGTGGATATTTAGGAAACGACAATTAGGATTTCAAAAGCAAATTATTACCAATAATATTTGTCTGACACACTAATTTTAAGCTACATGTTGTTATGATCACTCAGTTAAATGTGATTTCCATGGATGTAGGGAATGTTCCCTTCCAGGGAAGGGCAACAAGACAAACATTTCCCTAATTTTGCACTGGTGAATGTGGTGTGTTTGAGTTTGGAAAACAACTGTGCACCTGGGATGCTCAAAGTTGTGTCTGACCATGGAATTCAAACAGTGGGAGCATGTAGAAATAAATCCCTGCTCCCCCAAATTTTAAATTCTAGGAAGTAGAAATCCCCAAATTTTAAATGGTAAGAACAAGAAATAAATCCCTGCTCCCTCGAATTTTAAATTCTAAGAACAAGAAATCCCCAAATTTTAAATAAGAACAAGAAATCTCCAAATTTTAAATGGTAAGAACTAGAAATAAATCCTTGCTCCCCTAAATTCTACATTAGAAGTAAAACAAATCACTACAACCCCAAGTTTTAAGGACTAAAAATAAATCCCTGCTGCCTTAAATATTAAATTTTGAGAAATAGAAATAAATCCCTGCTCCCCCAAATTTAAATTCTAGGAAGTAGAAATCCCCAAATTTTAAATGGTAAGAACTAGAAATAAATCCCTGCTCCCCTAAATTGGGAATTATTAGACTTTTTGAATTATAAGACAAAATCCCAAATGATAATAGAAATTAAATAAACCAGATTTTCAATTGTAAGAACTAAAAATAAACCCCTGCTCCTCCAAATTTCGAATTACAACAACTGCTGTGTCCCGGCACCTGCTTGGAATTTGGAACTCCCAATTCCCAACTTCATCACTGGCCTGGAGGTCCCCAACCCAACTCAATCCAACCCAATCCAACTCAACTCAACCCAATCCAACTCAACTCAACCCAATCCAACTCAACTCAACACAACCCAATCCAACTCAACCCAATTCAACTCAACACAACCCAGTCCAACTCAACCCAACTCAACCCAATCCAACTCAATTCAACCCAACCCAATCCAACTCAACTCAACCCAACCCAATCCTACTCAACTCAACCCAACCCAATCCAACTCAACTCAAGGCAACCCAATCCAACTCAACCCAACCCAATCCAACTCAACTCAACCCAACCCACTGAAAATCCCTGGATTTGCCCCTCCCAGGAGGTCCGACCTGCAGGAACCTGGTGACATCCGTGATGACATTCCTGAAGACATATTCATCCTTCTGGCAGTCAAACCAGCCCAGCTTGGTGATCCTGGCGTAGAGCTGGATCAGCGCCTGCGTCACGAACGTCGCCAGCTTCGGCCTCGTGGCCAGGTAGTTGAGCACATAATTCCCTGGAAAACACAGCCAGGACACAAAGCTTGGCACGCTGGAAGCGGGGTGGGAAGGTGTTTTAAGGAAATAGTGGGAGAGGGATAAATTTGGATCTGGGAAGGGGTTGGAGGTTGGTGGGATTCCCGTTGCTCACGCCTCATTTTGTAGAATAAGATCCTAAAAACATGGAATCAGGGGTGGAAAAACCTCCTGGGATCATACAGTCCAACCACCATCCAAGGATGGCCCAGGTGCCACATCCACATGATGGTTGAACAATTCCAGGGATGGAGATTCCACCATCCCTTCCAAGGCTGGACAACCCTTTACAGCACAAATATTTCCAGACTCTTCCCAGGTTGAGGAATTCCACCTCCTTCCCTGGGGGAAAGGATCCACCCACCATTCCCAAGGAAAGAGGTGGGAGAGACTTAAATCCTCCAAATGATATTTCAGAGACCCACAAAGCACTTTTGAGTTTTGAACACTCGTCCTCAGAAAAGGCCATTTTATATTCCAAAGGGAATTTCTCCAATTCAAGTGGTTTGTTCCCAAAACCACAGTTATCATTACTTTTTACCTGGAAAAAAATCAGGATCTTTAGCCTTGAACTCTGTTAGCTCCTGCTAAAACTGAAGCCATTCCACAAAACCAATGTTTCCTTCTCTGACATCCCAAACCTCAGGATGCCCAAACTGGAATAGCCTCAGGAGGAGCCTGCAGGAAACCTCCCAAAGCCCCCAGGACAAAGCTTCCCACGAATTTGGGTAGAAAAATTCCCTACTTACGGATATCTATTCGCTGCTCCAGCGGCAGGGGGTTGTTTGTGCGTGACACCAGTTTGGTGAGGCAGGTGGCTGCCAGTAACTGGGAATAGGAGGACTGGAAAGAGGGAAAACAGACCCAAAACACAAAGAGAATTTTACTGAGTAGTTCAGGAATGGGTTTGAATGGATTTTAAGCCATTAAATATTGATAAATATTAGAGTTGAAAGCAGGAATTTCATTGGTAGGCCTAAAGAGTCTAGGTGGGATTTATCAATTATTATCATTATTGTTTATATGTATTATTATCACTTTTTTTGTGTTTATGTTTTTATAGCTATTAAAGGAAAGCAAATTAGTGTTTGAGAAAGTAAAGGAAATTTTAAAGAGCAGGACAACAAAACTGCCACTGAAGGCAGGAGTGGATCCTCAACAACAGCCAGAATCCCTGAAGTTATCTAAAATTCCATGCCTGGAATTATCCCTCTGAGGCCCAGGAGTGTGTTAATGCACATTAAGAAGCACTTGCAGGATCCCCCTGGTTACTAAACACAGGTCAAAATGTATTTCTTACAGATCACCCAACTCTGATCTAATTCAGGGGCACAAATGATGGAATTCAGGCATTAAAACCCCTGGCTGATCCCGTTCCCTAAATCCCAAGTGTTGACAAGTGTTGTGCCTGCTCATTTCTGTGATGTATAGGACTGGACAAAGCTTGGGATCAGTGCAGGAAATCTATTTATTCCAACATTCCCGAGGCCAGTGAGTCCAAAGGGAGTCAGACCCCAGAGTGAACATAAAATCCAGGTCTGGAGAGACACTGGATCACACCCTGAACAAAACAGGGCTTCAGGATCTTCCCTTAAAAGTACACATATTTATGTGTCCTGAAGAAAAGCAGCTCCTAGTTCTCACTGGAAAAGCTTCCAATCAGTTTGTTTTGAATTCAGTAGACTTGACATTTAACAAAAAAGTGAAGCTTTGGGGAACTTTGAGCCTTTAACTGTTCCTCTTCCTTCCCTGGAGAACTCCACTCTTCCCAATGGTTTATTGTTTCCTACTTGGTGAACAGGGCTCCAATCTGATAGTGGGAAACCTGGGTGCACATCCTGCCAAGGGATCATGTGGCAAAGCCGTTTTTAACATGATTTGTGCTGATCCAAAGTGAAAACCAAACTGCTACTTCTCCAGAAGAAAACCCCGGGAATCCCGCCCGGCACCATTCCCACCCTTTCTGCCACACTAATTCCACAGCACATGATCCAGCTTTTTTTTTTTTCTCTCCTCTGTTTCAAACTGCTGGATGATTAAGACAACTCCAGAGCAGGGGCAGATTTCCAAGGCAACACTCCAGAAGGAGCAGTGCTGGGTTTATCCCCTCGGCACAGCCCTGCACATAGTTTTCCCTCTGGAAGAGGCAGGGGCTCATTCCCAAGGGCTGGGATTTCACCTCCAGCTCTGGGGGGGATCCTGTGGAAAGGCAGCAGGGCCCACAAGGTGTTAAACTGACACCACTGCAGGTGCAAAAGCAGCTTTTTTGGGGCAGTGGCTGGAGCCACTGGAGCTGCAGGAGGGAACACAAAGGGCACTGCAGCCCTGGGGGTGATTCCCCTCACCCCTGCCCCGATGCCAAGGCAGAGTTTGGCCAAACCCCTGGTTCTACATACACTCCCTCTCTCGAGGAGCAGCTGGCACTTGCTCAGGCAGTCAGGGCTGTTGGTGAACTCCACCAGGGCTTTCTCCGCCTGCAGCCGCGTCGCCGTGTCCGTGGTCTCATAGAGCTGCTTGCACAGGTTCTCCAGCTGGGCCAGGCTCTGGGAAACAGGAAGACACAAAGGTTGGCAACAGCAGGGCTGCCAGGGCAGTTCTGCAGCAGCTCAGCCCGGGGAAGTGTAGTGAGAACACACACACATACACATTGAACTTTACTGGTGGTAAAGGAACGAAGACGCTCGACTCGGACTTTGTGCTTCCACGTGACTTCTTAAATTCCCTGCACAGAAGATTCCCAGCCACCTTCTCATTCTTTTGGATTCACCTGACCGTCTCATTTTTATAGAATCAGAGTGGTTTAGGTTGGAAAGGACCTTAAAGCTCATCCAGTCCCACCTCCTGCCATGGGCAGGGACACCTTCCACTATCCCAGGTTGCTCCAACTCGGCTTTGGAGACTTACAGGGATCCAGGGGCTTCCCAGCTTCTCTGGGAATTCCATGCTAGTGCCTCACCACCTTCACAGACAAGAATCCCTTCCCAATATCCCATCTAAATCTACTTTCTTTCAGTCTTAAGCCATTCCCTGTGTCCTGTCCCTACATCCCTTGTCCCCAGTCCCTCTCCAGCTCCTGGAGCCCCTTCAGGCTCTGGAAGGGGCTCCAAGCTCTCCCTGGATCCTTCCCTTCTCTAGGTGAACACCCCCAGCTCTCCCAGCCCGGCTCCAGAGGGGACCAGCAACTTCCCTCAGTCCCCCCAGCAGCTTCCATGCAGTTCCATGTCCCTCTGCTGTGGGAGCACCAGGACTGAACACAGCAATCCAGGTGGGATCCCATTAGGTCCTGATCCCTACCCACCCATTTGAAATTGCAAAAAACCCCTCACAGGGATCTCATGCCAGCAGTGCCAACTCCCCCACACATTGAGTTCCCACTCCACTGCACAGCCCTGGAATGGACTTCATGGAATCATGGAATGGGCTGGGAGGGATCTCAAAGCTCATCTCATCCCCGAGGCAGGGACACCTTCCCCAGACCTCACCTACAGAAGGAGCTCCCCCTCAACCTTCCCCACTGCCCCTCCCACATCCCTGGGGTGGGAATGGCTGAAGGACAGGATGTGTGCCTTGGAGTGGAGTCCCTGAATGTGCTCCAAGGGAAATAAAACTACCAGGCAGAGTCTGTGTGCTCAGACAACTGGAAAAGATGTGCCATGAGCTGAGCTGTGATCCGGGCAGATGGCTCCCCCAGTGAAACCTGAGGTGTCCTAGTTAAAAAGGGCCTTTGCAGAGGGATGGAAAAATTCCCTGGGGTTCTCACTGCTGGATCAATAACCAGGTGTTCTCACCTGCTCACCCTGGAGGCTTCCAGGGGTGAATCACGATGGAGACACTTTGGGCTCTGCTAAAAGGATGGTGGTGGTTGTCTCGTTTATTTTTGGAGAGGTTGTTATGTAAATCCACATCCTGGATCTGTGTTCCCATCAGTACTTCCTTACCCAGCAGAGCAAGCCCAGGCCAGAGCCAGACTAAGGTTGAGATCTCTCCTGGGAGCAGAGCCTGACTCCCTCCAGTTCCCTCCTCCTGGCAGGGAGTTGCAGAGAATTCCAGGTGCCCCCTGAGGCTCCTTTTCTCCAGGATGAGTCCCCCCAGCTCTCTGAGCCCCTTCCCAGCTCCCTTCCTGGGACACAAATCCCTGGGAAGCAGCTCCACCACTTTAGCAGGAATCTTAGCCCATAAACTACTAAAATTCTGTGAAAAAAATCATCCCAAGTTTTGAGCATTTTGACATCCCTGGGCACTGATTCCTGGAGAAGCCCAGGGATGGGGTCTGTTCCCACCTCCAGACACCAATTCCCTGCGACTCCTGTGCCTGCTTTTGTGTGACACTGGCTGTGACAAAACCCCCTTGTTTGTGCCAGTGCCTGATCCGTGCCAGCCTTCCCACAGCTCCCAGTTAACTCCCTCAGAGCCAGAGGCAGCACAGGACCACGGGGACTCCAACAAAACAACAGTGCCTGGGCCAGCCAGTTCAGCAACACAGGGACAAGAAGTGACGCTGGAGGAATGAAAGCACAGAATTCCTGAAAAAAATCACTCCTGTGCAAAAGGCAAATTATCCAGGAGTGTGAGTCCAGCAATACAAGTGGCCTCTCCTCAGGCTGGGTTAACCCAACCAGGGTTTAAACATGTTTTTCATGTCCCTGTCCTGGCACTCCTTGATCCTCCCTCTCTCTGGATCCCTGGCCACGGAGGGGGCTGTGGGATGGGGAGTATTTAAGGACACAAGAAATGCAACTGATGTCCAGACTAGGAGTTTTCATCCATTATTGCAGGTTTGTGAATGGTAAGTTGATTCTTTAACTTAATCTCCTCAAATATCCAACCCCCCCCCCCAAATTCCTGTAATCCAACGAAATAAATTCCTCTGATGAAAACCCTTTTTAGGGATGTTCCCTTTGTGCACTCACCCCACTACTGTGAGCAAGCAGAGCAGTTTGGCTGCCCCAATCCTGCATTCCAGGGGTACAGCATCCAACTGTCAGGACATTCCAGGCTGGAAAGGCAGCTCTGCAGCTGGGGGCAGCCAGTCCTTGGGGATTCTTTCCCTGCACACACCAGGCAGCACCTTCTCCTTCCACCAAGATAACCCCCCCATTTAATGGGGTGATTGTGCTAGGCTGCAGCTCTGGGGGCTCCAGATAAGGAGCAAAGCATGAGCCAGCAGGGCCTGGGACAGGGACACTCTGGATCCTGCTGGCACAGGATGGGATGTGCCCACAGAGAGAGGGAAACCAGTATGGAATGTCATTCCAACCAACGCTATGGAATCCTGGAATGGTTTGGGGTGGAAAGGACCTTACAGACATCTCCTTCCACCCCTGCCCTGGGCAGGGACACCTCCCACTCTCCCAGGTTGCTTCAACCTGGCCTTGAACACTCTCAGGGATGGGGCAGCCACAGCTTCTCTGGGAATTCCATCCCAGCCCCTCACCATCCTCAGGGAGGAATTTCTTCCCACTATCCCATCTAAACCTGCCCTCCTTCAGCTCACAGCACTGGGAACAGACCACCAGCTGTCATTCCTCTTTCCTCAAACATTTTGTGCCTAAGGAATATCAGTTATGGAGCCAGGCTGGGAGAGCTGGGAATGTTCACCTGGAGAAGAAAAGGCTCCAGGGAAACCTTAGAGCCCCTTCCAGGGCCTAAAAGGGGCTCCAAGAGCTGGAGAGGGACTTGGGACAAGGGATGGAGGGACAGGACACAGGGGATGGCTTCCCACTGCCACAGGACAGGGTGGGATGGGATATTGGGAAGGAATTCCTTTGGGGAAGGAGTGAGGTGAGGAGTCTCATGGCAAATTCCAGAGCCCAGGGAGGAAAACCCCAATCTGAGGCACAGAAGTGCCCTGAGATGATGGTTCAGGAGACAACAGGAGCTTTCCAAATTCCCTAAAAACTCTGGAGGCACCTCTGACCACAGGAAACTCTGAAGCTGCTCTGGGACAGCACAGAGTCACCATCCAGGACCAGCAAAACAGTCCCAGCATGGAAATCGGCTCCAGCTCACTGCTTAAACTGGTGTCAGCCTGGACATTATCAAGGGCCAGAGGAGGAACAACAGCACCAGCAATTCCCAGGGCTGTGTCCTTGGACTGTGACTCCTGTAATCTCTGTGCTCACAAACACTGACCTGGGGATCCCAGGGCACTGAGTTTTCCAACAGGGATCCAACCAAAACACTGGGATGATACAGCAACACCCCCTGTCCAGTGGGAAGGATGGATTCAGAAGGAGGGGATGTGGAATGAAAAAGGTGCAAAAGATGAACCCAAAATGAGACAGCTGGGAAAGGAGAGACAACCCTGGAATGGTTTGTTGGGGGCACCAGCCTGGCCTGGGACACTCCCAGGGAAGGGGCAGCCACAGCTCCTCTGGGAAGCCCAGCCCAGCCCCTCCCCAATATCCCAGCTCACCCTCCCTCTGGCAGGTAAAAAAAAAACAACTTTAAACTTTAATTTCAGCTTGAACCCCCCCAAATGCTGTGAGGGGGAAGCAGAGCTCCCACTGCAAACTCCCTGAAGGGATTCCCAGAGATGGGATGAGCCCAATCCCAAGGTGTCACTCCCCAAATGGGGGTGCTTTCCACACAAGGCCTGTCCCAGGAATCCTGGAATCGTCCAGCCAGACCAGCCAGTGCTCCTGCTCCAGGTCCTGCAGCTCCAGCCCCGGGGATGGCAGATCCCACAAATCACAGTCCCTGAAAACACCAGGAGAAACCCCAAAATCCTCTCTGAGACCCCCAAAGTCCCTTCCAGGATTTCCAAATGCCCTTCCAGGATTTCCAAATGCCCCCTGAGATCTCCAAAATCCCATCTGAGACCTCCAAAGTGCCCTCCAGAACTTCCAAATGCCCCTTGAGATCTCCAAAATCCCATCTGACCCTAACTCTAACCCATCTGAGACCTCCAAAGTCCCTTCCAGAACTTCCAAATGCCCCTTGAGACCTCCAAAGTCCCTTCCAGGACTTCCAAATGCCTCCTGAGATCTCCAAAACCCCACTTGAGACCTCCAAAGACCTTTCCAGGATTTCCAAAGTTGCCTCCAAAGTCCCTTCCAGTCCCTCAGACTTCCAAAATCCCCTCCAGGTCTTGGCTGAGGGAACCAGGAGCCCCCAGAGCTCCTCAATTGCTTTTAAACCACCAAATTTTGGCTGCCCAGGTCACAAATCCAGCATTCCCTGCTGGTTTTCCACAGCTTTGGGGCTGAGCACCCAAACAACAGAAGTTTTTTAAAAGCCCATCACTTAAATAATTAAATAAAAGGGGCTAATTTGCCAAAGAAACACTGCCAGGTCTATTTTTAGCCCAACCAGTGTTTCCACCTCCCCAGGTCCACAACATTCCCTTGGGCTCTTCCAAGAGAAACCCAAGTCCTTAATAAGTTTTTAGGGACACAGGGAATTGAATTAAAATCAATAAAAAAAGTGGAATTTGGAGTCATTTGCAGTCAGGTACTGAGTGGGTCTCCAGGGTTTCCTCTGGAGGGAGAGGGATGTTATGGATTCCTGGAGCCAAAGCAGGTTCCTTTGGGTTTTAAATCCCTTGTGACTTCCCATTATCCCAAATTTCCTTCATTTCAGCTTTCCAGACCATCCAGCTCCTTGTCCTTCTCCCAAATTTCCTCCTACTTGGAGCCAAGCACAGAACAAGTGACAATTTTCAATGGTTTGTTAGAATTCAAATAAAACCTCCAACACAACCACAAAATCCAGCCTCATCCCACAGGAATTCCCACATGGAAGTGCAGCCCACAGAATGGAAAACACTCCAGAAAGGGGAAGAAGAAGCAAAGTTTGTCCTTATCCTTTCTGCTGCTCCACATGGAAAAAAAAATGGAAGTAACCTCAGCCTGGATGTGGCCCTTAAAAATGGGATTGGGTTTCCTCACACCAGGGGAAATCCATTAAAAATGGGATTGGGCTTCATCTCACCAGGTCAATTCCCTAAAAAATGCGTTTAGGCTTCATCACACCAGACACAAATCCACAAAAAGTGGGTTTGGGGTCCACCACACCAGGTACAAATCCATAAAAAATTATTTCAGGCATTGCCACCTTGGGTAAATCCATAAAAACCAGGTTTGGGCTTCAGTACAGCAGCTAAAATCCATAAAAAACCATTTTGGGGGCTTCAATACACCACATCCAACCCCTAAAAAGTGGTTTGGGGCTTCAGGACAGCCCAGACAAGCCCAGAAGTCCCTGTGTGATCAGTGAAATCCCAAATCGAGGCTCCCAGGAAGCAGCAGCCAGACTTTCCCCCCCTGGGCTCTGGGAAGAGCTCCCACCAATAATTGAATTTATTCATTAACCCATTACTTCCTCCAGCCACCAAAACATTCCCTGTTCACAAAGGAAAGGCCCCTCTGCTTTCTGGAGCAACAACTGGAGCTGCAGCTTCTGCCTGGAGAGGAAAAATCAGGGAATGCCAGAGGAGCTTGGGCTGGGAAGGGAGAGGTGGGATATTGGGATGGGATTCCCAGGGAAGCCGTGGCTGGAAGTGTCCAAGGGCAGGTTGGGACAACCTGGGATGGTGGGAAGGAAGAATTCCTTCCCAAAATCCAACCCAACCCTCCTCTCTTTCCATTTGAATCCCTTCCCCCTTGTCCTGTCACTCCCCAAATCAATCCTCACCATAATTTTGGGCTCCATTTATCCCATCCAGGAGCTTGAAACACATTCCCAAAGCACTTTCCCTCCCCTGCACCATCTCCCAAAGCTGTGCTGTTAAACTTTAACCACCCTGGACACAGGAATTCCAACCCCTCACTTGCTCAATCCAATATTCATCAAGGAAAACTCAGGATTTGGAACAGTTTGGCAGCACTCCAGCGTGAAACCAGAGGCTCCCAGCACCAAACTCGGGGTGTTTTGGGGTTTCAATAATGCAGCAATTCCCCTGGGATCACCCAGGAAAGGTTTCCCAAGCACCTGCCAGGTCCTGTCCTGAGTTAATAAACTGCTCACCCTTGTGGTTCTCAGGGAGGAGGGATTTATTTAGGAATTGCAGAGATAATAAGTAACTCCCAGCCATTACAGTGTATCCAGGGCTTTGGCCACGATGCAAATCCAGCCCCAGCTCAACCAAAATATTATGCAAAACCCCCTCCCAGCTGCAGCCAGTTTCCCTTTTTCTGGCCTTGACAGTGACAGCAGCAGCTCCTCAGGGGCTTTGGGGGCCCTTTCCCGAGGATTTTGGGGCCATTCACAGGCTTTTGGGGCCTTGCAGAGCCATTTGGGGGCCCTTCTGAGCAGTTTGGGGGAGCCTTCAAAGGGGTTTTTGGGCCCTTCCCAACTGTTTTTAGCCCCTTTCACAGGATTTTGGTCCCTTTCAGAAGGTCCTGCTCCCCTTCACAGCAGTTTTGGGGCCCTTTAGAGGGTTTGGGGGCTCTAACAGAGAGGTTTTGGGTCCCCCCTGAGAGGGTTTAGCCCCTTCCAAGAAATTTGGGTCCCTTTTAGAAGGGTTTGGGGCCCTTTGAGAGGCTTTTGGGTCTCTTCCAAAGGGTTTTGGGGATTCCCAAGGGGGTTTTGGCCCCTCCACACCAACCTGGGAGCCACTGTCACCTCCCATCTCCCTCATCACCAACTTCTCTGCCCTGGGGTCTGCTTTGAACTCCCTTTAAAAACACTTTCCCTGAACTCCAAGTCTCTGCACAGCTGGAAAACCATCCCAACACAGCCAGGAATCCCCCAGGATCCCCCCAAAACCCCAGGAGAGTGGGACAGGGTGGGGATGGTTCCCGTGGGGAAAAGAGGGACTTGAGGGTCCTTTTCCCAAATATTTCCCTCCCAGGAATGCTGCCAAGCCCCGGAGGGGGGGGGGAACAACGGAGAGATTTGGGGGGACATGGAAG
>VXBA01001968.1:131821-144664 GCA_013399895.1 Serilophus lunatus | reverse complement strand
CCCCGCCCCCCCCCCCCCCCCCCCACTGCCCATTGCTGTGGGCTGGGGCGCGGGGGGACTGCAGGCACCACTCCTGTGGCTCCCCCACTCACTCTGCATCACCACTACAGCATGACTAGGAGCATGTGTGGGGTTCCCCTGGCTGCCACAGCAAATGGAGGCGGGCATAGCTCACATGGCAGCGATGGCGATGGTCGGTGCAGGGGCAGTGGGCACAGCGCTAGCTACCTGGGGCCACAGCCCGGAGCATGACTTACAGGTGGCATCTGGGGCCTCTCTGGGCCCCTGTGGCAGCGGTGAGTGCCCCGTGCTGGCGGAGCTGCCAGCCCCCAGGCCTCCACCCTGTGTCTCCACGGCGCTGCCAGGGAGGCACGCAGTGGTGGCAGCCCTTCCCGACACAGGCAGTGAGTGCTGCAGTCATTTTGGTGGGAATGCCACCATGTTGCCTCATGGCAACGTCTTAGAGAGGGGGTGGCACCCAACACTGTCATCCAATGGGGAGCTGGCGCACCCTGGAAGGGTGCCAACGAGAAAAACCGAGAACAAGCACCCTATAAAAGGGCTGGGGCTGGAATTCTGCCTCTTTTAGGACCCTTGTGGTGCTGGAAGAGGCGCGGCTTCCCTTTTTGGTCCCTCACAACATGGCAGAGGCACGGTTTACTCTCCCTCACCTCCTTCAGTGTGGACAGCAGCATGGCGAGTCTGGGACTCAGGCAATGCCAGCAGAGAACCACCTGGCGGCGAGACGAGTGTGGTATCTCTCTCTCCTGGGGTCTCCCAGGGTACCTTTCACTGTCAATTCTTTTCCAGGAGCTCAGGAGTGGGACCAGTGCCATCCACGGGGCAGCCTTCCTCCCTTCCCTTGCTCCACAGTCCAGCAGCTGGCCTGGAGGAGCGTAGTTTGTTATTTTCTTTTTGCGTATTATTGTCAAGTTGTTCTTTGTGTTACTGGTCAATGCCAATAGTGGTTTCCTGACTTTTAGCCCTTAGTTAATACACTGTTTTGTTGTAGTCTTTTTATGAAGTCTCTCATTGTTGGTAACGTCCCCTAGTGTCCAAATCAGGACACAAACAAACTAATCAAATATACAACCTCACTTTAAAAAACCAGGATGTTTTCTTTGCCTGAAAGCCAGACAAACCAATGTTCATTTCTGTACAATATTTCATGTGCAGCCAGGAACTGGATAGAGAATCAATTGCAATCATCTCAAATCAAGTTTGGGAGACAAATTTAATGGGTTGTAGTGGTTTAAGCCCCACAGAGCGGCTCAAATTCCCCCACACTTCCATCGAGACAGAAAAAGACAGAGATCTAGAGTTAAGAACAATTTACTGGAAACATCAATGAGATAAGGAAACTAGAATTAATAGCAACAATACTGTGAAGGAAATGGCAACACATATAAAGTACTGCAACATATAAACTTCCTCTTACTCTGGCCTATAAGTCTCTTGTCTTTCTAAAAAGGTTGAGTTTATTAAGAACATAAATGTAGTTAAATTGCCATCACCAAGTCCTGTAAGCATCACGTGCTATGGCTCTTGACTTCAACAAAGCTCCCCTTTTTTATAGTAGTGACATGAGTCACCAGTGTTAGCAGGAAAACAAGCATAATTGAACTGTGACTGTCAGCCCAGTTGTATGAACTTGCTTAGCTCATTCAAATGGCAATGACCCAGTGGCCTAGGTGTAAAGGGAGCTGGGGGAGCTCTGATTTCTTCATATTTCCCTTCAAACTATTCATCTCCAATTAAGAAAAGTGAATTCTTAAAAGAATAGTGCTATGTATTCAGCACTTTGCCATGCCAGTTTTTGGCCTAATATTCTGCTTTTCCTGTTACACAGAAATAAAAATGCTTGGAGAGGTTGTGGGGGTTTGAGAGGGGGAGGAGGGGGGTGCTGGGTTCTTAGAGGGATGGGGGGGAGGAAAGGGGATGTTTCCTTTTAAACCCTGTTTTTTTTGGTTTTGTCGCTCCGGCTGTCCCCCCACAGTTTCCCTTAACAAGAACTTACCAAAACACAGCAGAGACGTGCGTGGGTGGCTCAGTCCCCTCCCTGGCGGCGATTGCTGGTGAGTGGTGGGTTTGGTTCCAGCACGGCCCTGGCTCGGCCGTGTGAGCAGCGGCGGGGCCGAGGGGAGCTCAGCTGGTCCTGCCAGCTCAGGGTGGGCACGGCGCTGCTGCGGGTTCAAGTCCCAGTGCCAGCTGGCTGCTGCCCATGGGCGATTCTCGGCGGTGCCCCGGTGCCCATGGCCGTGGGGCAGTAACATCAGAAGTTCCCTGCCACCATGGCCAGTGCCTGGCGGTCAGCAGTAGCTCTGCCGGCCCCTGCACCGCTATGAAAGTGCCCTGGTGGTCGCACCGGCCCCCGCGCTGCCACGAGGGAGCCTGGCAAGAGATCCTGCAGTGCCAGCGGCCCTGGGAATGGCTCCCGCGTGGCATTGTGGGCACGGTGGCTGCCTGGGCGGCTCCTGCAGCCCTTGGGGACCCCTTTCAAGGGTTCCCACGGTTGGTGGGCGCCCTGGAGAGGCAGCAGCCAGCCCGCAGCTGGTAAAAAAACCATGGCGCCAGGGAGCAGTCGGCTCGGAAATTTTGGCGGGACCCGCCATTTTGTTGGAGCCGAAGATCTTGGGAGGAGAGATGGAGCCCGGACCGCTGGCTAATCCAAAGAGGTGAAGCTGGGAAGAGGACTGCGAGACTCATGCGGGACTTGGAGAGCTTAAAAGCCTGAAACAATGGAAGTTCTCTCTCTTTGGCTTCCTGCAAGCTACAGAGCAGCAGTATGGCTCCCCTTCTCCAACTCCCAGGCCCCGTGGCTTGACTCCACCCACCCCTATCATCATCGGAGCCAAGCCAGCACAACTGCAGGTTGAAAGCTTCCCCACATAACATCTCAGGTTGGGGGGAGGACTTTTTCACTGTGTTGTGTCTTTCAGAGACTCCGAGGGCTGGGAGTTAGCTACCACCAGAGAGAGAGAGAGAGAGGAGGAAGCGGCTTTCCCTTCCCACTGCTTCTCTTTGGCCAGCCTGCCTGGCCTTAGAAAAGCAGTTCCCTTGTTCGTTTTTTTTTTTTGTTGGGTGCTTTTCTGTGTTAAGTCTGGAGTTCCCTTAAACTGTTATCTTTTGTTTGGTTGAGCTCCAGACAAATAAACTGTTTCCCTATTGTTTAATTCTGTTCAGTCTTCTCATCACTGTTCAGTGTGCCCCTTAGTAAAATACAGTGGTGCTTAAACCACCACAGTGGTGTGCTTCAATACAAAAAAAGCTAAAGTTACTGATAAAAAGAAAAAGCTCTTCACAAACGCAAAAATCCTAAAATCACTGATAAAAGCAAAAAAAGAACAACCCAGTAAACTAAAACACCACAATGAACTTCTGTTTCAGCAAGCTACACATCTAGAACTACGTATGAGCACATAACAGGATAAAGATCTGTCTTTTCAGTCAGAGTTGTCACAGTTTGCTAGAGATCAAATACATGCCCTGTAAATCATATCATACTATTATAAATATACTACCATTATTTATTTTCTACTTTTTTTGCAGCAGGGATTATATTGTCACAACAGAAACAAATTATCGTCGTAACATCTAGAAATTGCCTGTGGTTCTCTACACTGTCACTACTGACATTGTCAAAGTATCTACATTAGGCAAACAAGGGATCAGAAAATGCTTGTGAAAATGGCATGAAACAAGATGATAGGTGACACAACAGATTTTGACAGAAAAATTTACCTCTTGCGATTTGTAAAGGAAACACAGAAAAGCCCTAAAGGAAATTTATTTTTCTTTATGTCATGGGAAAATGCTTCTGCTGAAGAATTAAAAAATAATAAAAGGAAATTAGAATCATTATCTGACTACAAGCTACCATTTCTAAATTTGCAGTGATATCAATATTTACTGTATATAACATTTGGAATGCAGCCAAAGAGCCAAGGAGGGACCAGAACTGAGATTGAATGTAAAGCAGTGTCTTTTGCTTTCATTTGTAAGCTATCCATTGCCACTAAGTGCACTCTGGAGCATTACAAAACACTTTTTGATTTTTTTCAATGTATAGAGTAGGACATACTAATCAATCTGGGCATGTGCAGCCTCATACTTCTTTATTGTTAAACTGCATATTTATCCTGCAGATCTGCCAAGACAGTTTTAGTAATGAGAAAATAAAGAATTTTTATGCTTTATTGCTGTTATTAACAAAGAAATTTTGTGAAATGATAGTAAAAATCTATGGCTGTCCCTACTAAAATTACATTTACTTGAACATGAGTAAAATTGAAATGCCCATTTCCTGGATTAAAACACAAGGGAAGAACAGCGAATGCATCTATCCACAAGAATGGCATGAGTTGAACAGGAAATCTCTGCTTTGTTCCTACAAAAAGAATCTAGAAAAACTAATTGTGAAGCAATCTTCTAGGGATGCTTTGAAATAGCATGACTATCAAGGCAAATCCCTTAGACCAATGTTTCCATTAGTTACTTCTACAGTCTTATCTTCTGTACAATTATCTGTCCAGTTACTGCAAGAAAACTAGAATCATTCTTCTTTTGATTGGGGTATTGTCTTGCAAAGGGAAAAAAACTTTTGGGGAAACATTGTCACTTAAATGACACCGCTGCGGGTCAAAGCTGAATAAATGCAGAATAAGTGCAGAGATGAGATCCAGCTGTACAGGGGGTTCCTGAGTTCAGGAACCCAAGCAGCACCCGGTGCATCTTGGCACAACACAGAAGCCCTTAGCAGCCAACCAGGTGAGAAGAAGGCTGTGCTGAGAGCAACTGATGGAGTTTTAAACAGCTCCAGGGAGCACGAGCAATCTAGAGCGTGACAAACAGAAGTGGGCAAAGAGGAGAGTGGCATGGCAGTGAGGGTGTGGCACAGCAGTTGCCATGGCAGTTCTCGCAGGAAGGGCTCATCCCTCATCATCTGACAGCAGCCAATAGAGGCAGAAGACAGACTCAGTAGCTGGTCAGGAAGAGCAAAGAGATCCTTTCAGCTCCAATTTTAACATAGTAATTTAAGCTTTTTTTATGGTGTTGACACACTATACGACTCAATCCCATAGAGCTGCAGGAGTCACTGAACCAGCCATATCAGAGGCCTCCAGCCAGACCTGTTGATGGTAGAGGCAGCTTTCCAAATCACAGGTTTCCAGGAGTGCCTTGGTGCCTCTTTGGTTGTTACAGGAGAGTCCATTCTAAGGGGAATGGAAGGTCCAATACACAGGCTGGACCCAGCTCACAAAGAAGCCTGCTGTCTGCCAGGGCCTTAGATAACTTACTCAGATTACTGCAAAACTCTCCAGTCTAGTAAGGCCTTCTGATTGCTATCTGCTATTGGTTGTTCAAACTGACAGCAATGAAATAACAGAGAGAAGTCTGAGGGCAATCAAAAGAGACTTTAGGCCCTGAAACAGCTGGTAGAGGGATAAGTAACAGATTGTGATTTCCTTGATTCTTCTGATAACAAGGAAAAATATTGTTAGGAATAGGAAGATGTACCAGGTCAATACATGGGTCTGAGGTTGGTACAAGTGGAAAGAAGCATTTGTTTACCATGGGATGATCTACTCAACACCTCATCTACTGACTGAAACCTGGGAAAATGCTTCAGTGCTGGCTGCTTTTTAACTACCACCTTCTCAGAGCACAGGAGCAGGCAATTCCAAAATGTCAGAGGTCAAGCAGACAAGGCAGAAGGATGGCTTGGCAGAGCATGGATTTTCTTCTGGAGCAAATAGAGTGCATGGCCAGTGAAAGCAAGATCATATGACATGGGAGGAATAGACAGATGCTGCTTGCCTCTGTAGGAAGAAAATTCAGGCAGCCAAAACTCAATTGGAGTTGAAGCGGGCCAGTATTGTGAAGGACAACAAAAAGTGGGTTATTTTTTTTAAATAAGGCAAAAACAAAAGGCAGTTCAGTAATAAATTTGTCCTGTTGAGGATGATGAGGCTGGTCATCTCACAAACAGGGACATAAAGAAGGCAGAGATATGTGATGCTTTCTTTGCTTCGGTCTTCAACACTGAATATGGGCTATGGGAGTCCCAGTGTCTTGAACTGGAGGACTGTGGTTGTGAGAATGATAAACTCTGTCAATCCCGAACTTGTGTGGGATTTGCTGCTCCAGGTAGCTGGCAACTGCTCTCTAGTTTGGTTCCCCGTGGCCCCATTCTAAGCTCAGTTCTCTTAAACATCTTAATTAAGAACTTGGATATAGGACTTGAAGGTATATGGAGTAAGTTTGCTGTTGACACTATATTGGGAGGAGCTGTTTACTCCCTTGCAGGAAGAGAGGCCCTGCAGAGAGATCCCAACAAATTAGAGGCCTGGGCAATCACCAACACTATGAACTTTAACTAAGACAAGTACTAGATTATGCCTCTGGGATGGGGCAAACCCTGTATGTATGGACAGAAGGGGAATGAGAGGCTAGAGAGCAGTATTGCGGAAAAGGTCTTAGGGGTTCTGGTCAATGGCAAGTTGAATATGAGTCAGTAGTGTCCTGGCAGCAGGAAGGCCAACCATGTCCTGGGGGCCATCAGGCAAAGCAATGCCAGCTGGTTAAGGGAGGTGATTGTGCTGCTCTACTCTCACTGGTGCAGTGTCACCTTAAGGCCTATGTACACAGAATTACACAGAATTAACAAGGTTGGAAACGACCACAAAGATCATCAAGTCCAACCTTTTACTTGACTTCACAACCTATCCAACACCAATCTAACATCTAAACCATGTAACTAAGTTCATCATCCAACCTATCCTGAAACACATCCAGGGATGGTGACTCCACCACCTCCCTGGGAAGCCCATTCCAGTGGGAAATCACTCTCTCTGTGGAAAAGTTTTCCCTAATATCCAACCTAAACCTCCCCTGATGCAGCCTAAGACCGTGTCCTCTCATCCTGTCACTGGGAGCCTGAGAGAACAGACTGACCCTCACCTGACTTCAACCTCCTTTCAGGTAGTTACAGACAGCAATAAGGTCACCCCTGAGCCTCCTCTTCTCCAGGCTGAACACTCCCAGCTCCCTCAGCCGTTCCTCATAGGGCTTGTGCTCCAGCCCCTTTGCCATCCTCGTTGCCCTTCTCTGGACACATTCCAGCAACTCAACATCTTTCTTAAACTGAGGGGCCCAGAACTGGACACAGCACTCGAGCTGTGGCCTAACCAGTGCCAAGTACAAGGGAAGGATAACTTCCCTGGTCCTACTGGCAACACTATTCTTGATGCAGGCCAGGATGCCATTGGCCTTCTTGGCTGCCTGGGCACACTGCTGGCTCATATTCAGCTTCCTATCAACCAGCATTCCCAAGTCCCTCTCTGCCTGGGCATCCTCCAGCCACTCCATCCACAGTGTATAACTCTGCATGGGGTTGATGTGGCTGGAGAATGGCCAGGTGGAGAGGGACTTGAGAGTGCTGGTATTTGTACTATCGGGCACTACAATATAAGCAAGATATTAAGCTATTAGAGAGTGTCCAAAGGATGGCCACAAAGATGGTGAAGGGTCTGTAGGGGAAGCTGTATGAAGAATGGCTTGAGGCCACTCTTCGGGCTGGAGAAGGGGAAACTAAGGGGAGACCTCATTGCAGTTACAACTTCCTTGTGAGGGGAAGCAGAGTGCCAAGCACCAATTCATTCTCTGTGGTGACCAGAGCTAGATCCTGAAAAAATGGCATGACCCTGTGTCAGATGGGGTTAGGTTAGATATTAAAATTTTTTTGTCAAGAGAGTGGTTGAGCACTGGAACAGGCTTCCCGGAGAGGTTGTCACAGGACCAAGCCTGCTAGAGTTCAAGAAATATTTAGACAATGGTCTCAGGCACATGCTGCAGGGCCAAGAGTTGGACTTTGAAGATCCTTGTGGGTCCCTTCCAAATCAGTATATTCTATAATTCTATGATTCTGGGATTCTTTGAATTTTGAGGTGGACTTTTTTGACAAATATCAAAGTGTCACTGTTTCTTGCAAAAGAAAAATACTTTTGTATTTTGATAAACCTCAGACCACTTTCCTTTCCCCATTTGAGTTAGACATGCCTCCTCCTACTCACTCTGTAGCACAGAAAAATAAATTCAAAAGCCTCAAGTCTCCAGTTTGAATCTTACCTGATCTTCAAACACTGGCATTGCCTCTCTGTTCTGTAACCAGTCCTACACTGCGATTTGACTGAGATGCACTGTATTTGTCTGTCATTTTCATTATATTTATTTTGGCACTTGAAATCAGATAGCTATCACAGATCATAGAGTTATTGTACTACTGTTCTTAAGTCACTTTAGTAAAGCCCATGATGGATATGTCTGTAAAAACTTTCTATTTATCTGAGTCCATCAGCAGGGAACAGTACCATATTGCTGAATCATATATTAATACAGACTTAGCATTTTTGTGGCAGTCTCACATTGTTGATTTGCTGGTCAATAAATGTAATAAATTTTAGCCTTCAAAAGTATTACATTATGCTTGTGTTTCAAGATGTTTTCTTGTAAAGAAGGCATATTTTGCATGTGATTTTTTTTTGTGTTTATTTTTAATCCAGCTGATAACACTGTAAGGTCACCTGTTAGCCCTTGCTTGTGCACACAAAATAATTGAGAGTTGCAAGACTATGAAGATTGTGTCAAGAAAGAAAAAGAAATACAGTACACATCATATATACAACAAACAAGCAACAGAATCTGAAATTAGATTACTATGCAATTTCTTACTGTAGGATACCTCACTATAATTTCTGTGGGTTAGATTCTGGCTGGTTATCAGCAGTATCAAATAGGTAAATACATTTCTAGAAAAAATATTTACAAATTGATTAATTCTTCTGCTGGCTGTTGATTATTTCAATTGATATAACAGATAGAACAAAATAAAAACCCCAATTTATTTTAGTACATCTGGAAGGAGAAATGTAAACTATTTAACAAGAACAGTTGAGGGGACTTAAGGATCTGATTTCTGCTCTTCTGGCATAATCAGTGTGGGTTTCAGTTATCTCAACCTAACACTACACTATAAAGTCCTAACACACACTTTTATTAAAGGAATTTACACACGTCTTACATGGAGCTAGCATGTATTATGTGGCACACTTGTTTAGATGGATAATGAGTCCAGTAATTTTCAATGCCCAGGTCAAATACTAGTATGCCACTCTTCTTTCTTGCAACACACAAAAACTACACTGAATGATATAGCAAAGGACTAACACAAGTCCTGCTAAAACCTCCCATCTATTTCTGTGTCTTTGAACTAGTCTTCGCATACTGCATAACACAACAATTACTTATGCCAGTCTTTTAGCTTTTGGAGCAGATATTCAAAAGGGAAATCATTAATACTTCTTAAACTTCTTCAAAACCCTTGGTTTACAATTTCGTTAGTGCAACTTGTGGTAGGCTCATCACTGTCAAACAGTAGAAAAAACTGAAGGGTGTTTTAAGACTACTCAAGGAAAAGATTTTTCTCTTTTAAAAAAAAACATATCCCTGATAAACATATTTTCTTGTGATGCAAAGGAAAAATGATTTATTGGGCAGATCTTTGTGGGAAATAAATATAGTCAAAAATGCTACCTAAAACCTTTTTACATATTACCACTGTAATCCTCAGGGAAAGATGCACTTAGATATGTCTTTTAATGGAAGCTTTGCTTTGAGGACAGAGAAAAATTTACCCGGTCAAACCCCAATAACATCTGCCACTACTGCTAGCGACTAATCTCTTATTCACAAACTATTTGTTTCAGGATGGCTACAGAGTTTAAAGCAATGTAAATCTTCTTAGAAATCCGTTTGCAATGCTGCTGTATGCAGATCCAAAATAAATCCCCTTTTTTCATCCAGGTAAACTACAGAGAACAGGCACGAGATAACTAGCCTATGCCATACAACTAGTAGCACATCACACCGTTGCACTAAGAGTAGGTGGTGACCCAGTGGTTTCTTCTGCTCTTTCTCTGTAGGAGTTCTGGCATATTTCATATCTTTGTCTTCCAATATAGGTTTACTGTGTCACTGGGATTATTTTCTCTTTCCTATCTCTTTTATGCAGTATGACTCAAGGCTTGAGCTCCAGATGTTTTATTATTGTCATCTCAGATTGCTGCACCTGCTTTCTGCCTATAATTGTAAGGCTGTATGTTTCTGGCCTCTTGGTTCACTTGGTTTGTAGACTGGATTATCAGTTGATTGCCAGGGGTGACTGTAGGCATATGGGATGGGTGCTGCATGGAGATCTTCAATTTTGGAAGCTCTGTTCATCAGCAACTCTTGGCAGCCCTCTCTTGGTTCGGTAATCGGCTAGGACCCCATAGGCCTCATCAAAGATGAAATGAAAGAGCTTAGCTGTTGGCCTGACTGCCAAATCTTGCCTGCATCCCAGGTCACACTGCTTTGCTTCCCCAGTCCTTCAGTGGAGACTAGAGTGCTGACTATCCAGTTCTTCCTAGCTAAACCATTTCTCTTTTTTCAGTTTGGAGTCACCCAGCTGTCATATCCCTACATTTTATTTATGGTTATAGGGGTTCATCTCAGGCACTGCAAAGTATCGCAAGGCCACGGACAATGCAAAGTTACTGAGACCAGGAATCATAGGAATTGTACAAAAGCAGGAATTCATTCTCCCACATAAGATACCAGTGTTCTCATTAACACTATCAAAGTAAAGAAAATTGAAATATAAAAAAATGCTGTCATTCTCTCAAATATGTAAAATGAGTGCAGTGAAGAACCAACAGCTGGCAGTCATTAGCACTGGCAAGAATTACATTTGATTTGACAAAATTATAATAATAATAATAATAATAATAATAATAATAATAATAATAATAATAATAATAATAATAATAATAAAGTCTTGCTTTAAATAGAAATCTACATTCGAGGTTTGGTGGTTTTACATACACAGTAAATTAGTCTTTGCTGGTTTGTTATTGAACCCAAAGTTTTTCATTGTGTGTTACTAGGATTCACGGAGCATTTTTTGTCAGCAAGAATTTCCTCCTCTAAAGTCTAATTTAATTAAATAAAAATAAATGAAACATCTTTCTGTTGCTAAAAATGAGACTGGGAGCATAAAAAATGAGTAGTGTTTCTAATTTGTTTGAAAAAAGTAAAAATGCTAACATTTCAAAAATTGTCACTTTAATTTTGTAACATATTAATAAATGGTCTTTACCTACTGTATGTAAATACTTGAATGCAAAGTATTTGGTGGTTGAGATTCATGGTAAGTTCAGGGTTTTTGTTCTGGAGAAATGACTGAATTCTGTCACCTCAAAAAAAGGGGCTGGTATGTGTTTGGAGCCTCTTCTGCTATAGGGAAGACAAAGGCACCACCAGGGAAACAGAATGATTGAGAGTGGGTTTGGCTTCTGGTACATGACATCTCCAGCTGCTGTCCCAGTAGTAGCAGTAGTTAAGCTGGCTTTTTGTGTTTGCAGAGAGCCAAAGTGAGAAGCAGGCCATACCTTTTGTACTCCATTTTTACTACCTGCAGCTTCATGGAACACATTATGTGCTCTTGCACTGCTTAAGTGACATTTTGTTCTTCTCTTTTAACAGTGGCTAGCTAAACAAAGAGTCTGGATTAGCACATGCTAACACTTCCATTTCAGAGAAATGCATAAATCCTTTTCCAGATAAATTCCAAGCATTCCTGTAAAGAAGGAAGGTGGGAAGAACTATCCAGATATTTCATTATATATGAATTTATATGTAATATACTGTTAGATCTCTTTGGTTTAGGATCTACCATTTAGAATTCAGCATTGACATACATATTAGTTAGTCACCTCTGGATAAAGTAAGAACAAACACTGGCCATTGATGACTCATCCTCTGAGTACTTTCTTTTCTCCGGACTGTTCACTTTCAGAATTATGAGGAATATAGTTATCTCAAATTGTTTCTGTTAATTGGCAAAAGTTTAATTCAGCATAGACCTGGAGATTATTTTTCAGTTTAACCATTTGTTATTGTCACCAGAAATACTAGGCTGAGATTTTCAATGGGTATCGCCATAGAGCCTGTTCTCCATGGTAGTCTAAAGTCAACACACTCGACTCTTCTCCTCCACCTTGCCCTTCGGGGCTGGCTAGAGGGGAGGGGAGGGGGTGCCCGCTCTCTTTCTCACTTGGGGAAGGTGGCAGGGGTCGCCCAGCTGTTTCCCCCACAGTTTCTCTTAGCAGGAACTCACTGAACGTGGACAGGCAGTGGTTGCCGGCGAATGCGGTGCTGCACGGGGTCCAGCAGCTTTCCCCAAGTTTTAGCGGCATGGCTGTGGAGTCTGGCACTGGCCAGCTGCTGATTGCGGTGGCAGCGCTGGGGACAGGACAAGAGCGGAGTGATCCCGGCTGGTTGCCGGTTCACAGTCACAGCGCTGGGGCACGGATCGGCGCTGCTGCTGCCCGAGGCGCAGTCCTGGCGCCAGGGAGAGACAGTCGCTGAGCCGTTCCCTGTGCCTCCCCAGGCGGTGGCTTGCTCCCTGCCCTGCTGCCAGTGGCTGACGGTCAGTAGCAGCTGCACTGACCCCACGTCACTATGAAAGAGCCTGGCAAGGGATCCGGCGGTTCCGACAGCCCTGGGAACGGCCCCACGCAGTGGTGTGGGCATGGCGGCTGCTCTGGAAGCTCCCGTGGCCCCGGTGGCCTCGGGGACCATTTTTGGGGGTTCCTGCGGACGGCGGGTGCCTTGAGGAGGTGGCAGCCATCCTGTGGCTGGTAAAAAAACATGACACCAGCAAGCGGCAGGCTCGTGATTTTGGCGGGAACCGCCATTTTGCTGGAGCCAAAGATCTTGGAAGGAGGGGTGGAGCCCGGACCGCTA
>VXBA01001968.1:111312-121668 GCA_013399895.1 Serilophus lunatus | reverse complement strand
ATTTTTTTTGTTGTTTTTTTTTTGTTTGTTTTGTTTTGTTTTGTTTTTTTTGCATGACACTGTCAGGTGTTACAGTGTGTATTTTGTCTCGGGATCCCGTAAGGATTTTGGTAGAGCCCTAGGCAATAAATCTGTCACTTGTTCTTGAATTCTGTTCAGTCTTTTGTCGCTCTTGCACCCCCCTAGTGATATAGTGGTTCAAACCACCACAGAGTTCTGCAGGGTTCCATCCTTGGCACAGTTCTCTTCAACATCTTCATTAATGACTTGCATGTGGGACTCAAAGGAATACTAAGCAAGTTTGCAGACAGCATTAAGTTGGGAGGACCTGTCAATTCCTTTGTGGGCAAAGGGGCCCTGTAGAGAGACCTTGAAAAATTAGAGAGATGGGCAGTCACCAACTGTAAGAACTTTAACAAGGGCGATTGCCCAATTCTGCATCTGGGATAGTAAACTCTGGTTATGTGTACAGACTGGGGAATGAGACACTGAAGAGCAGCCCCACAGAAAGGGACCTGGAGGTCCTGAACTGTGGCAAGTTGAATATGAGTAAGCAGTGCCCTGGCATCCAGGAGGGCCAACCATGTCTTGGGGAGTAATCAGGTAAAGCTGATCGAGGGAGGTCATACGCTATTCTGGGTTCACCACACCTTCAATATTGTGTCAGTTTTGGGCACTACAATATAAAAAAGATAATAAACTATTAGAAAGTGTCCAGAGGAGGACAAGGAAGATGATGAAAGACCTGAGGGGAAGCCGTATGAGGAGCAGCTGAGGTCACTTGGTCTGTGGCCTGGAGTAGAAGAGATTGAGGAGAGGCCTCGTTGTTACGACTTCCTTGTGAGGGGAAGAGGAGGGGCAGGTACCAATTTCCTCTCTCTTGTGAAGAGTGATAGGACTTGAGGAAATGGCATGAAGCTGAGCTTGGAGAGATTTAGGTTAGATAACATGAAAAGATTTTTCACCTGAGGATGGAAGCCTATCTGAGTTCAGGAACGTTTGAACTACCCTCTCAGATACCTGGTGGGATTCTTGGGGTATCCTGTGCAGGATCAGAAGTTGGACTTGATGATCCTTCTGAGTCCCTTCCATCTCAGCATATTCTGTCATTCCATCATTCTATGACTCTCTGACATATTCTGCCTGGATGTGGGGGTTTGGGAGAGGGGTGCTGGGTTTTCTGGAAGGAGGGTCCTGGAGGGTCTTGGGGGAGGAAAAAGGGTATTTTGTTTTAAACTGTTCGCTGGCTCCCTGTTCAGTTGCAAACCCTAGTTCTGTAAACCCTGGGGTTTTTTCCCCTAAAAAAAAGCTCAAGCTCTTCACCCCCGCCCCTTGCCCTGGGCTGGCTGGGAGACTGAGACAGCCCCATGTTCCTGCCCAAGCAGAGGTGGCGGGGGCTGCCCCAGCTGTCACCCCACAGTTTTTCTTAGCAGAGACTCACCAAGAGCACAGGCGACGGTAGAGATGTGGGTTGCCTTGTGGCAGCGGAGATACAGATCAGTGGCAGCAGTGGCGGCTGCCAGCAAGCGCAGACCCAGCTCAGCTGTGCAGGCAGTGGCTGCCGGCAGGCACGATGTGGCGCAGGGTGTGCAAAGTCCGGCGGTTTTCCTCAACTCTCGGCAGGCGGGGAAGTGCCAGCTGGGTCCCCTCACCAGTGCAGAACATGTCCAGGGCATGGCCACGGTGCCGAGCTCGGCTCAGTGCCACTGCACGTGCACCTTCCCCACTGGCTCAGCAGTGCCAGCGGCGGCAGCAGCTGCTGGGAAGCTCGGTGCAGCAAGGGAGATTCGGGCAGGCAGCGGCAGAAGAGCGGAGCCCAGCTGCTGCGCACAAGCGTGCACCTTCCCTCTCCCGGCAGTGGCTGCCGGTGCTGTCCGTGCCCGTGGCCAGTGCCTATGCGGTGGCGATTCCCAGCAGCGCTGCTCCCTGTTCTCCTGCGCGGTGGCTGGTCCCAGTTTGGCGTGGTGATCTCGGGAGTGCCCCGGCGGCCACGGGTGGCGGCGAGCAGCTGCCTTGCTGCCATGAAGGAGCCCAGTGGAAGGGGTCCCATGGCCCCGGGGGGGCGCCCCAGTGTCCTCGATGAGCGCGGCGGTCACTCCAGAGAGTCACGAGCAGCCCCGTGGTCCCGAGACTCTCCTGCGAGAGTCCCTGGAGTGGCAGTGAAGCCCCGCGCTGGCAATGGCCGTGCGGAGGGGCAGTAGCCGCTCTGGGGGTGCCACAACCAGTCCGTGGCTAGTAAAAACATGGCACCAGCAAGCAGCAGGCTCGTGGTTTTTAGCGAAAACCGCCATTTTGCCAAAACCGAAGATTTCAAAAGAAAGGTAGAGCCCAGACCACTGGCCAATTCGAAGAAAGCGAAGCCAGGAAAAAGAAGGGGAAAACTGTGCAAGACTTAGAGAGCTTGAAAAGCCTAAAAACAGAAGCCTTTCCTCTCTTCAGCTTCCTGCGAGCTGGAGAGCAGCAGCACGGCCCCTTGTCCTCCTGACTTCCAAGCCCCATGTCTTAACTCCACCCACCTCCATCGGCACCAGAGCAAGCCAGCACAACCGCAAATAAAAAGTTTCCCCAAGTAGCATCCCTGAGTTAAAAAGAGTGCTTTTCACTTTTTGTGTTTGCAGAAAATTCAAAAGCTGAGAGTCATTACTATCAGAGACAGAAAGAAAAAAAAGAGAATAGCAACTTTCCCGCCCCCCTGCTTTTCCTTGGCCAGCCTGCCTGGCCTTTGAAAAGCAGTTTGTTTATTTCCCTTTTCTTTTCCCTTTCCATTTTTGCATAGCTTTGTCAAGTGTAATTTCTCTGTTAAAGTTTAAAGTTCCCTTGAACTGTTTTCTGTTCCTAGTTGAGCCCTAAACAAATAAACTGTTTTCCCTGTTGTTCAAATTCTGTTCAGTCTTCTTGTCACTGTTGAGTGCATCCCTAGTGAAAAACAGTAGTCTTAAACCACCACACTGGACAAGGATGCTTTGAGGGCACACAGGACAACACATTATTTTTGGTATTTTTTTTTTTGTTTTATTTTTTAATAAAACAGCAGCACAACATGCCTTTAGATAGTATTTTACCATGTATGATCCACAAGTGAGAAGAATGAAGCTTGTAAGTGATCTAACTAGTCAGGAATGATAGTTTTAGCCAAGTGCATAGACTGCAGTAAAAAAGCAGGTTTAGAGAATAAGTCAGAGATCTTCTTTTGTTCAGCATACTCACATACATCTTCACCTCACATTATCAGGAGTTGCCTACTCTCCTCTTGCTAAAGGTATATGGCTGTTCTCATCCAACAAAGATTCCTCTTTTCTTCTTTTTTCTGGTGTCTTCTGAGCCATTTGCAATTCTTTCTTGACGTCTTTTCTCCTCTAGACCCTTTGCATTCCTTGTTTCCTCACATCTTTTTAAGCAGGAATCTTCCTGCTGTTTTGAAATACGCATCTCTCAGCTGATTTTTGGGAGATCTTTTTACAACCTGGACTCAACATTCAGGAAACCAAGGAAATATAGTAATCTAATTCTATGCTCTGAGGTATGAAATGACTGTTTGCTAGTGGTAGGGGATAGCTCCTAAGCTCCAGCATGCACTGTACAATATTTTTTATTTAACTAAACATAGTTTTCAAGTGACGATGCTACTGGAGGCTATACAAGGGAGAGGACATTCCTAATGCACAATTATTTGGCTTTGGCTGTGACCAGGGAGTTGATACGGCATGACTGCCTAGAATAGGAGTGTCACAGCTTCTAAAGCTCTTCTTGTCCTTTTTATGGCTTTCCAATTTGTCTGGCTGTCCTGTTTCCTTTGGTATAATCAGCTGTTTGCAGAGATGATATTGACATCTGATGATACCGATGCTTGGCTGATGTAAATTAATTTACAACAGTGCAGAGACTAATTCTGAGTACTCTGTTGATCTCAGAACACTAATATTTTAACAGAGACACCATAAAATGAGCTGAAACTCATTGCAACAAAGGAGTAACCCAGTCTTTGTACCCCATAAGAGCATGATTTCCTTCTCTGTACATAAATTACAGTTTACTTTAACCATGACCTATATCTAATTTAAGAATCTGTAAAAACTAAATATATATGTGCAAACTACATTTTAAAGGTACTTACGTAACACATTCGACAACTTTATCTTTCAGTTAACTCTTTACTGCTCCTATAAGTACAATGACAGAACCCCCCAAAAAATGAAGCAATGAGTGACAAAGAATTTATATTGTCCTAATATCTTAGATTAGGAAACATCACATACCCAAAGCTATGTATAAGAAATTGCAAATTAGCATCACACTACTGATGGATCACAGCTTCCAGCTTAAGTGGGAAAGGATAATCATTAATGGTTCTATGACCTCCCTTACTGTCCCTTGCTCACACTTTTTACTTTTATATATATATATATATGTGTGTGTGTGTGTATATATATATATATATATATATATATATATACACACACATTCATAAGATACTGGACTCCTGCTGGTTATCTACATGCTGGTAATGCAGGAGAATGAATTGAGATGCAATTGCTCGATATCAAAATGCAACTGATAAATACTGGGCAGTAGTTTTACATATTCACAATATGATTGTTCTTTTCTTTTTTTTTTGAATCCCATGACCTGACTAATTAGACGCCTTGCCATTTTTTCTGAGCTGAAAACTTTCCCCACTCTTCTTGTTCTCATTCAACATTCTTAACCTCACACAATACTGGGATCAAAGAAAAATTTCCATTGATATCAGTGGTCTTTGAATTGAACTAAAGTGAAAAATTAAAAAAAAGAAAAAAAAATTGTAATAACAATGTAATTGGACAGTATACATTTGCATTTTTAATAGAAATGGGAAAAATTATTGCTTTTATTTGTGCTCCAAGACCCCTATCACCATGAAATACTCTGAAATATTTTTTGTACTCTTAATTAAACAGAAAGATGCTCTTGGAATAAACATCTAAAATCTTGGAGTCCATTACTGAGTCATTGGTCAACACAGCCTGTGATGAAATTTTGTTTAAAAATTTTTACTCTGAACTTGGGAACTGTTTGATTCACAGCAGTAACCACTCCTAGTTTGAATTGACTTGTGATACATTTACCTAATTGTATTACTTTCTCCATTTTCTTCATACTAGATCTATTTAATTCCTGAGATGATTCAAATTTCTTTAAGTTTTGGAAGAAACCTACCTCCATTTTATTAAGAGCGGGACTTTAAAAGAGTTATTTGATTGATTGTACACATCCTCCATCTGCAAGATTTCTTCAGTCAAATGCTCCATTACAAGCCTGCTAGTGTAGCCCATGACTGTGATCAAACGTGCCATTAGAAACTTCTTTAGACAGGCAGGATCAAAACTACATCTACTGAGCCAATGCACCCAAACATATTTTGTACTGACCTTCCCTCAGGAAACGAAGAACTTTACTTGTAATTTGCATACAGCTGCTGAGTGTTGCACAGCGCAGTCAGTCTTGAAATGTCCCCCACCAGCTCCTTGCAAGTTTTTAATCAATAATTTCTAACGGCAAATGACAACAGTGAGAAGGGCCGCCCTGCTAACTATAGGAATATCATAAAAATTGAGAAATATATTGAGAAATATCATAAGCTTTCCAGTGAATATTCCATGACATACTTTTTGTGGTAGATTGCTAATTGCTGTTGATTCTATGATAAATTTGAATACTAATCCCTTCTGAATAGGGATTAAGCTTCAGAGTGTAGAGGAGGGATTCATTAAAATTCATCTCATCAATATACAGCTTGTGGGCAACAAAGTTGCACAGTGCTCTGGACCACAGACCTTTCAGTGCTGATAACCACATGCCAAACCACCAAGATTACTACTAAGTGGCTAAAATCCACAAACTGCAACCTATGAATGCCCATATTTTCTCAGTCAGAAACTGATGATATGTTGTGTTGTAGTCTGCAGAAGACTATTTTTAGGCAAAACACTCTGGTTAGTAACAATAGACAAACCATTATGCAGTCCTGAAAGTGATGATAATAAGTAAGGGAAATTCAGTGGAGATGATGTTGAGTGAGTAAGAGCATGAATGTTGTAAGACCCATCTGTTGATTTATGTATCATTGGCCTGCTAATTTCATTATTGTGCAGGTTCACAATAGTGAAATTGCTTCATTGATTCAGCGTGAACCTCACTATGTATTAATGCATTGCTGGAATGCCCTTTCTCAGGAAATGTACACCCTCTGGAGTAGCTTTGACCTTCTCCAAATGGTATTTGTGCAAACGCAGTTCTGTCTAATGCAAGGTATGATGTGAGCTTAAAAGCAGTTTCTAGTTCTTTAGCTACTGGATAGAATCAATGAGTGCTTTGATCACCAAATTAGTAAGGCAAAACCTCCAGATTTTTAGGACTCCTTTCTCAGTGACAACTAAATTGACATAGCTTTTGTGCACACATGGAGCTTTACTGATCATAAAAAGTTTGGCATGGCCCATGATACATACTGCTGTTTCAGTGAGAAAGGTATGCAGGAATTCTGAACTAAAATGCTTTGCTTGCATCAAATTGTGCATGACTATGCAGAAATTGCAGTTCTGCATGCTCTACAAATGCAGTATGGCCATCTTGAGGGATGACACTCTTTCACAAACAACTCTTTTTCTCTGTTTGTCTGACAGTACCCCAGCAAAAGTAGATGAAAACCTTAGGGCAGCACAGAAGTGACCTTAAGACAGGTTCACAAGTTTCAGCTTTGTAAGGAGCACTTCACAGTCTACGTTTCATTCATTATAAGGAGTAGAATTTTAGCTAATTAATTGAAATGTGTTTTAAAAATTCAAACAAAGATTCAGGGGTAGAATCCTGTCACACCAGATGTTACTGACCACTTTTTTGAAGACTGCATGCTTCATAATCATTGTGCTGATCTCACTGACCCTATAGTGGAGTTCCTTCATCTGGAACATTAGATATTGACCCATTTGGGGTTTGCGTCTATCTTTTACATATTCTTTAGTATGTATTCTTTTGAAGAGAACTTCAAATTGTAAATGTTCTTTGAAAGAGAGAAAAGCTGCCATACAATATGAATATCTGTGGGGAGATAGAAGAAACAATCCCTGTAATGTGGTTCAGAAATGCTGGTATCAAGTACCATGACACAATTGATGCTAAAGTATATGGTATAACTAGACAGTACCTATCATAATTTTAATTAGAATCCTGGGAAAACCTCAAGATATTGCACATAATGCAGTTGTATAGAAGTTCTGCTTTTTCAGTCAAGTATAATTTACTGTCCCAAATAAATTAAATTGCATTGGCTATTTTCATCTTCCGTGATTTCATGAAAGGCAGATTGTCTTTGAGGTTGTTTAGACAGGATCATGCAAAATGAAATATACAACAATGTGAAACGTCAAACAAAAAAAACAAACAACCAAAAACACTGGCAAAAGTGCATATGTGGAACTTGCCACATCCTGAAATCTTTGTACCATTGGGTATGGTACAGGTTCTAGGCTTTAGAAGCAAGGATGCCTGTTTCACCCAAGGAGATTCCTACATCAGGATGCTGCATATAATTTTTAAAAGAATTGAGTCACACATGATGTTGTAATTTCTATTTCAATGTGCTGACGACCCTTTCTCACAAACTATTAAAATAGAAAACCCAAAACCTTTCTGAGAAAACATCATTAAAGCTTATTATTGAATAAAATGTTGATTTAACATGAAAAGTCTGGCGCACAAAACTTGCAGAATTTTACTTAGTGCAGTGGAGTTACCTTTCAGGATGCTAAAGCTAATCCCTGTTTTTCACAGAAAAAGCTGCTATATAACTGCAGGAGTCCTTAAAAATTGTCCCTTCTGGACAATGTGCTGGTGCATTCTCTGCCTACAGATGCAGTGACAATTAGTGCCCACTTGAGGGCATGAAGAAGAAAGTCCAGGAAATGTGTGTTATTTGGCCAGCGCAGGGAATAGGATTTGCTGTCTTAACAGTGAAGTCTGACTGTGATTGACTTGTCAAATATTGTCACAAGTCAGCTCTGAGTTCTGCGGTCAATTCAAGCTGTGGTTAAGCACACAAGAGATAAGAACAGGAATTTCTTCTGACGTAAAGTCAAGTTTTCTCTTGCTATCAGAGATGGAAAAAAAAAAAAGTCCTGCTCATTGTATTATCTTTCTGTCTTTCCTGTAGTCATCATATAGTTCTACCAGTGTCTTTCAGAAAGCACAGATATAAAATCTTGTGTGCTGTGTAAATTTTACTTCAACAATTGGAAGTAATGTTCTGTTAGACTACAGTGAACACAGATTTTGTTACAACACAGGAAAAATAATTATACGTAATACATAGCAGGGTGAAATTTAACGTACAAGAGGCGAGTGAATTTTAGGCAGGGATTTGTTTGCAAAGAGATTTGTTCAAAAGAAGAGTTACATAGCCATCATTTCCTAATGGAACTCGTTTCAAGATGCATCTGATGTAAGGAAAAAACAATTCTACTTTATCATACATCAGCATACAGAAGAAAACTCCGTAAGATTATCCAGTTTTTCTCTGTGCTAGTACAAGATGACACTATTCTTGAGAACCTTGCCAGTTTAATATTAAATTATTTATGTGTTGAAACCTCTTCCACACCCTTACAGATCCACCTGACATCACTTCCAGAGTAGTCTTCATGATCCTGATCCTTTTCTCAGCTTTATTCTACTATCCTTAAATTAATTGTGTTCTCACACCTGTGAATAACAGCTTCAGTTCTGTGACAGTAGTTACAGTATCAAGTGGTCATGCATTTTTTAATTTTTTTTTCCATTTAGCACTTGTTCAGACAAGCAACATACAATCAGCTTGTCAGTTTTTAGATGTAATTCTCCTCTTTTTGTCCTGCAGATCTTCAAGCTGCTCTTCTCAAAATCCCCTTGATATATCAAGTAAGTCTCCCAAAGTCCCTGTAAGTAGAGAGCTATAGCCACTGTAAGGTTTTTAAAATGATTTTTTCTATGATTTTTCCTGTATGTGTAGGTCAAGATACATCAGGTTTGGGACATGGTTTTTTCCAGACTGAAGTATGGCCAAGCATTTAATCTCTTTTGAAATGATCGATGTTTTCTGTACCACTGCTAAATTATGTTGGATATAAAATATATAAAACTGTTTAGAAGCACTCAGAAAAGCAGCAGGCCACTTAGGTGACTGTTTTCTTTCTTTGGATCTTAGGAGAACCCTTTGTTTCCATCTTCTGGTAGGAATCTGAAAGCAAACTCTGGAGCATCCTAGATTTTCTGTCCCCACATGAATATTATTTATCTTACTTTTTCTTCCTTGCACAATTCCTTCTGGAGCTGTGCAGTACTGACCATTTCCTTGGAACAGGAGTCTATTAAGACAGCAGCATAACAACTCTCCTGATGCAGATCAATGCTCCATACAGACCTTCGCCAGAGTTATTGTGTAAAAACAGTTAGGACACAGAGGTGAAGAAACACAGTATAGTGAAAAGGTAAGATTGACCTTTTTCAAGTCATGCTCCTCTACTTGTGCCTAAAGTAAACCACTTGCTCTACAAGGTCTAAGATCCTGATCACACACAAGGGAATGGGTGGGGGCAGTGCCCATATGTGAGCATGATTAAGTGTCTAAAAATGGATAACCCCGCTGGTTGAACACATCTAGGAACAAGAAAGGCACCAGAGTCATAACTGCATCTGTAGCATGCCATTCCTAATGAGGGCCTGAACAATCTCTGGTTGTGAAAATCACAAACCCACTAGAGTATGCTCTGCCCTATATATACAGGTAATGCTATTGCCCAGTGAAACACAGAGCCATAAAGAAGAGAGTTAGCAAAACCAGGAAACTAGTCCAGTCAGAAGGAAAGAAGGTAAAAACACATGTGCCTGAAGTAGGGGAAGGAGGGAAGAGTGGGGCAAGAAAATGCAATTCTCTTCCAACTAATGCCCTCCCAGAATATTTTCAATCTAGGTGTTTTCTCGATCCCCATATATATTACCTGTTTAACAGATCTCAAAGGGTGTATTTTCCAAGTATTTGCCTACTCTCTGTGGAAAACTTAAATACTTCTTTTATTCAAAATCCTCTTTCACAAGTTTACTGCCTTATCCAAAATTATTTATGCTCCATTCTATATGTTTTGCAGTAGATAATAATCAGACAGCTGGAACCGGTGACTCAAGTTTAATATTGTTCTTTCATGATTGATTTGAAAATGCTTCTGAACATGCCAAATATTATCTGGCAAAATCAGGCTGAAGTGTTTAACCAACCTTCCTTCCTTCCTTCCTTCCTTCCTTCCTTCCTTCCTTCCTTCCTTCCTTCCTTCCTTCCTTCCTTCCTTC
>VXBA01001968.1:57119-103698 GCA_013399895.1 Serilophus lunatus | reverse complement strand
AAGACCCAGCACCCCCTCAAACCCCAACAAGAAGAAAGATGCTGAAGTCCCTTTATCTTCTCCGTGGTCCTTCACTTATGTCCCTGTCTCTTGCAAACTGATGAGTCCAGAACTAGGCACGGTATTTCAGGTGTAGCCTCACTACTGCAGAGGACAGGGAAAGGAACATCACCCTCCACCTTCTGGCAACAGTCCTTCTAATGCAGCCCAGAATGCTATTGTTGCTTTCTCTGCTACAAGTAAATTTTTTGTCTTATGCTCAACTAGTTGTCCATCAGGACCCCCGGGGCCTTTACTATGAAGCTGCTTTCCAGCTGAGCTGACCCTCAGCATGTATTGGTGCATAGGGCTATGCTCCCCCAGGTATGGAACTTTGCACTTCACTTAGTTGAACTTCACTTTTAAACTCAGCCCACTTTCCCAGCCTGCTGGTGTCCTTATGGATGACCTTAAAACTCTTAAATGCATCAGGTGCATCATCTTCTTAGTTCTGTGTTACCAGCAAACTTGCTGAGGTACAATCTACCTTGCTGTCCTGATTGTTAATGGAGACATTGGACAGGATTGGACTCAGTAGTGAACTCTAGGGTACAATGCTGGTTCCCGGCTTCCGGCTAGACTTTGTAACACTGATCACTACCCTCTGAGCCTCATTATTCATCTGGGTTTTAATCCACCTCACTCTCTGCTCATTCAGCCCATTCTTCATTAGCTTCTCTACAAGGACCTTCTGGGAGACACTGTCAAAAGCCTTGCTGAAGACAACATAGGCAACATCAACTGCTTTCCCACCAAGTAATTTCATGGGATTATCAAATTGATGAAGCATGATTTTGCTTTCATGAAGCCATGTTGGCTACTTCTGATCAACTCCGTGTCTTTCAAGACTCTGGAAATGGTTCCTAAATGTAGCTGTTCCATCACCTTCCTAGTGATCAAGGTAGGGTTGATACATAGTTTTCTGAAAACTCCTTCTTGACCTTATTGGAGGCAGGAGAAACACTTGACACACCCAGTCTGTCTAGTCTTAAGAGAAATGTCAGTGACCATAGTTTGGCTTTAAAATTTCATGGATTTGGTGGCTCCAAATAATATTTTATCTGCATTTTGATTCCAATTCAGATATACATATGCATTTTACACCTAACTTAAATCTCAAGGAAAGGTATTTGAAACACTAAATGTCCAAAACAGACCATAAAGTGCTGTATTAACAGTATCCCCTGTACTTCTCGAGTGGCGTCTTCCACTTAACAGTGTTGTGATTTTGTAGCGCAGGTGTTAATATAAACTGAGGAAACTTTTTTCAGAATTAATATTTGCCCATTTTGGTACTCTGAAAGTACCAACATATGCTCCATTCCATGACACTACTACTACAGTAAAATAAATTACCATGATCTATACGGTAGTCAAAGCTTAGTGAACCATTATAGACAAACCACCTCAATAAACCAGGCAGAAACAAAAAAATACATATTCAGTGTAAAAAACACTGAAAGCATGCCTAAGACAACAGTATCTTTTTTATTATTATTCCCATCTCTAATATTGACTTCAACAAATGAAAAAAAAAATCCAATAATTTCTTTGATGGTCTTCCTGCCTGCATTTCCAAGGTTTTCAGCCAAATTTTCAGCGTAGCCTCTTGATTTGACAGTCTTCATCATAACTTCAGTCTTATGCAGAAGTGCTGATGGGTTCCATTTTGGCAGATGGTGTATGCAGGATGAATGATAATGTTATTGATAATGCTATTTGATAATGCTATTTTTGTGTGTGAGCTTGTGTGTGAGATATTTGGCTACTCGCTACAAAAGCAGGAGTTTCATCGAAGATGTTATAATTGCAGATCTACAGCACTGACCAGAGTGGAAGTCCCTTTTGGATAGCTTAAGAAAGTTGAGGTTTACAGGTCACAGAGCTTGCAACCTTTAATCCTAGAGCTTCTTTAATCTGTTTAGTCCAAGTCTAGCCAGTGTGCAACAGGCAAGGTATATTTGTTGCTATGATGGAAGTAATTCTTTTCTTCAAACTGTTTAATAAGTGACAACAGTCATTAAGGTCATCTAGAATCCCATTACCTTGTCTGCCTACTTCATTAACAGGGATGTACTCTTGAGTTCTCTGATTACTTGTGTTTTAGCTTTAACATACTCAAGAATAATGGATTTGGATTTCATTGAAATGTACAAGAAAACTGACTAGACTGATGAAATATGGGTAGGGTGTTACCAAAGACTCTGAAGTGATGTTGAGCTCTACCTCCTCCTCTCTCATACCTAGTTTCCATTTCCTGCTAGTTACACCCAGTAGCAAGATTAACCATCAGGGAAGGTAGCTGGAGGTCTGCTGACAAGGCATAGAGCAAATGAGCAGCTCAGGAGAAGTCTTTGCTACTCTCTGAATTTCATTTCCCGTATCCTTGTGGCCAAATAGGATGCAAATTATGCTGTTTCATAATGTTACTGATGAGTTTAGGTGGAGAATGAGTTCTTCCTGTCTCCTAGGATGTCAGCAAGGTGAAAACTAGACTGATAAAGAGATATTTCTATGTCTTCCCTAATCAGGAGATTAGGAAGATATCAGAGTTGTAACACTTTACAAAGAAGGAAAAGATAATTTTAGCTGTTCAGGTTTCAGAGTAAAGCTGGAAAATATGGAGCACGTAGACTCCAATGTCTCCAAAATCATGATTTTAAGAGTTTATTTTGAATTGATACTCAAATGTAAGAGGGGGCATAGGATGCTTCTTTTGTGGTATGCTTTCATCTCTCGGACTTCACAGACGATGCAATGGCATCTGATATGGAAATACATGACTTTTGGCATTATTGATCATGTCTGTACTATCAGACATGATCAATAAACTAACTGGCAAATTCTTAATCCCAGCATACATTAGGTTTTAGCAAGCAGCTTAGCTAGAACAACTGGGGGTCACATTTGGTTTTGGTTTGATTCAGAAGAATTAGTAGGAGTTCATTAGATTCTGATTGTTGAAATAGTGTTACCCAACAGCCATAGGAATATAAACTTTAGATGTCACGCAAGTGTCAACTCTATGTCACAGTGTTCCACATATTTTAAAGATGAAATTTAGTTTATCTGTTGAGTATCTTCTTTACATGTTCTCGGTTGGTTTATGACTTGAAGGACATCTGAGAAAAATGTGTGGGAGTAAGACAGGGGCAGCTGCTTGTGGCAAATAACATCAAGCATCAAAAATTAGAAGTAAAAATAACAATAAGGGTTCAATGAGTGTTCTAGCTACTAGCAATAAAAAGACAAATTGGACTTTCACTGAAGTCAAAGCATCCCTCAGAAAGGCCAGTGTACAATTTTAACTGGTGTATAGTTTTAGTAATTCACAAAACTTGATATAAACACTGTATGCCTTTTATCAGGTACAATCGCTTGAAAAAAAATCCATGTGACCTAGTACATTTCCAGAATGTAACACAGATATTTCAAGTTCATCTTTGAAAAAGAAAGTATTGTGCATAACAATATTTTTCAAAAAATACAAAAAAATACATGTAGACATTATTCTACCCATAATATCTGTATTGTTCTGTACATGGCAGCTCTCAGAAAAAACTCAGGTAGCAAAACATAATTTCTCCAAAATGCACTTCAATATATTTTAAGTATAAAAAGCCTAATGTAAAATATTGTCAGCATCTTTTGCCTGTAAAATATGAGGCTCAGCTTCTTTAAATTATTTAAGAGGTCCTCAGAGGATCAGTTATGCTTATAACGTCAGATTTATCCAAAGAAATGGAAAGAGCAAAGCAAAGTGTTGAATAAGGACTTCCTGTGTGATTTTACCAAGTTATTTTTTACTGTCTGTAATTGAAGCAGCATTCTCACCTCACACCATTTCAGCCAAAAATATATGTTGTATAACTGCAACTTGTTTAGCTCAGGTTTTTTTTTTATTTTTTTCTTAACCTCTTTCTGTTTTATAGATTAGCACTACTGAATTGCTCTTTTCCCTAGAAGGATTCATTCATAAACAAACACAAGCTCTATCAAGACTCAACTGAAAGTATACTTGTACAGGGGCTTACAAACTGTATGTGTGTCTCCTCCTTGAAGGAAAAGTATGTAATTGTTTGAAATTAAAAAGGGAAGAGTTTTCTGTTACCATCTCTGATATATTTTGTTCCCCTTATTGTGGTAGAAGGACCATAACTAATACTTATAATGTGATCTTAACAGTTTATAGTCAAACAAATGATGAATGGCAGGATCTATGCAGTGTCACATCAGTATCATAGTTTGTCATTACAAGTACATTTTTAAGGTATAGCCAGAACCATATCCTGGTATCACACATGATATTAGGTTAGATGAAAGTAAAGATTCTTTTTAATGTTGTCTTTTATGAAATTTATCTTTCTTGTTAAACATTTTGGAGATCTCTGGATGAAACAAAGTTTGTATAAGATGTATTTTTGTATATATATGTTTATTTCCCATGCTTAAGTCTCCCCCAAAAAGCCTCCTCCTCCCACCCCCTCTGACCAAGCACCACAGTTTTATCAGTAGAATGGATTAAGGATGAGTGAAACTCTAAATTACAAAAATTAGAAGAGTAATGGGTACATAGTTTTATTCAAACGCTGTATAAACTTGTCACACTTTCTGTCTTATCTTAGATATCTTTTTCTAATTTAATGAGATCTTACAATTCCTAAAACCAAACTGAGATCTTCCTCCATGTTCTGAATCTGTCTTTTAAACCGTAATTCATATATTGCAATTAGAAATTTGGCATGAACTTAACTGCATGAATTTACTGAGAAAAATTCCTGAAACCAAACTGAGATCTTCCTCCATGTTCTGAATCTGTCTTTAAAACCATAATTCATATATTGCAATTAGAAATTTGGCATGTGCTTAACTTCATGAATTTACTGAGAAAAATCTGCATTGGGGCACATACAGTAGTACTGTTTTCTGCAGTTAGCTACAGTAACATGCTGATCAGCAGCACCTGGTGTTCTCTCTGCAGCTGAGATACTTCTTACAGCTCTATAATTAAAACAGAAGGAACTACCAATCCCTCTTTGCTTTGACACTCCATCAATACTAATGAGGAAATTATAAGGTTCACAGAAAATATCTATCAGAGCTAGAGCAAGGGGAACAGATTAGCTTGTACTTTACCTCGAAACACCTTGTACTGGCACACCATGTACTGTCCATGCCTGAAACAGTTTGTATTTGAACTACAGCAAAGCTCCCTAGGGAAGCAGTACATAATTTCACTTGATTTTGATCCGAGAGCACCCATTGAGAAGAATTCTCATTAACTCTATAAGTAATTCTCCTTTTAAATTAAAAAATAATTAAACACATTCTCTGTGCATTTGCATAGTTCATATGATGACACTCAGTGGTCACAGGCTGCCAGATGACTTGCATGTGGAAAGTCATTCAGAGTCATACTTCACCCCTGCTGAAGTACAGCCATTCCTGCAGAGCTTCACTCCAGACCAAGCATTTTCCATCCCTCAGCACTGCTCATTGTCCTTTACACAGTAAGCTGCAGGGTGGACATTTTTAAATGTATCTGAATACTGTGCATTACACAGTGGCAGCAAAAAAATTGAGTGGCAGAAATCTGTCATTGTTTCAAGAGTTGTCTTCACCACAGATAGATTTTTCTGATATTTCTTCTCTTAACTTTGATAAATATGGTATTTGTGCTCAGTGAGGTGAAATACAATCAAATTATTTGATATGAGAGGTAACATTTTTTTCTGTTTAGTGATCTGCCAACCCACCACAGCTGCCACAGGGTAGTACATAAAGGAGAGACTGAAGACCAATGCATGTACCACTCATTCATCTCTTGCTGCCGTTCTTTGACTTTAATGTCCATTTTGCAATTATATTGTACAAAAAGAAATGGCTCAAGGCAGATGCTTAGCTTTAACCTTTTGTGCCAGCTTGCACATTGAAACTGGCAATTGGAATAGCACTTTTTAAAGTAGAAATTGAAAGTTCTGTTAATTTGAAAATATTTGGTGTTTCATGGGAATTAAAATGCATCACATAGTCCTGAATTCAGTTTCACCACTGTTTTTTGCTTCACATTTCAACTTCCTCCTTTTCCCTCAAAAAATGATATTATAACACAGAAGAATTAGAAAGAAAGTTTCAGATTCTAATATTAGCCTTGGATAGTATTGGTTTGCCTTTCCTCTTCTACCTTTCCCATCTTTAGTTAAGATATATCCTTTAAGTTTTGTGCCAATCTCACCTGGCACAAAATAGTGAACCTACAGTGGAAGACAGTGTTAATTTACGTAGCTATGGATCTCTTAGTTTTCATTTTAATATCTGACTTCAGCTTCTGCAAGTTCCCGTACTCTCCGCCGCACATCATTGTGTTGGCCATGACTCTACCTCTCGGTTTTACAAAAAGGATGACCTCTAAGACCATTTGCAGCAGTGCTTGGACAGCAAAGGGGCCTATGAAGTAATTTCCTGGTTGCTTTCTAAATCCCTTCAACATTCAACATAGATTAATTTTGTAGTTGATTCAGTAATGAATCTCTCTTGAGATTACAGGAAAATTTAGAGAAGAAACAAGTTGAAGAAGGTAGCAGAGCAGAAGCATTTTGATTTATTCTCTTTTTTTACTAGACTAATCTGGCTACTGCCATTTTTATTATTTTTATGTATATAAATAGATGAATGTTCCCATGTTCAGCTATTACTACACACTAGAGAATTAGCTTTGTCTCTTTTATATTTATTAATTTTCACCATTGCGACAAAAAATCTTGAATCTAAACTTGAGGATTTATTCAAAGGTTGTCATAATAGAAACGAGAAGGCATAACTCTTCCAGTCTGGAAATTATGGTCAAAAAAGATTTCATAGCATATGTGGATCTCCCAAAATTAGAGAGGTCTCCATCAGCACTAAGTTTTGTCTCTGTCTACATCTTTGTTTAGTTGAATTAATTTTCTCTGTATATAATAAAACATTCTGAGAGACGCCAGAACAGATTTGTTTGTTTGTTTGTTTTTCATGAGGAAAGCTAATAAGTATTACATAAGTAAGAACAGGAAACAATCACTCATCTTTTATGCCAGCCTATTTTTAACCAAGTTTTTGAGCTGGAACAGAAACATGTAATCTCTCATTGCTAGCACTAAGATATGAGTTTCCAGGATTTACTCTAATGACCTCATATTATAGCTCAATGTTTAATGGAAAATTATTTATTGTATTCAAATGAATGTATTTCTAAGATTCAGACTGAAGTCAAAAGATTCCAAATAATCTCTCTCAGATTCACCGCAGGGTGAATTAGGAATCAGTCTTTAGCAATGAGCATTACATACTGATTTCACAGTTTGCAGAGCACGTGACATGCTTTCACTGAAAAAAAAAGAATAGAAAAGACAGTGTATCTCTGTACACAAACACTCCATCCCCAATTTAAATCAAATACTGTGTATAACATGCATAAGGACTATGCCCCTAAGGCTTGATAATTTCAGCATATTAAAACATTGTCATAAAGTTTATTCAGCATGTCTGCAAAAAAATGGTGATTTTGAAATTAACTGAAGAGAAACACAATAAAATATATAGCTTGACTCTCCTTACCTGAAGGTCTTTTAGATTGTTATGTTAATTTTACAGGAAATCTTTTTTTTCCAAGAATGTACCAGGGAAGAAATTCTTCCCTAAACTGCCATAATGGGTTTTCAGTTCTGTTTTCTAGCAGATATATGATCTTGTCTTGCTATACTTTGCATCTGTCTGTCTGTCTGTCTTTCTGTCTGTCTGTCTGTTAATCCTGCCATTATTTATTGGACAACTCTTTCAGAACTTCTCTGGTAGTGAGAATCCTACTGATTCCTCATCTCTGTGACCTCAAGAGGAAAAAAGAAATACTTTTTGTTACAAAATTCGTGAGTATATTGTCTAAAATATTTGCTTCCCCTTCATATTATTTGTGCAATAACCCAATTAATAATGTTCCAATATATTTTATAATTAGTGTCTTGTTTCTAGGATAACATAACTTGATTATTTTAGTCTTTGTTTTGGGACTTTCTTTGTTGATGTCTATAACTTTCTCCAGCTGTACAGTAGGTATTCCAAAGATGCCTAGTATAGTCTTTGAAGTACTAAACCAACTAATTATTCTGCTGGGAATGTACTGCATGATGCAACTTTTCTGATGATGTTCACCTTTGACAGCTTCATTGTTTAGGTGAATTACTGTAAAATGCTAATGAACATGCCATGTTCTCTCTTTCTCTTTGTCATTCCAAAATTATGTGCATGCAATTCTTAATAGTGCATATATATATGATAATATTATGTCCCACAAGATCATCCAGTTCTTCCTGTGTATCATTGTATATCTACTTTTTATCTCTATTAAAAATCCATCAAGCTCAGTTCCAAAATATGTTTTTGACGGACTCTATTCAGATTCTACAATCTGAACTGAAAGAAAACCTCTTGCTATTGCTTATTCCACAGAAAATTTTTACTCATTCATTGTCTCTAACCTTGATAATCATTACCCTTTCTATGCTGCATAGTTTACTAATGCCCAGATGCATGGAGATTATTGCAATTTCTTCACTTATGATTTTGTATAAAATCAGTAAGGTAAAATTAAAGCCCTCATGACAAAATATTTTTTCTGAAGAGGATAGTCTTCCATAATAAATAATCTAATATAATAAATTCTATTTCACATGTGACATGTCTGGAAAAATTATTATAGTTTTTTTCCTCTGAACCTTTCCTCATTCCTGTCTTGACAGAAGTTAGCTGAAGACTCTTCATCATAAAGCCTTATTTGTCAAACTCAGAAAAAAATATAATACAGTTCTCAGTTGTATGAAAAATTACAAGGATTTAATAACATATAGTACATATAAATTTTATCGTTTATATTATGGTGTCATGTAGAGGTTTTGTGTGGTGTTATAAAAAGACATAAATGATGTTTACAAATGATGTTTACAAATGATGTTTTCTAAGTCAACAATGACCTTAAAGGTAACTACTCAGTTTATGTAAAGATTCCCTATGATCAAGATGGTTCTGTAAAAGGAGGTAGTACAAACACTTTAGAGTATCAACACTTCAGACGTTCTACTGGATTGTAGTACAATCATCTGTTCACTGAAAACTTTGAAGATTGAAGAGATGATAAAATATATTTGCCAGTTCTTTCTTTTTATAAATCTTGAAAATAACTTTTCTAAGAGTGAAAGTGCAAACAAGTTTTAACTGTTAATAAAACCAATTTTTATGGAACACTGAACTATGCCACATAATGTAAGTGAGAATGAAAAGTTGCAGGATGTGGTATTTGCTCATGATTTACAATTCTCTTATCCAATACAGGGCAAGTTCCTCAATCTAGGTAATAGTACAGGTGTCATTAAAATAGATGTGTTGAATTCATATCTTTCCAGTTAGATACAGTTCTCTGAGAGTGATTTTAAACTTTTTTCCAGGGCCACATGTTCTGGTTTAATGATTAGAATACATATGGAAATGGAAAAAATAAAAGTCTTCTTCTGTCTTTGATACCATATGATCTTATTTTTTTCCTATCAAATACTTTGCAAGTGACAACTAATTAAAGCAACTAAAATTCTCCATTTATGCTATTGTTCTGATAAAAACACTTGTTTTTTCAGGAATGGAATCACATTCTAGAGAAGCATAAAGTATAGGGTTTTTTTTCCTTAAGAGCTAACTTGCAATCTCATGGTTTTACAGTTGTTTTTATCACACCATATCTTCATTGTAATGTAGAGGTATTTTAGCACTTAATAATATCTACTCTCTAGAATGAATGTTCTAAATTTTCAGCTTCAACAAGAAAAGAATATGCTGGGTCTACAAAGAAAAGTGGGAGATGTTCTTTTTTCTTATGGGGAAAACCCTTATTCCTGTTGATTAGTTAATTAGAGCTCTGTCTTCCATACACAACACTGAAGAAACTCCCCTCATTTAAAATAGTGCTATTTGTTGGCTGAAGTACAGCTAATATATGCATGTCCGTGTTTCTCAATTGAAGGATTTTTTTAAGCAACTTTGATGTAAAATATGGCAGATTTGTTTCAAGGAATGGTTAACTAGTGGAGATTACCATGCTATCACTTTTTATTTTCTATTGCATACACTGTTTAGAAGGTCATTGCAATCAGTGAGGCTACTCACAATCTCAAAATTATGCTTGTGCTTCCAGGGTTCTCTTGGACTGAGGCCAGAATTCACATCACTTTGCAGCAGAAACAGTTTAAGGACAGAATTTTGTTCATGCTGACCTCTTGATTTTTAGTGGGTTTAGTGCCTTGTACAGCTGCAGCTGCTACTTTATACATCTCTGCAGCTTGTGTATTTCTTCCCTCAAACAAGGACAATATTTTTTATCCAGCCTGCCTTCAATATGAAGGATTTCTTTTTCATGAGACCAGCATAAGATATAGCTTTGGCAGTAAAAGGTATGTGTTGTTCAAAACCTGCTTTTTCTCTAAGTTTAAGATGATGTTGTTATGTATGACAAATCATCGGCCGTCTGATAATCAGTCTAGTAAAGAAAACAGAATATTGAGAATATACATAAAATTCCTTAAAACAAATGCTTGGATCCCACATATTACTTGATAGGAAAAAGATGAACTTTAGGTAGAGTAACAGAACTTTTCATAGACTTATCAGGATAAACCACCATGGAGTAATTTTTAATTCCATACTAGAAGGACTTTTATTTTTCCTCATAAGTAATTATAAACCAGGATCAGCGTATCATGACATTACATATTTGGCTCCAAGTTTAGACTACATGAGCTGATTTGAATATTGTCAAGAGAATGTGCTGAGCATTTTGAAAATCTGAGCTTTTTCAGATAGGTATCTAGTTGATCTACAATATTACAATCAAATCCATAAATGGCTTGTTCAGTGAATTGTCCCCCAGAATCACATCCCTAAAGTACAACTGAATTTCCTCTCAATTTCAGACAATGGATATTTTTTGTTAGCCTGAGAGATTTACCATACTTACTCAGAAGAAGCATACATTGGTCATGCTAACAACACTGTTAACAGTTCAAATAAGCTTAGTAATACAGGAATTTATGCTGACACTAAAAGCTATATTAAATTGCTTCTTGTATTTTTCTTGAGAATACCTCTATTAGTAATAGGAAAAAAGATGACTTTGATAGCATCATAAACCAGAAACATGGAAGCATTATTAGAACCTGCTTCATAAAGAGTTACGAGCCTATCAGTTAAGCTGCTCAGACATAGTGAAATTTCAAGATAAACACACTGGAAAACTTCGTATACTTTTAACCAGCAGTGCTGTAAAATGAATAGTAATGGCTATAAAAGCTTAAAGATGGCTAAAAATGTCTGCAGTATTACAGACAATGTCCTGCAAGAACTGCATGAGGCATACAGCAACTTACAAAACTATTTCTGATAACAGAACCAAAGAATGGGTATACTTAATATGTTAACAGCTATAGCAGACTCCCAGTAGGTACATTTTTCTCAGAGAAACTACTGGAAGCAAATATGCTTCCTACTCTTATACGATTTGCACATGATTCCATCCTCCTGCTTCTCTCTATGTTCCCCCTGCTCTCCCTCTGTCCCTGGCCTCAGTTTACAGACGATCCGCCATATTGTAATGCTGTTTAGGTAGCAAATGAAAAAGTTACCTCTCAGGACTCATAGGAGTAAGAGGATGCAAGTCATAAATAAAGAAAAAAGTGTTCTGGGAAAAGCAATGGAGTCAGCTAGAAAAACATGGCTTTGAGTGTTACTTACACAGAAAACTTGCAGTGTTCCTAGGATTATTCTGATGCAATGGAAGTGATAAACTGTGATTTGCAAGGCTGGCCTGCAGTCTTCATGCAGAAAACTACTTCAGTAAAAGAGTTTTGTATTTTCTGTATTCATGCATCTTGCAAACCTCCTCCTAGGTTAAAATTGTCAGGCTACATAACGTCTGGTAGCAGGTTTCTGGTTGAAAAGTCACCATGAATAATGCACAAGTTAGCATTAAGAACAAGTAAAATGAAAAAAGGATAAAGAGAATAAAATAGTTTCTTCAAGTCTTGGGTGCTATGGAAAATCATCCAGTTCAACTCCATAATGTACTGTAAATAGCAACCACTACAGAGCACCTAATTACAATGATATCAGTATCTATGCAGTGGTCCATTTCTGAAAGAATAACAAACAGTCATTAAGTAAAAATTGGAAATACTTTTTTCACATTCCATAGTTCTCAGAGATTTTGTGAGCCAAATACTATTCCAAGAACACTCTGTAAGAAATACCCTTTCTAAAAAGCAAGGATATTATTTATTCATTATCTTATTAATTTCTCCAGTCTGCTGGAGTTTTTTACCGAGCGTAGATCATATCTCCAGGAAGGGCTAGGAATCATGCTTTCATTCAAGTTGTGATTAAAGCTAGATATAGAAAACATGGAAAAAAAGTCTTCCTCTATTGACACCAGGGTCCCATGGAGGGTGGAGATCAAGGAATGTATATTCCAGCCGCAGTGGTCAACATGGTCTTTTACTTACTGCAATAGCTCATCTTAGTGTCTGTGTGGTATGGGAGGTATGGTTGACCACCACAGAAGGCACTTAACAGGCTTGTAGGATTTTCTCTGTTTCTTCCAATACAGACAGTGAAGTCTGGACTAGAATTAGTAAGGCACCAGCTGGAGGTTTCTCCTAATTGGTTTAGACGCTTCTTAGTGTCTTACTGAGACATCAGGATGTTTAGATTCCAGATTTTCTGTTTAACACACAGATGAGCTGATGGGCACTTGCTGTTTTCCTGCTTTCTTGTGCAGTGAAAGGCAGTGACAGAAAGCAACTTGACTCTTGCCTTTATTGAGTAACAATATCTGATTGTACTTAGTAACAAAGAGAAGCACCTCTCATCAGTTTGCTGCATGAGTAGAAGACCGTTCAGCTGAACGTTTGTGTAGAATCCTAATGGCATACTTGAATCATTATTACTTACACACACAACATCACACAACATCATTAACATACTAATATTTGACACAAACTTTCCTGGCAACTGAATTTTAACTATAATATTGTCATGAGTTAGCAGATGTTTTTAAATACTTTTTCCTTTATAAANTCTGTGTTTCCTGTTTTGGTCTCGGTTTCCTTCTTTGGGGGGAGCTGGTGGTGGTGGGAGGCATGTCAGGGGTGGGTGCTGAGAGCAGGGCCCTCTTTTTTCCCACTTTGCATTTGCCTAGGGTGAGGGGAAGGGGATTCCTGCAGTGTGTGCTCCTGTCGTGGTGTCTCCCCCCATCTCGCATGTGTCTGTCACTGGGGCAGCAGGCTGAGAGAGGTTGTCTTCCTGGCACAGTGGGGTGAGGTTGGGTCTGGGGGCGCAGTGGCTCCATGGCTCCAGGTGGGGGCTGCTGGCAGTGCAGGGTGGGGTCAGGCTGTGGCCAAGACTCCTGTGGGTGGTGCTGACCAGAGCTGTGGCGGTGGCTGTGCTGGCTGCGGAGGCGCCTGTGCTCTGCTGTGGCCCCAGCCTTGACTGCGAAGGGCCCGGTGTTTTGCCACGGCCTCGGCCCTGGCAGGACGCCAGGGATGGCGCAGGGACCAGGCCTGCGCTCCGCGGCAGCTTTTGTGCATTTTTCTCCAGGCGGCATGACGACAGCGCTACTGGGAGAGTTGGGACAGGGCTGAGCTATGTGCATAGTGATTTGTGGGAGGTAGTGTGGCACATTGCTGTGGGGAGCGGAGCCACTTTTGTTGGGGCTAACCCAGCCACTGTGGCCATGAAGAATGGCGGTGGGGGCACAGTGTGGCAAGACTGGGAGGCTGCGCTGCCCAGGGGTTGCGGGGTTGGTGCCGGCACAGTGCTGGCTTGGCAATTTTGTGCAGTTTTCTCTGGGTAGCAATGAAGAGCAGTGGAGCTCGCTGAGTGCCCTGCGGGTGGCCACTGCCGAGCACAGACAGGAGTCTGCAGGAGCTGTGGCCAGGCAGATGCCAGAGGTGGGGCTGGGCTGGCCATGGGTGCCCTGGGCAACCATGTGTGTGGGGCTGAGCCAGGCTCCTCTGGGGACCAGGTGACCACAGACGGGGTGGTGGTAGCCTGCCAGCTGGAGTGCCCTGAGCTCTAGCTGTGCTGCGCTTTTGGCACGGCACTGGGAAGTTGGCATGTGTGGTGGTGACAGCTGGGGCCACGCTCGGTGGCTGCAGTGGCATGCAGTGTGACGGAGGCACTTGGCAGCGGCATGTTTTTGGTGCACAGCTTTGGCCAGTGGGGCTCTGGAGGTGGAGCTGGGGCAGAGCAGGAGTGGGAAAAAAAGTGCTAGTGTCTCCCCTTTTGGGTGGGCTGGAAGGGAGCATGCAGGCACTAAGACAGGGAATTCCGGGAGGACCTGAGAACTCTACATAACCAGAGGCGTTCTCAGCCTGTTTCTCTTTTGCGTCCAGAGACTGTGGGAGAAGGTGCTCACTCGCTGCCCAGAGTTCCAGCATCCGCCATCTTGAATCCACCATGTGTTTCACCAGGTCCTTCAGCTGCAGCTGCTGCTTCTGCCTCAGACCTTCTGTTTTCCTGCCGCGAGTTTGATGGTGAGTTTGGTGAGCTCCTGGACCCCTTCCTACCTCCAGCAGCCATCTCTCCACTCCTGCGGTGTTTTCTCAAGACCAGCCATCGGACAACAGGCACACATTCCCATTCATCATCATTACCTCCTGCGGTCACTAGCACCCCCTGCTATTTACTTCAACTAACTGCACTTTAGAACACTTAAATGGAAAATGAATTGTGTTCTTCTTTGTTTTATCTGGTGTGGGTGGGATTGGTGTATGCGTTTGTTGGGTTTTGTTTTGGGAAGTGATTGTTGGTTTTTTCTCTGTGGGTTTTCCCTTGGTATTTTCATTTTTAATTCAATTTTTTTTTCTACCTCTTGTAATATAGAGATATATCATATTTTAGTAATAAAAATTCTTGTTCCTTTAATATATCTTGTATCTCCAATTTATAAAATTATATTTTGCCCTCAAACTAGGACAAATGTGAGTTTTACAGTATCTTTTTTGATGCACTGAAACAAAGCATTCTGAGAAAGGCAAGAGTGATGTGCATTTTAAAGCTTACTACTTATGCAGAGTTTAGATGATTGAAGTTTAGCTGGTTTATAGAAGATGAAATTCCTAAATTACTGTACTTTCACATATTTAATTATAATAGGTCTAGCCTAAATAACATCAGTTTTTTAATCTTTGCAGTATTAGGGCAATTTAGAGATAAACTGAAATGGAAATGTGCAAGAAAAATGATGATCAGTTCAACTACTATTCTTAGAATTTCTAATTTATAAATTAAGTAAAAATCCTACAAGACCATTCACAATTTTCATGACAAGATACATCAAGAATATTGATATAGAAATTGGCAGAATATATTTCAAAGCTAAAGGAAATATGTTTAGAGCATTTTAATTTTTCTAGTTCTCTTTCCCTTCTCTGGTTTTAAATTCAGACTTAATGTATTTGAAAATTCCTGATAAATGCTGTGCTGAAGCCTATGCTACAGAGACAATCCTGAAAGGGTGTGCAAATTCAGCAGCAGGACAGACCTGTTACGTGTGCAGGGCAGATCTGGACGAAGCAGCCATTTGGCAGACCCTTTTTCCAAGGTGCTGCCTGCATGTAACTCTGAGTAAAAAGAGGTCATCTTATGCCTACCGTCTTCTTTCAACAGTGGATCAACATTGTACAGCCCAGATGAACCTCCATTGCCTTAAAAACATCATTAGACATGGGTGTTGCAGGAAAAGAAAAAATTCTTTGTCAGGCTCTACTTTGAGTGTGAAGCCATTGTATCTGGGCCCTAGGAAACCTGCTCCAAATCTTATTCCACGTTTAAAGGTTTTAGCCTGGCTGCTGTGCCTGAGCACTGTGCCTAGTCTTTCTCCTGCTTCAGTTCTCCAGTATTGCATTGGACCTGGAAAACATTCCCCACTATGCTCTTGGCAGCATTATGCCTTCACAAACGTAACAGGTGCAAACATAAGTTACCCGTTCTTAGGAGGTATTGATTCATGCACTGAGACATTTGTCTTGTGTGTATTAAGACCTCCCATAGAAAGGCACTACTGTGATGGAAATAAAGAAAGTGAGGGTAAAGAGAGGAAATTAAAAGAGCATAAAATAATCCCTCTGAACAATTGGGATTTATTGAGATGAACACAAATGTATTTAGTCTGAATTCAAAAGAAAATAAAGTACAGCAACAAAAATAGTAGTAAAAATAATAGATCCATACATGGGCACAACCTTTATTAGTAAGCATTATTTTGACTTGGGAACTGGGAAGGAAGACAATTACCTCCTACCAGCTGCATACCAAATTTTGATTTACTTCTAAGCAAAGTGTTCAGATCTTGTTTCCTTCCACCTGAAGTTTTCATTATTATTAGTGGACTTTGAGGCTTTCAGAGGAAGGGAGGCAAATTATTGTCACGTTTTCAGCTTCTAATCTGTGTATGATAGTGATTAACGCATAATGCTTCTGCTTCATCTTTAAATATTGTGTTATTTTTCAAAATGAAACGTTCTGGATCATTTTGTCCACAATCTCTAATAATGTTAAGAACACCTGCAAACCTATTAGTGATGGTGGCAATGGCTTTGACAAATGTAATTGTATGACCACAGGGCTACCCATATTAGATTTGAAAGATTTGTTTAATGCCTTGCCTGTATAGAGGGGACTATTTTATGTATGATTTTCAGAGTTTGTATTCATGAAGTTGTCAAATCACACCTAAAATCTATTTCAACAGAAGGAGTCTATACAAAGCAAAGCAACTAATTATTTTGTGATCTTTTAACCTTTCATACCTTTATCAATGAGTAGCTGGTTCTCCTCCTTCTAGCTAGTCCATTTCAGTATCCATTATGTAAAACTTTGCCTTACAATATAATAAAGGAACTTCTAGAATATAATCAGAAGGAGCACAAGGTTCATTAAGACCTCCAATAGCTAACCTTATGGCTTTTAAATATATTTCCTCCCTGCCTTAGCCTCACCAATCTGAAATGCAAGCAATTCATATATCATCATTTATCATCTTGGAAACCTAGCTAGCAACTGCACTCTCCGATTCTCTCATCCAGAAATGTGTCAGAATAATTCACACTTGCTTCTATCACTGCCTTTGACAATTTGTTCCATTATTCAGTAACCCTCTGCATAAAAAAAAATCCATCTTTAACCGCTCATAGATTAATCCTTTCTTTAAGATCAATTTATTATCTCTGTTTTTGTGGAAATTATTATCTCAAAGAATGCCTTAATGAAAATCTGCTTCTTTTCCTCCAGGATCTTACACGGGCCTAATTAAGGCCTCATTCTGCTAAGAACTGTGCTGTCCATGTGTCTGATTTCAGATGTTTCTAACTTTTTTCACCAATTAATGAAAGTTGGATTCTTGTTTACATCTGTTCACCAAAGAAAAACATCTGAAAAAACCCTTAGGCTTGACACAACAGCTTAGCATGTAAGGAGTTTCTTGGTCTGATTGCTCTTAATGTAATCATCACTAAAGAAGTGAAATCAGCAGCCCAGCTGAAGTACATGCACACTAATGTATGCCGTATGGGTAACAAACAGGAGGAGCTGGAAGCTGTTTTGCAGCAAGAAGGCTGTGGTGTAGTTGCCGTCATAGAAATTTGGTGGGATGCCTCTCATTGGAGTGCTGCAATGGATGAATACATGCTCTTCAGAGGGGACAGACAAGGTAGGAGAGATGGAGTGGTGACTCTGTATGTTAGAGTGTCTTGACACTGTCGAACTTGAAGTCAGTGATTAAAAGATTGCTTATGGGTCAAAATTAGGGGCAAGGCTGATGTCCTGGTGGGAGTCTGCTACAGAGCACCCAACCAGGATGAAGAAGAGGATGAATTATTCTACAAGCCGCTGGTGAATGTTTTGAAATCACCAAGCCTTGTTCTTCTGAGAGACTTTAATCTGCCACATGTCTGCTGGGACCTCTTGGAATGCACAGAGGATAACTTTCTGTTGTAGCTGATAAATGAACCTACCAGGGTGGGGCCCCACTAGACCTGATGACAAACTCCTGGAAAAGCTGGTAGCCCACAGCTTGGACACATGCACTCTGCACGGCGTTAAGAACTGGTTGGATGTGGAGGGCACCAGTAACTTAGGCACACAATGTAAATATGGATTAATGGCCAGCTTGACAGCCTGCTTAGTTGCATAAATCTCTTTATATATTTGTCCTGCTTCCACTTCGGTTGTTCAGTTGTTCAAATAGATGCTGCATCATGTTGGTTCTGATTCATCATTACTTCACAAGCTGCTTTGAGATAAATTTATAGACCTGATTGGTCTACATAAAGTGAAATTTTTTAAAATTCTTTAAAAACATTGAACATTGATGCTATACTTCTTCGACTTTACAACTTTTTACTTTTCTAGATGAGGAACATGTCCTGGTTTGAAGGACAATTATGGACTTTAAATTCAGAATATGAGACAACAAAAAGAGACAGAGAATTTTTGCCAGTTTATTGTGATATATATATGGATGTATGTATTTATATTGAAAGGGAACCAGAAAACAGAATTACGGAATAAGTAGGAGACAAGGAACACTTTTGAAACAAAACCTTCTCTTTTCTCTCAGTTGTTCTGGGATGCAATGGTGTCTGCAGGCCAGCAGGGCGCTGATGTGCTCCTTGGAGGCAATGCAAATGTAGATGCTTCTTTGAGGCTGCTAGGGGCATTGCAGGAGCAGACGGCACAGTCACAGGGGAAAAGCCAGCGTGACAGAAACCTCCAAACCAGGCTGCTGTTCCGAGGAGGAGAGAAATAAAGATTGGAGCTAGAATGGTGATGCATGCTCCCTATGTCTCCTCAAGCATTGGCAATCAAGAGAAAGATGGTGATAAAAGAGATCCACCACTGGCATAATTTGCCATGCCTTGGATCTGAACGGGTCAGACAAACCCCTGGATCTATGCCAACTCAGTTTTTCCACTCTGTTGTTAGGTCCCTGATTTATTTAGGTAAAGTGAGGAAACGCTTAGAAGCAGGAGCTTAAACATAAGACAGATGTAGAAGGTCTAGGGTGTTATCTGATACCCCAAACAATTTATACAGCTATTTTGTGGGGTTTGAGCAGCTGTGGTCCTATTTTACTAGAGCATTTAAAGGAAGCTAAGGAAATAGGGCATTCACCAATATTTCAATTATGAACAGCAGTAGAATTTCACACAGAAAAGAGCACCAATATTTTTGTTTGTTTCATTGATGGAATGAAGTCTGAACTTTTCGGTGGTCAATGCACAGCTGTGACATTTTCCAAATGCAGCTTTGGCATAGCTACTGTCCACACTAACAGTGGAATTCTATTTCTATAATCATTTCCTCAGGCACTCCCTCAGAAGGTACATCCGATAACACCTCCTAGGCCAAGACAGCTGACAAGATACGAAAATAAAAGCTACTCCTAGATGCTTAGTTGAGACAGTTTTTTTGTTGTTTTACTTTCTTCTTTTCCAAGTATTTTAGAATTTCCTTCTCAAAAACAGCCTTGGTTTTTGTTGTTTCTGTAAATCATGTATAGCAAAGATAGGAAAATCACCATTTTGAAAAATGTATCTTTGGTTAGTTACTATATTAGGTAGATTCACAGAATTATAGAATGCTTCGTATTGGAATGAACCTTTAAATATCATCCACTGCCACATACAGGCACATCTGTGGTAGGTGAGAATATTCATATTTACCATGCCCACTCACTTCCGCTGTCCGGATCAGTTTTTAGCCACAAAGGTGAATCTTGCATGGTGCAGAGCACCTTCAGCTATCAGCAGTCAGACTTGCAGCAAAATGAATTGCAGCAGCGAATCTGATGAAGGATCTAAAACACAAGTGTTACAAGGAGCGGAGAGGAAGTTGGGGTTGTTTAGTCAGAAAAAAAGGGAGTCTCAGGGAGACTTCTCTACAGCTACTTGAAAGAAGGTTGTGATGAACTGGTGGTTGGCCTAATCTCTCAAGTAACATGGTCAAGAGGAAATGGCCTTGGGTTGCACTGAGAGAGGTTTAGATTTGATGATAAGTAAAATGTCTGGATTTAAAATTTGTCTAGCATTGGAAAAGACATCTCTGCAGGTATTTGTCAGATGTGTAGATGTATAATTTAGTGACATAGTTTAGTGCTGGACTTGACAGTGCTTGGTTTACAGTTGGACTTCATGACCTTAAAGATCTTTTCAAATACAAATGATTCTACTATTCTGTTCTAAATGCTGAGTGCTGCCAGACTGGGGCTCCACTGAGCTATAAGGAAATAGTTTTCTTCCCAATGCCTCCATTTCTTGCTTACAGTGTTTTTTTAATCACAAAACAAATCTTAATTAAAGACAAAGTAATGAAAATCAGAAAAACATGAAAAAAATAGGAAGCATAAAATATGTGTTTTCCTGTGCACAACATGCAGCAGATATATTAACATTGGTATTCAGATCTTTAGAAAAAAAATGCTATTATTAAAGCAACTGAAGAATTTTTAATATTATAAATATGTATGACTTTGTAAAACAGTAAGCAAATACGTTCTGCTCAAAGTTCTTTTTAATAAAACTTAGAGCATTTTTCTACAAATACAGTAAAAGATCCAATTTGAAATTGAATAAAATATTTGAGAAATAATTATGGGTGTATGTTCTTTAGATTAGAGTTGGAGGACTGAGAGATAAGGCCATTAGTTCAACTCTTTCAATCTGCCTCCAGATAAGATACTTCCACTATAATACCTATAAGCACATTATGGCAACAGAATCTCGGTGTTTTAAGAATTCTAATTCGTTCCCACTCTCTCGCTGTGAAACACTAATTCTTAGCATGTACAAAAACACTAACACAGATTTTGAGTGTGCTCATGAGGTGTTCCTCTCTTACCACTTCCTGCTCCTCATACTCTATCTGCCTCTTCTCCAGGCTGCCAGTGAAGCCACTCAGCATGCAAATATTACCAAGCAGTTAGTAAGTGTTGATTCAGACTGCAGTATTTACTTAATAATAGCATTTTTTTATCCTTGCTTTTAAGTTAATCACAAACAATCCTCCTCCAATCCTTGCCAGGAAGCCTCCCTTAAGTCCATTGCAAATCACAGACATAATCCGTGTAAATAATTAATCTCCCTGAATCTTATTCCAGCAACACCTGCACCAACACTGGTTACCAGATATGTAATTACATTTTGTGTGTATTAAATAATTTGCCTTTGCTTTCTGTAGTGGTAAGTGCCCCACCTCCTCTGTGATTGAAGGCAGAATTTCTTGGTCTCTCCTTGGTTACCTGATGCGAATGGTCCCTGAGGTAAATCAAGGTGATGTCAGACCACGAGAATGCACCTTGTCCAGTTTCCTCTGAAGTTAGAAGTCAATGTGTTGATCAACAAGGGGCAAAATCTCTCACAAGCTCAAGTAATTAAAAAAGAGAGAGAGAGAGTGATTGTAGGACTCCACAGTGTTTCCCATTGACTCAGAAATTAACATAAAATGACATCTGTGATAGGTTGACCTTGGCTGGTGTTCAACAAGCTGTACTATCACTCCTCAGCAATACAGGGGAGGCAGAAAGAAGGATGGAAAAAGCTTTATGGGTCAAGATAAAAACAATTTAATGGAGCAAAACCAAAGACCATATGTGGAAGCAAAGGAAGGAAAAAGATTTATTCTCTACTTCCCATCAGTAGGTGATAGCTGGCCACTTCCCAGGAAGTAGGACATTGGAAGACAAACACTGTAAATAACAACTCTGTATGTTGTGTGTGCCTTCCTCCTCCTTTCTCTCTTCTGTTGTTGTTGTTGTTGTTGTATAGTTGAGCAGATATATACATCCCTTTTGTCAGTTTGAGACAGCTGTCCTGGCTTTGTCCTCTCCAATTCACATAGCAGTGTTAGGTTAATTGTTGAAATCAATGATAGTAGAGGTCTTTTCTAACCTAAATGATTTTATGATTCTGTGATTCTACAGTAAGTGTTCTGCTTAGTAGATTAGTACTAGTTAACTTTACTCACAAAACTGTTTTTTAAATCACAGCCTATTACATGTATTCTGTCCTATTTCTTATTTTTTTTCTGTTGTTCTTCTAGACCACCTGCTCTGGACATCTTAATTCAGAGAGTGCTGAAAATTTTTCTTGAAAGGCCCAAACATGTCTACTTCTAGATAGCTACAGGTTTTCTTTACACACTTCTCTCTGAAATCAAAGTTTTCATATTAACTAAAACTAACACCTTGACTTTCAGTGTTTCAGACTCATACGTAATGATTCTGGGCCAAACTTTTGTTAGTATTTTGTCCTTCTCAAAATATTGAAGATGTACTAGGTAACACTATGTAATACCATAGTATTTTTCCTCATTTCAGATGATTACAGAAATGAGAGTCTTAGCCTAAACACAGTTGTTACAGATAATGGCTCAGACAAAGCAAAGAGATGAAATGGTTAGCTGTGAGGAAGTCTCTGCAGAGACTTTACAGTTAAATTTAACCTGCTATGCTTTAGACAAAGGCAGACCAAAACAAGTTAATTTCCACTTTTGGGATTAGAAATCTTTTAAAGCAACAACATAGACTAAATTCAGTGGAACATTATCAGACAGCAATATCATGAAACAGTATCTTGGACTGACACAGATGAGAGGCAGAACTTCATATATTTTAGCAATATTGTTAAGCAAAACAAAAATTTATATCCAAAAATAGAGGGGCAGGTATGTCTTCATAAACCTAAGTAATCCAAAGAAAGAGGAGTATTACCCTCTGGAGTAAACTCCACATATTGAATTCCAGTGTAACAACTCTCTTACAGTTATTTATCAAAATGTTACCATCTTAATTCTAGGCATTCTAAAACAGCTATCGTTAGCAAATTCTTAACATCCTCTGTCACCAAAAAATGATCCAATGTAGGGAAATGCCAGCGTATGTTTTTTGTAAGTCACAGATGGCAGGTAGAATCTAGGACCCAGGAGCTGAAAAAGGAGCCGAACTAAAAGCGAAGGGACTGACCATGTCATGTAAGGAAAATGCTTGTACAACATGGCAGTGTCTGATTAGACGAGAGAAAAGTGATATGAGAATTGCTTCTCAGTGGTTAGAAAAGTATAAACTATATGTAGACTATAAAAAAATATTCTTGCAAACAATGAACGGATTTCTCCTCTGACACTACATCTGTGTGGTCGTGTGTCATTGGGAAGACCCGGGTAGCCACAATTGGAGATAAGTGTTATAAAGAAGGGCGAAATATACTGTCAAAACAACTGTGATTTATTCTTCTAGCTGAAGAAAACATGTCAAGGCACTCTTATCTAAGAGTGCACAAGGAGAGAGAAACTGAGATAGACAAAATTGAAAATGGTAGCCTGTAATTCATGAGCAATTTAAAAAACCCCTCAAACTTAAAGCTACACAGGAAGAAGAAAAAGGACTGCATGAGACCAAAAGCATAAGAAGAGGGATGCTATTATGTTTTGTTGCTTTGCTGAGAGTACACACTAATCCATGAATACTGAATACAAAACAATCAATAGCTGAAACAGAGGAAAGTCACATAGTGGTGATGCCAAGCAACATTCAAAGCAGTGCTAGATCAGTCTTCCTAACAGGTTTTGAGTCACCTCTTACCTACACATGTGGCAAAAATGAAAATGTGCCAGAACCAGTGGCTGCAGGTACAACCACACTGGCTGCAGACAGCAATTAGAATTAGTTAAAGTTGTCCAGACAGTATGAAATATTTAAAGCTGGTTATTGCAGTTTAATTTTGCTCCTCAGAAACTGAAATGCTGTTACTAACAGCTACTGTTTAATACTTTGAGGATGCTTTTCACCATCTCTGCAATCCTCTGGGGAGCAGTGAGCTACACTTTGTGAAATGCTGAGAGAGACTGGCTATGCAAATTCAGAGTGTTTCTTGTACAACCTCAGATGCAGGTACCCATTCCAGCTGCAATTGACATGCTTTTCTTGTTAGTTGTCATGTGAACATCTATAATTGTAATAATGTGTTTATAACTTTTCCCTCTTATCTGATAGACAAAGAGAAAAAGAGGGGGAAAAGGGAGGGTGAGGGGCAGAAGGCCATGAGCAGCAGGACCTCCCCTCCCCTTGCTGTGGGCTGGGCTGGGCCCATTGTGATGGTGGCTGGGGGGCTGCAGTTCTGGGTGGGCTTGGTGCAGGTGCTGGCCGCCCTGCTGGCCCCGGCCATGCTACTTGGACTGCTGTTAGCTGTAGTGGCCATCACTGCTGCCGCTCTGGAGAGCAGGGACTCCAGTCTTGTGGTGTGCATGGTGATAGAGTGTCTGTGGGCAGGTTTCTGGGTGGGTAGCACAGCACGCATGGAAGTGGGTGTTGTCCTGGCCCACATGAGTGAGCTGCATGGCTGGAGGAAGGGCAGGTGGCTTCCCATGCATGGGAACTGAGTGGTGGTGGGGCAGGGCCAGGGACAAGGGAGGCTTCAGTGGCCATCCAGTAAAATGGTGTGACAAAGAAACTCGTGCCCCAAGGGGCGAAACAGAGGGCATATCAGAGAACTACGGAGGTGCGGTTGCATTCTGGTGAGAAGATTGGGGGCCCTTTGAAAACAGCTGCCACCATTGTACACGTGCCATTTCAGAGTCACTGAGAACACAGAGAGGATCTTCCTGCCTGCACCACTGTGGTTGCTGCAGAAGCCACCTTTGCTTCTGCCTCACCATCTCTGCCCCTGAGAGGATCCTACCCACGGCTCTCTGGTTTGCTGAAAACAAAAAAACCATAACCCCCTGCCTAGCCCCCGGAAGCCCTCGTGGGTTCCCGGACTGTGTTCCCACAGCACCCACTGTTCCCGCAGCACCTCTCTTCCAGGAGAGTCCCTGAGACCCATGGAGATCTTGTCAGCCTCTCCTGCTTCACTTAGGTGTCTCTTGCCTGTCACCAGAGTGCACCACAACCTCCTGCTGCTCTCAACGGCCCCTGCCAGTCCTTAGAGACCACCATTAACTTCCCTTGTTACAATCCAGGCTCCCCCTGCTGGCCACAGTTGTTGCACCAAGGACATAGGGAAAAAGGGGAACAATTATTTCTTCTGAGCAGTTCTCATTTTTTTTTTTTATAATTGTGGTGAGTTTTCCATCCTGTTTTTACTGTTTACATCTAATACATATTCTTTCTTATTTTTATACATATATATGTGTATATAATATAACATAAATTGTATATAAATATATATTTATTTTTTTTAATAAAGCTTTTTTATTTTTCTGTGTGTTTGTTTTGGTCTTCTGTCCCTGAATTTAAATTAATAAATTACCCAAACTGTCACAGCATCTCATAAGAAACCTTCTTTTACAAATGAAGATGTAAATGACACTCAGATATTGCCCTAGACAAATAACATATACAAATGTAAAAATTTGAGTTCACTAACTTCAGATAGACGAAATTTCTGTGATTCTTGGTAGTGTTGTGTTTTATTAATTAGATGTGAAAATGTTATAATTTTTTATTATTGATTTTGTTCACTCCCCGTTTTTTTACATTTCTGCTATGTTAAAGTAAGAATTAGAACACAAATGAGCAGTGATGTAAAGTACATTCTTAATGAGCATAATGTATATAGTCCTAATTCTGTTTCACATGCTTTGCTGAGAGAGTCCAAGAAAGAGCTGAGTCCAGAAAGAGCTAAGATTATTAACTCTCAGGAACTCTCAGCCCCACCTAGACGGAGCCTGACTGTGGATTGTCTACTGCAATTAAATGAAAAAAATGCTGCAGTACTGTATGTGTGTTCCCCTTGGGCACAGTTCAGCATACTCACATCTAGCTGTTATCCCATAGTTCCCATGTATATGACTAACAGAAAAAACGCCCCCTTGTTTTTCAGAAATTACACATTCAGAATCACAGAATCAGTCAGGTTGGAAGGGACCATGATGAGTCCTCTGATCCAACCTTTCTGATTAAGCAGAGTCGTCCTAGAACATATGGCAAGAAATGCATCCAGATGATTCTTGAATAGCCCCAGTGAGGAAGTTTCCACAGTCTCTCTGGGCAACCTGTTCCAGTGTGCAGTCACTCACACAGTAAAGAGGTTCTTCCTCATGTTCATGTGGAAATTTCTGTTCATTGTCACTTGACCAATTGTTTCGCACTACCAAGAAGAACCTGGCTCAATTTTCTTGGTAACTCTACTTTAGATATTTGTACATGCTGTTAAGATTCCCTCTCAGTCGCCCCTCTTTTTCAGGCTGAACAGGCCTAACTTTCTCAGCCTTTCTTGCTATTATGGGTTTGGATGGGGGGGTTGTTCCAGGTCTGGGGTGTCTTGAGGGTTTCGGAGGGTTAAATGGTGGAGGGAAGGCTATTTGGGAGGGTGTTAGGGAATGTTGTTGCCCCGTTCATAAAACTGGGTTTTTTTTAGAAATATGAAGGAAGGACCAAGATCGCAGCGTCCGCAGAGCGACGGGGCTCTTTCCCATCCCCCTGCCGCCCGGCTTTGACGGAGGGACAGGAGCAGGGTCGGCGTGCCTGCAGCTGAGAGGCCATTTGGCATGGCAGGTGCAGAGCTGAGCGTGCAAAGCTCCTTCTGCTGTTTTCACTACTTTTTCCTGGCAGTTCGGGTGGCNGTTGTTGCCCCGTTCATAAAACTGGGTTTTTTTTAGAAATATGAAGGAAGGACCAAGATCGCAGCGTCCGCAGAGCGACGGGGCTCTTTCCCATCCCCCTGCCGCCCGGCTTTGACGGAGGGACAGGAGCAGGGTCGGCGTGCCTGCAGCTGAGAGGCCATTTGGCATGGCAGGTGCAGAGCTGAGCGTGCAAAGCTCCTTCTGCTGTTTTCACTACTTTTTCCTGGCAGTTCGGGTGGCGGCAGCGGCCCCAGCTCACAGTGGAAGAGAGACACACCAAACAGAACTGGTGCTCCAGTTTGCATGCCTGCAGCTCCAGGCAGAGGCAGTGGTCTCGTTGTCGTCGGGCAGCAGCAGGGCTCGGTGGCTGCATCCGTGGTGCCGATGCCTGCTCCAGGCCATTGCGAGCTGGGCTGGGCTTGGTGGTTGTTTGGGCATGGGGCCTGGGTCCCGCGCAGCACAGCGGTGNTTTTTTTTTATAATTGTGGTGAGTTTTCCATCCTGTTTTTACTGTTTACATCTAATACATATTCTTTCTTATTTTTATACATATATATGTGTATATAATATAACATAAATTGTATATAAATATATATTTATTTTTTTTAATAAAGCTTTTTTATTTTTCTGTGTGTTTGTTTTGGTCTTCTGTCCCTGAATTTAAATTAATAAATTACCCAAACTGTCACAGCATCTCATAAGAAACCTTCTTTTACAAATGAAGATGTAAATGACACTCAGATATTGCCCTAGACAAATAACATATACAAATGTAAAAATTTGAGTTCACTAACTTCAGATAGACGAAATTTCTGTGATTCTTGGTAGTGTTGTGTTTTATTAATTAGATGTGAAAATGTTATAATTTTTTATTATTGATTTTGTTCACTCCCCGTTTTTTTACATTTCTGCTATGTTAAAGTAAGAATTAGAACACAAATGAGCAGTGATGTAAAGTACATTCTTAATGAGCATAATGTATATAGTCCTAATTCTGTTTCACATGCTTTGCTGAGAGAGTCCAAGAAAGAGCTGAGTCCAGAAAGAGCTAAGATTATTAACTCTCAGGAACTCTCAGCCCCACCTAGACGGAGCCTGACTGTGGATTGTCTACTGCAATTAAATGAAAAAAATGCTGCAGTACTGTATGTGTGTTCCCCTTGGGCACAGTTCAGCATACTCACATCTAGCTGTTATCCCATAGTTCCCATGTATATGACTAACAGAAAAAACGCCCCCTTGTTTTTCAGAAATTACACATTCAGAATCACAGAATCAGTCAGGTTGGAAGGGACCATGATGAGTCCTCTGATCCAACCTTTCTGATTAAGCAGAGTCGTCCTAGAACATATGGCAAGAAATGCATCCAGATGATTCTTGAATAGCCCCAGTGAGGAAGTTTCCACAGTCTCTCTGGGCAACCTGTTCCAGTGTGCAGTCACTCACACAGTAAAGAGGTTCTTCCTCATGTTCATGTGGAAATTTCTGTTCATTGTCACTTGACCAATTGTTTCGCACTACCAAGAAGAACCTGGCTCAATTTTCTTGGTAACTCTACTTTAGATATTTGTACATGCTGTTAAGATTCCCTCTCAGTCGCCCCTCTTTTTCAGGCTGAACAGGCCTAACTTTCTCAGCCTTTCTTGCTATTATGGGTTTGGATGGGGGGGTTGTTCCAGGTCTGGGGTGTCTTGAGGGTTTCGGAGGGTTAAATGGTGGAGGGAAGGCTATTTGGGAGGGTGTTAGGGAATGTTGTTGCCCCGTTCATAAAACTGGGTTTTTTTTAGAAATATGAAGGAAGGACCAAGATCGCAGCGTCCGCAGAGCGACGGGGCTCTTTCCCATCCCCCTGCCGCCCGGCTTTGACGGAGGGACAGGAGCAGGGTCGGCGTGCCTGCAGCTGAGAGGCCATTTGGCATGGCAGGTGCAGAGCTGAGCGTGCAAAGCTCCTTCTGCTGTTTTCACTACTTTTTCCTGGCAGTTCGGGTGGCGGCAGCGGCCCCAGCTCACAGTGGAAGAGAGACACACCAAACAGAACTGGTGCTCCAGTTTGCATGCCTGCAGCTCCAGGCAGAGGCAGTGGTCTCGTTGTCGTCGGGCAGCAGCAGGGCTCGGTGGCTGCATCCGTGGTGCCGATGCCTGCTCCAGGCCATTGCGAGCTGGGCTGGGCTTGGTGGTTGTTTGGGCATGGGGCCTGGGTCCCGCGCAGCACAGCGGTGGGGAGCGGGGCAGAGTGGCGGCTTTTCTTCTGATGGGTGGCTGACAAGAGCTCAGCCAGGAGTGGCTGCAGCTGCACAGCTCTTACTCTGTGCTGCCGGGAGGCGTGTGGCAGTGACTGCTCTCACAGGCACCTCCTACCGCCTACAGCCGGTCCCTGCAAGCGGCGAGTGCCCGCAGGTGGGGTTGGTGGCCTCGGGAGTGCCCCTGTGGCCAAAGGCCAGCGGCAGCTGCTGGCCTCCAGGCCCTGAACACATGGCCTTTCAGCGGGAACTGCCATTTTGCTCAGAGTGCCACATCCCAAAGAGAGGCAGACCCTGGCTCCGCCAGCCAACCAGAGGATGACTTGGCTGGGAAGAAGATACTAATTCGTGCAGGACTTTGAGAACATAAAAGCCGTGGACACAGAAGTCCTGCTCCTCCTCCTGTCTCTTGAGCTAAGAGGATCGTGGCTCCCCTTCTCCCAGCTCCCGGGCCGCATGGCTGGCTTTCCCCCACCTCCGTCGGCATTGGAGCCAAGCCAGCCAAATCGCAAATGCTAGTTTTCCCTGTGGGTGTCCCTGAGAGGGGGATGCTTTTCACCATTTCGTATTTTGCAGGGACTTTGAGGGTCGGGAGTGTACCATCAGAGAGGCAGCTTCTTCTTTCCCCTGCTTCTCAGCCAGTTACCTGGCCTTTAAGAAGCATTTCGGGTTTTTTTTTGTTTTCTCCACGTGACAACTGTCAAGTGTTATATTTATGTATTTTGTCTGCGGGTCCCATAAGGTTTTCCTGGTCGAGCACCATGACAATAAACTGTTACCTGCTGTTGAAAATCTATTCAGTCTTCCGTGATTGTTGTGCACGCCCCCTTCATGATAAAAGTGATTCAAACCACGACACTTGCTAAGATAAATGCTCCTCTCTCTTAATCATACATTTTAGCCCTCCACTGGATCTGCTCTAGGAGCTCTATGCCTCTTTTGTACTGACGAGCCCAGAACTGGATATAGCACTCCTGATATGGCCTCACCAGGGCTGAATAGAGGGGTAGGATCACCTCCCTCGATCTGATGGCAGTGTTCTTCCTGGTGCACCCCAGGATTACATTGGTCTTCTTGGCCACAAAGGTACACTGCTGGCTCATGGACTGCTTGTTTTCCACCAGGACACCCAGGTCCTTCTCCACAGCGCTATTTTGCAGCAGGTCAGCCTCTGACCTGTACTGAGGTTCAATATTATTCTGTTCCAGGTGCAGGACCTTGCATTTGCCCTTGTTAAATTTCAGATTGTTCTTCTCTGTCATCTCTCCTAACTGTCAAGGTCCCTCTGAAGCAATGCCCTGACATCTGAGGTATTGGTCAGTCCTCACAGTTTTATATCATTAATGAACTTGCAGAGGAGGCACTCTGTCACCTCATCCAAGTCACTGAAGAGCAAGATAAATAATATAGGACCCAGTATTCTGTCCCTAGGGGGACACCACTAATGACAGGCCTCGAACTAACTCTGTGCCACTGATCGTGATGTTCTGGGATGTGCCACTCAGGCAGTTCTTAATCCACCTCACTGTCCACTCATCCAAACCTTGTTTTTGCACATAAGGATGTTGTAAGATGCAGTGTTGAAAGCCTTGATGAACTGAAGAAAAACAATATTCACTGGTCTCTGTTCTTCTATCTGGATACTTGCTTCATTATAGAAAGTATTCAGGCTGGTCCAACATGACTTACCTGTAAAAAATCCATGCTGACTGCTCCTGTTCACCTTCATGTCTTCCATATGGGTAAAGATGGCCTTCAGAATGAGGCCCTCACCTTTATTGAGGTGAAGCTGACTGGCTAGAAATTTCCTGTTTCCTCCTTCTTGTCCTTTTTGAAGACCAGGGTGACATTTTCTTCTTGCAGTCCTCAGACACCTCTCCTGACGTCCATGACTTTTCAAAGGTGATTGTGAGTGGCCTGGCTAGTGTCTGCCAACTCTCTCAGCGCTCATGGGTGCATTCCATCAGAGCCCATGGATTTGTGGATGTTAAGTTTGTTTAGGTGATATTTGACCCAATCTTTCTTGAGCAAAGGAAGGTCTTTTTCGCAACATTAATTTACCCTGGTGTCATGGTTTTAACCTGTTTTTCTTTTGATTCCTTTCCCATTCTTTCTCTCCCGGAGCTGCAACGCAGACATGCTGTGGCTGGGAGCCGCCCTCCATGTCTCAGCAGCAGAGCAGCACCTGCCCACCCCTGGCCAGGGGTGGTTTGTGGCGGGGTCATGGCTCAGCAACAGTGAGGCAGCAATCCCGGTGCTGGTCTGTGTCCAGCACAGTTTCCCGCTGTACAGGGATTTGGTGTTTCCAGCTAATAGCTTGAGTCCTCCTGTTACAAACTTTTCTGGCAAATGTTTTCTTTTTTTGGGGTTATTTGAATCAGGGTGTGAGGTGGAAAGCGTGCCCTTTCCTGTGGGATTCCAGGCAGGTATGGGGTGTATGTGTGTGCTTCTCCCTGGTGTGGGTGTGTGGTTATTTTAATCGGGCATGGGGAGTAGGTGTATGCTCTTCCTGGTGGGCTGTGGGGTTTGTGTCTGTGTGTGTATCTTGGGAAGTTATGTGTCTGGGGTGATAGCTAGCTAGCTAGATAGCTAGCTAGCTAGCTAGATAGGTATATTCATTGTTATTATTATTCATATTTTATATTTTTTCTGTAATAAATCTTGTTGCATTCACATAATGAGCTTCTGTTCTGGGTGTTAAATAATTCTCCTTTGTCTCAAACTGAGGCACCTGGTCTTCTGGGTCAAGAATTCCTAATGAATGGTCTTATCAGTGAAGACTAAGGCAAAGAAGGTATTCAATAACTCTGTGTACTCTGTGTCCTCTGTTGTCTTTGTCCCCTCTCCATTAATTAATGGGCCCATATCATCCTTTATTTTCCTTTTGATATTGATATATTTGAAAAAGCCCTTTTTTTACCCTTGACATCTTTGGCCAGGTTTAATTCTAGATGAGCCTTGGCCTTTCTAGTCTCAACACTACTCATTATGACCACTTCTCTATATTCACTCCAAGGAACCTGACCTCACTTCCATTTCTTGTGTATTTCCTGCTTGTACTTTAGTAATGACAGGAATTCTTTATTAATCCACAGATGTTTCTTTTGCCCTTGTTCTGATTTCTTCCTCAGGATGTGTAGTGGGTTTAGGAAAGCAGTTTTGTCTTTTAGGTAGGGTGGAGGGGGTTGCCTTTTAAACTTGTTTTTCTTTTTTTATTTTTTTCTGAGAAGGGAACAGGCAAGGACAGTGAGACCTCCATCCTTGGATGCCTGCGGGAGCTGACCCAGCCCAGTCCTTGTACTGGGTTGGAACCAGCTCTGGAGGGTCCGTGTATGGAAGGGGGAAGGGTTGGGTCAACCTCACGGAAGTGAGGGTATGTCCTGTCCCACACACCTGTCCCTGCAAGTCTCATGAGCCAGCCCCATGACAGCTGCCAATCATAAAACCTTGGGAACTCTTCAACACACACCACACCTCCTAGAGCCCCTAACTCAACCTTGGATTGTTTGGTACAGTGGGAACACTGCCTCTTACCCTGCCCCAGAATCCCTGAATGGCCTGTGAGCCAGAGTTTGCACCTGCAGGGAAGGGGCCAACAAGGACAAGAGGAGATAAAATCAGAGACATTTACTCTGCCAGTGTCATGGCCCTGCCATCTGGACATGTGAGAGCAGGTCTTCCACACGGTTTCAGTGGTAGTTATATAATCTATCTCTCTCTCTTTCTCCTTCTTCTCTCTTCTTGCTCTCTCTCCTTCTCTTTTCTTGCTCCTCACTTGATTGGTTGAGTAGCTTAAAGGTGGAGGGATGTGGTTTTGATTAAATGTGTGGATTGGTATATGCTGGATTGATATGTTGGTGGAATGTTTTGTCTAGATCAAATGATACCAATTTGAACTTTTTCCCAAGTTCTTTTATTTTCTTCCCCAAGCTATCAGTTAAAGTGCTCCTTGAAGAAAAGTCCGTGGCTTCTTCTCTTTACACTGTCTAAAGGTATTAAAGAACCCTATGTATATTTCTCAAAGTAAAACTGGCTGGTGGCTCTGAGGCTGGGATGTTACACACAGTCACTACAAGCAAGGCTGGTCTGAACCTTCACATCATCAGCAAGGCCTTCCTTGTAGTATAAGGTTGTGCAGCACACCATTCCTTGTGGGAACCTCCACTACCTACGACAAGAAGTTGTCATGTACCTTCCAGACTGCTTCTGCTTTTCTATGTAGCTTCTCCAACAGATGTCAGGGTAGTTAAAGTCCACAATGAGAACCAGGGCCTGTGACTTTGAGACTGCTTCTAGTTGTCTATAGAAGGCTTCATTCACTTCCTCCTCTTGATCAGGTGGCCTGTAGTACACATCCATAATATTGTCCCCTTACTACTCTGCCCTTAAATTGTAGAATCATAGAATATGCTGAGTTGGAAGGGACACATCAGAATTATTAAATTAATCTCCTGTCTCAATACCATGTGCCTGAGAGAAGTGTCCAAATTCTTCTTGAACTCAGACAGACTTTAGGCTGTGACCACTTCCCTGGAGAGCATGTTCCAGTCTCAGTCACCCTCTGAGTGAATTTTTTTTTTCTGATTTCTAACCTAAACCTTCCCTAACTTGGCTTCATGTTGTTTCCTCAAGTCCTGTCACTGGTCACGAGAATGAAGAGTTCTGTACTGGCCTCTGTTCCTCAGAATGTTGAGGACTGCAAGAAGCTTTCATCTTACTCGTCATCCTCACCAAGACTGAGCTTGATACATTCTAAGTTTTGCATCACATAGACCCCAATTCCACCACCTCACCTGCTTGATCTGTCTCTCCTAAACAGTGTGTAGCCCTTCATGACAATATTACAGTCATGTGAGCAGGGGTGGCGGCCACTGCGAGGGTGCTGTGGGTGGTCCTGAGGGTGCCCTGCGGCTGGTAAAGATGGTGCCTCCAAGCCCCAAGCTTATGGTTTTTGGCAGGAACCGCCATTTTGCCTGGAGTGAAGGTTCCAGAAGAGAGGTGGAGCCCGGTTCCGCTGACCAATCAGAAGACAGCCTGGCTGGGAAGAAGATGTCAGATTCCTGCAAGACTTCCAGGGCATGAAAAGCCCGAACATGGAAATCCTCGGTCTCTTCAGCTTTTACTTAAGCTGGGAGCAACATGGCCCCTCTCCTCCTGGGTCCCAGACTGCGTGGCCTGCTTCCACCCACCTCCTTCTGCACAGGGAACAGCACGGGGCCATTGGAACCCAGCCTAACTGCAAGTGCTAGTTTTCCTGTGGGTTTCCGTGGGAGGGAGGTGATTTTCACCATTTTTGTATTTTTCAGGGACTTTGAGGGCCAGGAGTCTACCATCAGAGACAAGAGAGACAGCTTCCTTTTTCTTTCCCCTGCTTTTCTTGGCCAGCCACTTGGCCTTTGAGAAGCAGTTTGGTTTTTTTTTTTGTTTGTTTTTGCGTGACTCTGTTGGGTTTTTATATTTGTGTATTTTGTTTGGGGGGTCCCATAAGGTTGTTTTTGCTAGTTGAGCCCCTAGACAATAAACTGTTACCTGCTGTTGTATCTGTTCATTTTTCCGCCACCATTGCTGTTGTGCCCCTCTAGTGAAATAGTGGTTCAAACCACCACAGAAATTGTGGAAAAAAATTGGCACTGGCAGGAGCAGCAGCTGTGGGAGCAGTGGAGGATGGGGGGATTGCAAAGCGGTAAGAAGTGAGAGTGGCAGCTGCAGGAATTGCAGCAGTGGTGGCAGCTTATCCAGAGCTGCAGAAATAGCAGTTAAAGCAGCGGCTTCTTGCAGCTGCCACAGGGCAGTAGAAATCTGGTGCGGGGCGTGCAGCCCAGAGCAGTAGAAAGCTGGCATGGCAGGAGTGGGAGCAGTGGTTGAGACTTCTTTGTTCCCTATCCCAGGAGTGAGAGAGCCAATCTTGTGGCAGAGGTCTTTTATATTCCTTAGTTTCCATGGCACTTTGTTTTCAGGAATCCCACCTCAGTTCCTGTGATATTTCCCTTCCAAGGATCCTCTCTCCCCCCCAAAGCTATGAGGTGGTATGAAAAAATTCCTTTAAGCTATGTTATAGCACTCATATCCAACTTCAGATCCACCAGAACCCCTGTGAACTCCATGATGTTCTTTTCAACTTACTTGATGTGTTGAGGTGACTAGGAACAGCAGTACAACATTCTAGTGCACAAACTCCTCTCAGTTTTTTGATTAGTTGCAAACTTACTGAGGATATGCTCTGCCCCATCATACAGACATGACTGACTCATGAGATTACTCAACACTAATTACTGTCCTCCACCTAGACTGCTGATCACCACCACCTGGATCTGACCTAAATTTCAACCCACTTCACTGTCTGCTCATCCATTCTTCATTAGCTTTTCTACAGTGTCTACTGAGATACAGTGTCAAGAGCCTTGCTGAAGTCAAGGCAGGCAATATCAGCTCTCTTCCCTCACCCACCAAGCCAGTCATTGCAGCAGATTATCAGGTTGATGAAGTATGACTTCTCATTTCTGAATCCATTCTGACTGCTTGCCATTATGGATTATGCTAAAGCAACAGGAGCCACGAAAATAGAAAAATACAGCTTCCCCCTCATGGCTGAAAACAAAGGCAAACAGCGACGCACGGGAACAACCCACCAGCCAGCCAGATAGCAGTCCTGTATCTAGACAGAGCCAATGGGAACACAAGCTATGTTTGAACTGACCAATGAGGGGTTTGGGTGCCCGGGTTTGAATGGGATATTAAACCCTGTACCATGAATAAACAGCAGACTCAGCCTTCAGAACCTGGACACAACCACATGATTGTGTCTCTTCTTATTTTCCAACATGAATAATTGGGATTATACTTGGATGTTGGCAGGACCGGACATGCCATCATTTCCATACCCTTCAAGGGTCTAGATGTGATTTCCGAGAGTAGCTGTTCCATCACCTTCCTGAAGATTGAGGTGAGGCAGATGAGAAAATATGACGAAAGGTTTTGTGAGTTGAGACAAAGACCATAAAAATTCCTCGCTAATCACTGTCACAGGCAAATCAGACTCCACATGGGGATACTAGTTAAATATATTACTAACAAGATCAGAGCTTAAGAGTGAGAAACATAAAAGACACCTTTACCCCCCACCCCCTCATCCTTCACTTTCAACCTTCTCTCCCCCAGGGGTGCAGGGAGACAGGAAGAGGGGTTATGGTTAGTTGTTGTTCCTTGCCACTGCTCAAGGAGGAGTCCTTCCCTTGAATTCCCATGGGGTCCCTCCCATGGAAGACAGTTCTTCCCAAACTGCTCCAGCATGAGTCCCTCTCACAGGAGACAGTCCTTCTCATAAACAGCTCCAGTGAGAGTCCATCCCATGGGCAACAGTTCTTCAGATGCTGCTGCCACATGGGCCATTCTTCACAGGGTGCAGTCCTTCAGGTGCAGCTGCTCCAGCGTGGGTCCCCCACAGGCCACAGGTCCTAGAAGGAGAATCCTGCTACAGGGTGGGCCCCTCTCCCCATGAGCTACAGGCCCCTACCAGGCCCCTGCTCCAGCCTGGGCCTCCTCCCACGTTCCACAGCCTCCTGACATCCACCTGCTCCAGTGTGGGCTCCTCCACAGGCTACAGGTGGTTTGCTGCACCCCTGTGGTCGCCCATGGGTTTCAAGGGGGACAGCCTACCTCACCATGGTCTTCGCCACGGGCTGCAGGTGGTTCTCAGCTCTGATGTTCCTTTAAGGAATTCCTTCTACTGATTGGCCTGGCCTTGGTCAGTGGTGAGCCCAGCATGGAGCCAGCTGGCATTAGCTCTGCTGGACATGGGGAAAACTTCCAGCAGCTTCTCGAAGAAGCCTTCCCCTCAGCCCCCCTGCTGCTACCAAAACCTGGCCACAGGAAAAAACAATACAGCACCTTAACTGGCCTGCATCGCCTTCCTGGAGAAACAACCCTTATTTATAAAATACTTTTCTGGTTTTTCCTTGTTGCCTTTTATTACTTTAGGAGTCCTTGGCTTGTCCGTGTAAGACTGCAGATATGTTCCAGAGTTAGTGGAGTGTAGATACTCTTCAGCTGGACTATTGAATTCATCCCTGTCTCATCTCTGCCAAGCCTGCTCTTACCCTTCCCCACTTTAAACCTAGTTTAAATCCCAGCCAACTCAAAGGCTAGAATCCTTTGCTCTGTTTAGATAGGTGAACTCCACCTGTCTCCATCAGACCTGTTTGCTGTATAAACCACCCTATGATAGAACTTTCTGATGTCATGAAGCTGGGATAGATGTGTGGCATCCAAAGAATGTATACCTGATAATCACAAAATGTACAAATAAGAATATATGCATGGCTAGGTGCCCCACTGAGCAGTGTTTTTGCACCCAAGGCTTATACACAAATGGATAATTCCAGAACTGTTATTCTTTATCTACCTTGCCTCTGTACAGCTATCATGCCTCGTTTTGGGTGCCAAGTGTTGTCTTGGGTTAAGACAACATGAGTCAAGAGTGGCAGGTCCTTCCTGGACTAGGAAGAAACTCTTCCTTCCAGTTTACTGCAGCCTTTGAAATAAAGAGGATTTCCATCAAAATCTAGAAAAAGGAATAACAGCTCTTTACTAAAACTATATTGAAAAACACAACAACAAAAATCCAATTACAGAGAAACTGTCATCCCAAAAATATTGCTCTCCCTTTCATTGTAATTGCAACCACAACAAGAAGGGGGCCTTGGCATGGTTCAGGGCATGAAAACTGCAGTAACTTGCTCACAACTAGCATGAGGTGCTAGAGGGCTGCTGGTGAGCGCAATATCAACTGCGAGCAACAGGTGACACTTGATGATAGGCTCCTTGATGGTAGCGAGCTTGGTCACATGGCCCCAGGGTGGACGTGGCTACCATATGGGAATGGGAACAATGGCAGCAGTATGAATGGGGAAACAGGCAGGTCCTGTTTCACTCAGGTGGCAGCAGGACTCACCACACACACAAAGGGAGTTCTTGGCTTGCTCCTGCGGACACAGACTTGCATGGGTGGAGGCCAGTCCCAGCGCAAGCAGTTACCACAGTCTGGATTGCTGGAATACAGCTGGAACCCTCTCCCATGGGCAGCAAGGCTCCAAGGAGCTAAAAAGCCACTGGCAACGGCAATCAGCAGTGAGGATGTGGCAGTGAGAGCCCAAGCAGGCCATGCAGTAGTGCTAGAGCTGAACGCTGGAAAAACTGAGCCAGTCACAGTGTTCCTCCATCTAATCTGAAGTCAGAGTGAGGTATACTCTTTACCTCAGATGGTAATCAGACTGCTCTTGAAATGAGTGGTATTACCTGACTCACTTTGCTCTGCAGTGCCATGTCACCACAAGATTTGTTTTCCAAGGCTCAGAATGGTGTTTTGGGTAGTGGTGTGGGGCACAGGGTACGTTTCCAGTCATCTGGCGTTTTCTTCCAATATGGTAAGCACATAGAGCTTACTTTGGCAGGTTTGTGGCAGTGTGATGTTATTCCTTTTCCTACACTTTGCCTGAAATCCTCTTGATTTCTAAGGTGGTAAACTGCCTTTGCAGTAGTAAATTGGAGGGGAGTGTTCCTTCTTAGTCCAGGAAGGACCCATCTTCCCTGACTAACATAATCTTAACATAGGACAGTTTCTTAAATTGGGTTTGTGAATATTGAGAATAAAAACACAACAAACAAAAATGATGTAAGCACAAACAAGGCAAAAGCTTAATATAATGACAGCAGTAGATGAAATTCTGATGTTCACACATTGTGATGTAAAATAATATACCACAGAAATTAAGGAAAGAGTTGTTAAGTAATTTGGTATCAGACCAGGGAAAAAAAATCAAAAGAATGTGAAAAATCAAAGAATAACTGAAGCAGCAAAAGTATGTTTTGATTCAAACTTGTGTTTAATTGTTTTTCTAATTTTGAAAACATATTCATATGTTGGAGCATATTCTTTAATCTGCATTTGTATGCAATGATCTTGTACGGTTATATAGAGCAGTAGCTGCATATTCCTATGTGGATTATGTCACTAGAATAGTTTTCATTCTCATTAGTCCTTTTTAAATAGTTGCTTATTTGTAAGAACTGAGAGTATGAATATACACATCTTTTTTCTATTTTATCATGATGCCTTCTAAGTGAGTACAAGGAACTAATTTGCAAAGATAGTTGTCTATAGGTAGCATATAAATGGTGCAGTTATGATATTTATTGAAAAATAGATGCACCAAGAGTTGTTTTATTGAAGTCAAGGAAAAGAACCAAGAAAACATAAAATCATCTTTGGGAGAGAAATCAACCAACCAGCTACACAGAAAACAGGGGTACCAATTAAAAACCAAAAATTAAGAACATGGAGTATGCAAAATCTTTCTGGCAAAGGATCAGGGTGTAAATGCAGCAGGATGTAATGCATAGAAGAAATCAGCATCTTTTGAAACACATTAGGAGAAAGATTAGTATAGAAAAAACAAGAGACGAAAGGTTTTCATGTTATCAATTTCTTTGTATTAAGGTGTAAAAGTAGATTCAAATTTTAAACACCACCGTGAGGCATGGCCTTCAATTTTGAAAACAAATATTGGTAAGCAAAGAAGATATTGGATAAATCAGCACTACATCAGTCTCTCTCACTTTGAAAACTAGAACAACATGGAATTCCTCCACACCTCTCCAGTAAGGTAGCATGCTACTAGAGAAGATATATGGTGGGATATCAGGCTTACTTGCCTTCAGCTTTGGGTATTTAGACATCTCAGACTGAGCTGTCCTATAGAAATTAGTTGAAAAGACAAATGTAGATAGGATGTTCAGCATGATAGGTGAAAGGGTACACTTCAATTTGTCAAAGTATGTTTAAATTAGGCCTTATAATAGGTTGGTTTCCCATTATTTTGTGCCATTAACTTGGTTTTAGAGACTACTTTTAAACACCTCCACTTGTTCAATCTTTCACAGCCAGTTGATTGTCTCCCTAACAGAAAATGAGAGGCAGAATGTCAAGAAGAGCAAGGATTATCTTAACCTTGTACTGCACTGATTAGAACTTGTCTTGAAGTCAATTTGTTCAGAATAACCTGATGACTCAGTCTCTCAGAATACTAATCTTCAAAATCAGTGGAGCAAAGGACAAGAGGATTAAAACCCCATTCAATTTTAATGAGATCAATCATTACAGGCAAAACAGAGTCCATTGACATGATATGTGTAATTGCTTTTACTTTAAAATTTTTGTTAGGGCAAGGATTTAGAATCAGCGTCCTCTCATTATATTTTGCCTATTATTTTCATTTTCATTTTAGTGGGCTGTTAATAAAACTCTCAGTTTTCTGCATATACTAGGGTTTTAGCTTTAATTCATACAGATACCATTTTTGTTTTGATATGAGCTCCCCTCCCCTCCCCTTCCCAAACCTTCCCTTCCTAAACCTTCCCTTCCTTTTCTTTTTAGTGAGGCAATGAATCTGACTGAAAACTCTTCATTTTATTCACCAGATTTTTTTTTGAATGTTCAAAAAGATTGCCTCATTTTTAAACTTAAACATTTTTAAACATTTTTAATCTTATTTGTGCTTTCTATAAATAGAGCTCCTTATTTCGCCCAGAATTATTCTCTATGTCTAGCCAATGCATTTATGAACTGTATTGAGCATATGCAGTGTGCTACTAAATCATGCTCCACTCCCACCTTTCCCTTCCCTCCCACCAAAATATCAGATAGTTAAGAAAAGTGTGCAGCATTGTTCCTTTGAATTTTTGTTTTGATTAAAGAAGAAATAAGCAATCTTCTTTTTTTTTTTTTTTTTAAATATTTCTCTTCGCTTCATACAGTTTGCTCAGAGACGATTCCTATTCTGCTTGTTTGGTCAGAGAAATACAGCTTGGAAATGCACAGCTCATGACCAGATACTTCCTTATATACAAGGAACTCATTCTTACTTAAGTCACATAGCATTTTTAACTTTTTTTTTTTAATTGCTAAAACTGGGAAACAAGCTGGCAAACATATATGAATCATGAGCAACAATTTTAAAATAATTCTATAACACTATCCTAAAAAATACTAACTTCCTATTTCCCCATTACATTCCCCCTCCCATCACGTGCTTACACGATGTATACAAACATATTTATTGGGTTGTGGATATAGTGCCTCAAAAATACATTATGTTTTAAAGTGTGTTAAATGGATGACAGAGGCAGGATTCTCAGGAACTCGAGGTAAAGTAGATGACCTTCAGAGGAATTAAAGTAGTTAAGACAGGCTTTTACACTTGGAATAAAATAATACTGCAATGTTTCCTTATCTCACATTTGAAAATTTGCTATTTCCATGTATGTGAGTTGGCTCACTAACAAAGTACAGCAATTAATTTCAGTATTCTTTAAGACTCATCTGTACTACGACTGTAACTAAATGTATTACTACTACAAAATAGTATAAAATTACTGTAATTACAACCACCTTTGCTTTCAGATTCTTACTCTCCCACACAGCCTCCCTGGGAGGTTTTAAAGCAGAATATCTAATAAAATAGATGTGTGAATGCTGTAACACAGATGTCCTATGACAGGCCTGAAAGCACTAGCTGCAAATTCACTACTGAAGTGCATAGCTATTCTGATGTTCAATAAATGAGACAATTTTTCCTGACTTTCCCTTGACAGGATGCAAGGCATCAAAACAGAAATAAGTAATACAAACCCAGAAATTCAAATTTTTGAGAATGAGAAGTGATAAATGGGCTTGTAGTTACATCTTGTCTGTTTTTCTCTGTCTAAATTACAGAATCTATAAAAGATTATTGCATTCTTAGGTAGCATTTGCTGAATTTTGTTTCTGTCTCAGCTGAACATGACAGAGGCAAGAAGGGCAAGAAAGGAGAAAAAAGTGGGGAAGGAAAGAGAGCAAGAGAAGAAATTGCTTCTAAGGAGTGGTTACTAAGCTAAGTGCCAAGCATTCATAACACAAGACATAGATTGTTGCAATAATCTCATAATTATCAGCTGGAAACTTGCCATACAATGCGTAAAAATAGCCATGTGCCGTCTGGTAATCACTTTTCCCAGGCAAAATGGAAATTAGGGGCTACAGCAAAACTGTAATCTCTTAGTCTGGGAGAGTGATAGAATAAGTATATACCACTTGTTGGTATATTTGTTTCCTTGGCATATACATTGATATTAACATAATAAAGCCAACAAAAAATTCTTATGTTCTAGAATAGGTCTCTTTTAGAGGTCTGTGACAGTTCAAAAAAAGAAGAGAATATCCCTAATAACAAACACTGACTACATTTCTTTGGGCTCCAGCTTTCACCCTCCCTTCCTGTTTTGAGTCTCCTGTTGCAGTGATGTTTCCAGTACAGATCTAGAATGCCAGCTCTTGATATAAAAATTACAACTTTCAAAATTGAGTTAATTTTACTTTTATACATGGTCATTTGCAGATGATAATGTATACAAATTTCCTAACTTACTTTACATTTAATATGTTTTCTACTGCATCTAAGTAGTAACACATTTCTTCATTTTGATATCATACATAGACTTTTCAAGTACATTTCTTTTGTTTATATTTACACATTTTGCTAGGCATATGATTTATACTGTAATTTATTTAGATCTTACTTTCTCATTTGCATTCAGGTGCACAAAACATGAGGACAGACATGAATAATAATGATGATGTAGTCTTTCAATTAATAGAACCATATCTTTCTCATTAGCTAGAAATTGTTTGCTGAATGTACATGAAGACCTTAATATAGTTGTACTACTCCAGAGCTTTGTCTTATGTGTGTTGTCAGGGGATAAAACCTTTCAAAAGCAGACAGCTCGTAAGTCCACTGTGTAAAGAAGAAGTACTTACAGTACAGTTGGTCTCTGGTTCTCTATTCTTGCCTTACAGGTAAGCCTTCGATCTTGCCAAGAACAAAACGTAAAAATCTCATTATTTCTTCCCTTTGCTTTAAGGAGCCATGAAGTGCAGATTTATTAAATTTGAATAAAGTTGCTGAATTCATAGCCTATACTCCGTATGAGAAAATCTTATAATGCCTGTTTTGTGAAATGTGAATGTTACGGACTGCCATTAGCAGGCACGCTGTCTTGAAACTCTGTCTGTTTTCTTGTTCAGAGGTAAATTTTCCTTTGTTTTAGAGTACTGCAGTCCCCAAAGTTGCTTTAATAACTACAAAATCCCCCCATTCTTTTTTTTAGCCATTCATATTATTTCATGCCTAGGCACTGAAGGGATCCCACTGTACAGAGTACAGATCTGCTGTTTAAAATAAAGATTTTGATTGAAATAATTGCACATCAGTGAAAGTTCAACAAAGCAATAAGGTTCTGTGTCTCTTCTAGTCTAGCTATCAAAAGCCAAATATTTTGATGGAAACCTCAGTACTTCCCTCATGTAGAAATATTGGGCAGTATGAGATAACTGGACAGAATAACAATTACTCTTTAAGTTATCAGTACCCTAACTTTCAACACAAACCTTTTTATTTGTGCTTATCACAGGTGCCAAGAAATGAAAAACTACTATTCCTATCACTATCATTAAAGCAAAAAAAGACAACAGACGGACATCACTCTGCCATGAAACAACACTGTATCAACACCAAAGTGAAAATTTCTTTGACATGAAGTGACATAAAAATATTTCTCAAAAATATGTTAAATATTTAAACAGATTTCATATTTCTCTATCTTTGAGAAACACAGTCATAAATTTTTAAAGGCCAAAAATAAAAGTATTTCTCAACTATTCATTGTGAAAAATGAGGGAATAATAAACTGATGGAAGATCTCATTTTTACCACCCTTGTTATTCAATTTACCTTACATGTTACAGGGATTACCACCAGGTTGAACAGCAATATTATTAGATGGGATATTCTAGGTTGACTGTGCTACTCAGGACTTAGAGTCAACATTAGATTTCCAAAGAAAATTAAAAAAAAACACACAACAATCTGCCACTGTCCAAGTGAGAGTTGTGAACTTCTTCTTTATTCCAATAAGGGCAGGTTTGGCCGTGTTTCTGTCTAAAAGATATCTAGTTGCATTACTGTGTTAAATGTGTCTAACATTTTTCATTTCTGAACAGAGTTCAGATCTTGAGGTCTAGTGCTTCACTGATTTATTATATGAGCTATCATACGTCTACCCATTCAGCAGCAAATGCTGCAAGAATTCACATTTGCTTCTGTAAACTAAGCTTCAAAGGACTATGTCTATTTAATTTATTTTCTTTCCAACATCTCAGTATTCAGACCAACATGCACTCCTCTAGATATTAGGTTTTTCATTGTGGTTTCTTTGCTTATTCATAAGTATTCAACTTATTTACAAGAATTAGGCAGCTACTAGTGTTTTACTCGTGCGTCCTTTCCATCAGCCTCTCCAACCCTCTTAATATTAAGGCAATGTCCATAGATCTCTGCTGGCTAAAAAGAACTATGCATATTGGGTTTACACACACAGTTTTGTAAATGGCTAGAAGAGACTAAAGGAGTGGCTTCCATGAGGAGATGTCAGAAAACCCCCTTATATCGGATGGAGTCGGTGTCAGCTGGCTCCAAGACAGATCTGCCATTGGCCAAGATCGAGTCATTCGGCGATGGCAGTAACACCTCTGGGAAAATACATTTAAGGAAGGGAAAAAAGAGCTGTACAACCGTATCTCTGAAAAAAGTGAGAATATGTGAGAAAAGAACTCTGCAGATACAAAGGCCAGTGGAAAGAATATGCAGGAAGTACCCCAGGTGCTTGGGCAGACTTCCCCTGCAGACAGTGGTAAAGACTATGCTGAAGCAGGCTGTGGCCCTGCAGCACATGGAGGTCCATGATGGAACAGATATCCACCTGCAGTCCATGGAAGAACCCATGCTGAAACAGGTGGACGCCCAAAGGAGGCTGTGACCCCATGGGAAGGCCAGGCTGGAGCAGGGGGTCTGGGAGGACCTGTATCCCCATGGAGAGAGGAGCCCACACTGAAGAAGGTTTAGTGACAGGACCTGTGACCCTGTGGATGACCCATGCTTGAGCAGCCTGTTCCTGAAGGACTGACCCCATGGAAAGGACACATGCTGGGGCAGTCTCACAGTGGAGAAAGTTGTGGTGAACTACTGCTGTGCTAGGAACCTGACATTGGATCAGGGCAAGATAATATGAAGGAAGAAGTTGCAGAGACAATATGGGACGAAGAAAACACGTATTCTCTTGTATGACTGGAAGGGCAGAAGGTAGAGAATTCATGGATGAGTTGAGCCCAGGAAGAAGGGAGAGGTGGGTGAAGGTCATTTAATGATTTGTTCTTTTTTCTTGTTATCCTATTTTGATTTGATTTTCAGTAAGTTATATTAATTTCCTCAAGTTGAGATGAGTAATCTCTTCCTGTCCTTACCTCAACCAAAGAGTCTTTCTTCAATTTTTTTTTCCCCTGTCCAGGAAGGTGTGTTGATAAAGTATCTTTCTTGGTGGTGAACCTGGAGTATAGCCAAGGTCAACACACACTATATTTTGGGGGAGGTGAAATTTCAATTTTTTGCTGTATGTCAACTCAGCAATATCTTTTTTTCACTAGTGCAGGCTCAGTTTATATGAATGTTATTAATAAAGAAACTTCGTACTTGCTATCCCTTTCATTCTAATTTAAGAATAGAATATTGAAAAACATGGTAAATTGAAAGAATACTACAGGATGGGCTATTCAAATGAATAGGACTAGGAGGTAAATAATTTCTCTTCCTTATATGAAGCAAGAGGAACATTCATAAGGAGTCCAGTATGCTAAGTGTTCCTTAGCATAGGCAAAAAATATAATTTGTGGCAATCTACCATCCTCTAAGTTAGGATAAAATTTGATCTATTCATCTTTTTTTCAAGAACACCTTCATCAAATTTGGTGTTTCGCTTGAATGCACAAAAGAGTAGCAAGTAGTAGGTAACTCAATTATCTTTTCTTCAGTCTCTTAAGGCATGATGATCACATAGTAGATTTAACAGAACAAATTCGTAATAAACATTGGCAGACTGTAAAAGAGCCTTGTCAGACAAAATGACATTCTTCTTAGAAGATGATCTCAATTGTTTCCTTGCATTTTCCTTCTGGAAATAATCTGAAACAAAGGACTGTTTTATGTTTTATATGAAGTGTCCCCACTGACTTCACATTATCAATTTATTAATGTTTAAACTGACAGATGAAGTGTTGGAATTTGAACCTTCTGTTCACATAGGACTAGCTCTACCTTTAGTAAGAGAGCCCTGTGGAAGCTGAGTCCTTGCAAGGGTTTCAGGCCAGCTTATATTACAGTGAAATTCTCACCAAGAAATGATATCACTTGCTTTAGGACTGCATTCTGAATACTAAAGCGTGGCTCTTTAATAATTCACAATCCTCTCAAAAGGTTGATTGAATTGACTAATTCTGCATTTGTTTCTCATATAACTCCTTCCTGTTCTCCAGCATCTGAGGTAGACCCAGATTTCAGTGAATATTTTGCCTGAAACATGCATCCAAGTAGCAAAGTACTATCACATTTCCAGTGTCTCCCTAGTGCTCCTACTGGATGGCTCTTTGAAGAGACAGACAAGAATCCTGTTGTGTTTTTTTTTTT
>VXBA01001968.1:27642-57100 GCA_013399895.1 Serilophus lunatus | reverse complement strand
TTTTTTTTTTTTTTTTGTATTAATTCATCATTCCAGATGTCACACAAAACATGCAGAAGGACATATCTATTTGGCTTCTAATAAATGACTATGATTTTGATACTTATGGAGGACCTATGACACAACGTGGAGAAGCTTGCTAAAGGAATCATCAGATAGATAAAATAGATGACACCAAGTGAGCTCATTCCTTCTCCCTTTCCCTTTCTTGCCTACTCTTCCTCTCATCTCATAAAATGTGGAGTGAAAGGGGTGAGTATAAAGCAAAGCAGAAAAACTTTCTCAGTGGAGAATGACAGATCAGCTCAAGTCTAGGGATTTAATTCAAGGCTCCTTTTGTTGATAGCTGCTCATATTACACTTTGAAGATTTAATTACCTCATGCATGTCATCAGTCTTTTAATGCAATTGCAATGCTCTAAATACAGACAAGCTTTATCAGAATGACAGCGTGTAGATGAAATCACCCAATTTTTTATTTTTACTGAAAAATAGACACGTAACCTTTCACCTGCACAAAACATTCTGCATGTGGATGGATCCTTGCAGTTCTTCCAAAACTTCTATCTGACTTAAGAAAAATGAGTTTGTCCAACAGCTATGACAATTTCCATACATACAAGGAAGAGTTAGCATGTCTACATTTAAAGATTTATGCTGATGAGTCAAAGCAATAAAACTTCATTTTCTTTTTGGTTTTATTAGGGGTAAGGAGTTGAAAATCTGTTTGTCTTGAGGTGACAGGAAGATGAGGGAAATCCTGCTCCCTGCATGGTGTAACTTATCCTTTCCACAAAGATCCTACAAAAGATATTGATGAAGATCAGCATACTGAGGAGAAGAAACCAACCTACAACAATGTGTTCTGTTAATATAAACTTTCTTATTTCTCTTTCCTGATCACACTACTCAAAAAACGGGCAGGAAACAAATCAATGATCATCTCATATCTCTGTCCAAAGATAAAAATCCCACAGATATTCCAATGAGAAAAGTCAATCTCCTCACTGGCCATAGATGTAATACATTGGGTATAACACTTTGTTTGCTCCCCACCGCTAATGCCTCTAGTGAGATAAGTGTATGCTGAGGACTCATTTTGCTTTTTCCATGAATCAACACAAGTAAAAAGTTCCTGCTTTCAGCACAGGAATTTTGCAAGAGACTACACTGAAATCTGTAGTCCTTTGAGTAGGTATTTAAGGCCTATAAATACAGCTCACTGTTGCAAAGTATGTATGTTATTGTGATTAAAAAAAAAACGACCAAAGAAAAAGTTGTCAAAGTCTAATGCTTCCAACCTAACAATTTCCCTCCTAAGAAATACCAGCAGAATAAATGTAAGATCACATGAAGCTGTGGAAGCTCATATGCAGCTTTGGAATTTACTGGCAATACACGATACAGCAACTGCTTGAACCCGTGAGCAAAATGTTAACATCTCCAACAAAAATGATTAATCCACAAAACTCGTATTTTTTTCTCAAAGATCTAATAGCTATCCTCTCTTGTCTACTAATTGAATGTTACTCCAAAGGCTGATTGTGTAAAATTGGACATCAGCTTCAATTCTGATCTTTCAAAGTTGCCCCTGATTTAAGTAAGGTCTTTCTGTCCTGCAGGTTTTCCATTTCTTTTTCAATGCAAAGACAATGTGTTTTTTCCCCCTATTGACTGATAATAATTCACATAATATAAACCACCGATAATAATCCACTGAAGTGTGTTTGAATGGTAGAAGCATGAAATGATGTAACTTAAAAGATTGCATGGCTTAAAAATAGTAGAAATTAAATAGAATTATATCTGAATTTGAACAGTAGATCTCATTGGAAATTTAGGCCTGAAAAATATGGCATTCTCAGTTTTAAGTGCACAGGCAGTTTCACACTGGAATAATGCAAATTAGAGAATTTTCTTACTCAAATAACGCTATGCTTTGGAGCAAATACAATGTAGAATATGGACATCATAGTAAGAGAGTTTAGGCTTAAAGAAAAGGTCAGGATATAAGTGCTGCATGGTTTATCTGTTGTGGTTAAATGTTGGACACTCTATACTTTTTAAGAATACTGTTTTAATTAACTCCAAATTTTATTTTAAACTTAATGCCCTTCTTGTATTCATTTGCCAACTATTTTAAATTATTTCTTGCATTCCATTTGTAGTTTACTAAATGAGAATTCCTGGCTAAATCATAAGTAGTTTGAGGTACTTTCCAAACAAAAACCTAAACAAAATGTATGCTAATAATATTTCAAACCACAAAATGTTATGAGATGTTATTGATCCAAAAAAGATAAAAAACATTCTGATTAGCATTCTTAATATCTGAAAATCTTAATAGCCCAATATTTACACAGGTACTTAGAATAGCATATTTTAGTTGTATAAGGCACTACCATATGCATATTATGCACATCAGTAAATTATGCCTAGATATTCAAATTAATGTAGAATGTCAAATCATATTGCTACATTCGCTGCCATTGTTGCTTTTAAAAAGTCGTATTGTGTGGAATCTTTTCCGTTACTACAGTTGTTAAATATAAAAAAGAGTCCTTTCTGGTCTCATAATAAAAATGAAAATTTCACATAGTCTGAAATAAACAACAGTAGAGCCCATATCAGAATAGGGTCATATAATTTTCTATCAACGACATATATTTATATGTATTTTCTATCAATTTTATTTATATAATTATCATTAACTTTGAGAAGCTACAAATAATTTGACTTATTAGTAATGAAAAGCTTATGAGAAGCTTCAGGGCAATACACATTTTTGATTTTTCTTTAAAGCAGAAATAAAGAAAAGTATTTTCTGTGCTATAGCTGGAATTTTAGTTTTTGTACATTTCTTCCCTTGATCACAGTAATTCTATTAGGGTAGTGTTTCCTGTATTAAGGTAAGGTGAAATATACTCACACTCTCTATGAATTCTGGTTACTTCACGGCTTTATTTTCAGCTTTTCCTTGAATTAGTGGTATTAATAGAAAACGTATTTGGAAACAGTGTTTCAGCTCTGGAGATGGATCTTTTGCTACAGTTTCAGGTCAATGATGGAAAACATACAGGGAATCCTGCCGCATACTATGATCTAGAGAAAAATAGCAATTACAATCAGTGTGTAAAATTATTTTCCAGCATTATTCTTCTTCAGAAGGAAAACATGAAGAAAATAATTTGCTTACATGAAAAGAGGTTTTTTCATCATGTAATATAAGCACCTGTAGATAATTTTCAAATTCAGAAAAGCCCATAAAAAGATTAATGATAATCAATTTCTTTCTAGTGCTTCCCTGTCCTATATCATTGTGGACTAACCAACCACACACCAGCTTTATGATTTACTATGTATAAAATTTATGAAGAAATATATACTTCATCCTGTACATGTAAATTATGCTTTTTTTTACAAACCACAACATGGTAGATTGTTTAGGGGAAAAAACTTGAACTCAGAATCTGAAATATCACGGAAGTTGAACACTGTAAAGAAACGTACATTGCCTGGGTTCTGATGATCTTTTTCTGCTGCTTTTGAGAAGTCTCTTGATTCTTGAGTCAAGAGCTTTGGACATTGTAGAAAAAGTCAGTAAGCCTCCTGTTGCTGAGATTGCTTTCTTTTGTAGGCTCATAAAACAACAGAGCCACAACCATCTGTTTGCAAGCCTCTCCTTGGTGAAAAAAACCAACAAAACCTTATACTCCCCTCCCAAATCCCACTGTAAAAGAAAAATACCCCCTGAAAGGACGTAGAAAACCCAGTCTCAACCAATATTATAATTGCCTAGTCATACCCTCATATTTTAAGATAAGAAGCAATTAATATAACTTTGAAATAGATTCAAAAAATGACTTAGCCAAACCTCAAATTAAGCTTCAGTGAAGTATTTTAACATCTCCATGGTGCATAGTTAAGTCACAATAGCACTTACAGAGTCATATGACTTGATTAGGGCAGAAAGACATCTTAAGCAAGTTGATCTAATTAAGAGGGCTGTTTATTGAAAACATTAATTGATTTTCCATTTGTCGGCAAGGAACTACATTAATTTCTGCACATTAGGACAGAAAAGTTAGTATGTACTTATATGATGATGGATGCAATGAATGATGAGGACATAAAACATTGAGAGCAATGTTAAATCTTTCAAGCCCCTTTAGCACTGATCATTTAAGGTGAAAAAGCCTGGAAATCAGGAAGGAGAGACAATTTTCTTTTACAGACTGAGAAATGCAGACAAGGCTCACCAAACGTAAGACATATATCTAATAAGATCTGTTTCTGGCTAGGGATGCATGCACAGACCTTCCAGGTGTTTGTTATATGCTGGACATATAAGCCCCCTGTCACCAGTGAATCTAGGTGCATTGTAAAATCAGATGTCAGCATAACCCTTGTAACACTGAAAGCAATTATTTACTGGGGTTTGTCAGCATTAAGAGGTTCCAATGATCAGGCTTTTCTCTGCCTTCACTACTTTGTGTTATTGTGGCTATGTCATAACACATATTTATGCAGCTGTAGAATCTGCACACTATACAAACCAATATTCAGAGTCACCTTTTCCTGTTGCCACTAATCAAGACAATAAATAATTGAATAGGTTGTTTGCTAGGATAAGCATCCTCTCTAGGCCTCAGAGTGCTTACGCAGCTGGAAAAAAAGCTCAGTTAAAAATTCAAGTCTCCTTACTTTTTTGAAGTAGAAGCATTCCTCTTCTCATTTTGAGGATACACATAGTGAAGAAATTAAAAGTCCACTACTCATTAAGAAGTCATTGAGCTCTGGGGTCTCTTTTGGAAGTCAGACTAAGTAATTCAAAGGAATTTCTGCTTGTGCAGTAAAGATAAAAGTAACTGGTACAGGTGGTGGAGTTTTTAAGATCCTGGGGAGGGATATGAAGGGGAAAGATTTCTTTCAAACTCATTAATGATTTTAAAGGCCAAAGCATTGCATGAGTCTAAGCTTCTGTAAAATTACTGAAATGCCTGATTTCCAAGTAAGAGGAATTTTCTGTTGCAGGTAATGCTTCTGTCTTTAAAACTGTGTGGGGGGGTGGGGGTGGTGTGAAAGCAAGCAGGGCCCACAGCAGACCAGGGGTTGCACCAGAACCCTTGCAGGGAGAGGAATGGAGGACTGCCCATGCTACCTGAGCAACCAGGTCAAACATGTCTCCAGTAATGACGATCCATTCATTACTATAATATGCAGGCTAGCACTGTAGATCACTTTCATGGTCTCCAAAGAAGCTGAGCAGCTACCAGTAATGTTGAAAAATCCACTGGAAAGTCATTCATTTCACTTTATGGTCCTAATTAGCCATTTGTATAGTTCTATAATTAAATATGCTCCTTTCTCATCAAGTTTTTCACTTTAGTAATGATACCACTGTGCCACAAACAGGCCCCATGCTGTTTGGTTAGGGACTTATTCATAGCATTTAATTGGTCACCCAGTGGTTAGCCAATAACCCCTTCTATGGGAAGCAACATTCTGAATGCTGTTAATGGACTAGAGGCATAGTGATTGCCTCCTGGTACCCAGCAGTACTGGGAATAAAGCAATTTCCTCCACTGTGTTGTGTGCCCAATAGCTAATCCTCTCCACTCCTGAAATGTACACTATTTGGTTATAAGTATTTGCACTGGCTTACTTACCGCTGGGTTGTTAATAGGCAGTGATTCTTCAATGCTCCTTCAGTGAAGTTACAGTCTGCTTGCTGACTGCTAATTAAAATAAGTTTGCATTCTAAGACTGCAACTAAAAGGCAGCAAGGTCATATTATTTCATGCAGCAGTCCTTTATTTAATAATGTTTACCTTGTATATATTTATGTATATTTTGCAGACAGACGTGACTCTTACTGATCATGACAATATAGTCAAAATGAGCCACCGACTAATCTTTCCTTCTTTGGAGTATCATCACTAGGTTCTCCCTGCCTCTGAGACTGCACAGTTATAAAGCAGTGCACGCATGCATACATATTTCTCCTTCAGTCTATTTCTCAACTTGAAAGAATTAAAAAAACCTGACCAAACAAAAAAACCCAGAAGCAGATGGGCTAACAATGTTCTGAAAGGACTCAATCTACCAGGAGTCTTTATAGAGATCAGAGCACATATTCATGAGCACTGGAGCAATATTACACCCAGTAAGGTTAAGAGAACAAAGTTGTTATGGCTTTCAGAAACAAATTTTATTTATTAATTTTGTGCTACTATTTTAAAATCCAGTTTGAACAAGAGTCCCTATCATCAGCATATCTGAATATAGTATTCATCTGTTGCATGTGACTATATTTTTCTGCTTGCCTCCAGCAGATGAAAAGCTCTTTCTAGCAAAAATTATTGTGATCTGTTTACTTTTTCTTTCTACTTTACTAACAGGAAGGTCACAGAATAATTCTTAGCCATACTGGAATTGAAATTAATACCTGAGATAGAAACAAAAATCTATGCATTTTCAAGAAATCGTTTAATGATCTTTCACTTCTCCATTTAATATAATGAAAGCTTACTTATTTAGTGTCTCTAGCCACGTGTGACGCACTTCAGTTTCAACAAGGAGCTAGCACCATATGTATCTTAGAAAGAATTTTATGGATTTTCCATGCCAGTCAAAACAGGCATGCTTTCTCAAGTTTACATCAAAGGAGGATATACTGAGAGCATTGCATATCCTTTAGCCACTTCTTGTTAGCCCAAAGAAAACAAAATTGAAGCAGTTTTTTTTTTTCCTGCAGTATTAATTTCTCAATACTAGCCTTTCTCTTGTAGCATTGACAGACAGCATGCTCCTCAAATTTCAACTGATTCTACAGCTCTGAAGAATTCAGGCAACTTTGCTTTGTCTTCCCAACCAGTGAAATTTAACTAATAGTCACTCAACCAATTTTTAAAAAAGTGTCTGAATTACTGTTGTTTTATATCCACAGACTTCCTGCATGCAATTTTTTTTGCAAGTTTCTCTTGCCTGCAAGATTTTTCTTCGCTCTCTTAATTTCTTTTTGTTTAACAGAACAATAAGAGCTTATTAAGCTCAAACTCAGACACAGCATATTTTATATGCCTTTTAAATAAAGGAACACTCCCAGGCTTTTGAGAAATGCTCATGGTCACGAATTATTCAAAACGGATTAGTCTATATTTTGTGTATAAGGGGTTATTTTACACATATTTGTCCATCTCTGATTTGGAAAACAATTGTGCATGAAAGTAAATCCAACACTTTGAATCCTGTTCAATAGAAATATTAATATACAGGGGTGTTTGCACAAATTTCACCTGAATTTTGATAGACTGAGAGTACTATGTAACGTGTTTGAATATATATCTTTAAATATTATACCAAATAAAAAGGATTACTTTTATTATGAATTTTACATGATACTCTAGATAATGTTGTTTAATATTTTTACAGCACATTCTCTTTGTAACTTCTGTAGCACTCACATGACTCAGATATGTATCATGTGAGGATACCCTTATGCATTTTATACATATGCATGACAGCTATTGTTCAAAGTGTACAGAACAGAGCCTTGTTTTGGGAGGAGAGTAAGGAAAAGGATGCTCTTTGCCTAAAGTTTATTTATCTGCCTGCCTAGACTTCCTAACACACAACCTGCCTATTACATTTTCCTAATCAGTTCAGTTATCCTTTCGAACCACCATCTTAATATTTGGTAAATATCTAATTATGAAAGTGATTTTCCCAATTAATACCTTTGCTAGCATTTCCTCCTGTCCCTCAACCAGTCCCCAGCTATAAAGGCCTCAGACTTATTCAATAAGTTTCTTAAAAAGACTCAGGTATTTTTTATACCCTGAGATAACACAACATTCTCAGGAGGTTAAGCAACAAATTTTACTGTCAAACTTTAGAAAATAAGGGTACTTGGCAAATTTAAAAAAAAATTCTATTGAAATAAAGCATTTCACAAGGCATTGACTTAAGAAACCTTAACCCATCCAACTTTATGTTACCTAGATTTTGTAGAGGAAATTTGAATAAAAAAAAAAGAGACTGCTTTGGTCCCCTGTAGTCTTCTCCGCAGGTGACACTTTTTGGTGTGCCAGTGGCTTATAGTCATTCTTGGCTGGATTAGAGGCTCCAGGGCTGGGACGTGGAGCAATGCACCATCCCATCTATGTAGAACTTGCCCTGCCCACTTCCCCACCCACAAACTTGTTTTGAGCTGGTGATCATTTTGTTCAGCCTCTCATTCCACCTCCCAACCTGACCTGGCCTCCCTCACCAGATGAGTAGAGCATCTATCATCTCAGGTCATTTGGATAGGAAGCACACAATTTACTCCCCCTTATAGTAAAAGAAAAAAAAGGTATTACTTAGTGCATAAAAATATGATAAATTTGTTGGAAAGTCAATGGAAATATTTTGATTGATTTCCTTAAGCCTTGAATAAGATTCACATCAAATACCAATTAAGACCAGACACACACTGAGACTCTGTAAAAGGTTTCATGTTGTTCTAGTTGTTTGATCTATGGACACTAGGGCTCAGTGAGTCTAAAATAATTTATTATCATCATGCAGGACTCCATTCTGGAGACTGAAACAGAAGCTGTATTTACTGAATCTCAGACTATTACCCACCCACCAAGCAGTGTTTAAGGATCAATGTTTCTGTTTAACAATGCAGTTTTCTATTAACTCTTACTATGCTAGGCATTAATGTCTGCCATTATTAGAATTTGGGTTTTTGTGAACAGAAGATGAACATGTTAAAACCCATGTGAACACTTCCTGTTTCAAGTAAGTGAAAGGATGTGTAATGTCCTTTTAAAATGTAACCAAACCCAAGAAGTCTTGAAAGAGACAGCTGTAGTAGCTGAAGCATTGATTTCAGACAAGAAGGCTGTGGTTGCTAGTGAACATGCTGTGCCGGTACAGTTACATACAGAATAACAGAATTACAGAATTAACTGGGTTGAAAAAGACTTCTGAGATCATCCAACCTTTGACCTAAAACCATCTTGTCAAATAGACCATGGCACTAAGTGCCACATCTGGTCTCAAACACCTCCAGGAATGGTGACTCCACCACCTCCCTGGGCAGCCCATTCCAATGCCCAACTTCTTCCTAATGTCTCCTAAACCTCCCTTGGCACAGTTTAAGACTCTTGTCCTACTGCTGGTTTTCTGGGAGAAGAGGCAGATACCCACCTGACTCCAACCTCCTTTCAGTTCAGAGTGAGGTAATGTCTCCCCTGAGACTGATCTTCTCCAGGCTAAACAGCCACAGCTCCCTGAGCATCTCCTCATAGGTCTTGTCCTCTAGTCCCTTCACCAATCTTGTTGCCCTTCTTTGGACACACTTCAGCATCTCAACATCCTTGCTAAGTTTAGAGGGGCCCAGAACTGGCCACAGTACTCAAAGTGTGGCCTCACCAGCGCCAAACACAGGGGAAGAATCACTTCCCTGGTCCTGCTGGCCACACTGTTCCTGAAACAGGCAAGGATGCCATTGGCCTTCTTGGCCACTCGGGCACACTGTTGGATCTTGTTCAATTTCCTGTCAATCAGAACCCTTGGGTTCTTTTCTGATTGGCCACCCTCCAGCCCCATCATGTTTTGCGGCATGAGGTTGTTGTGGCCAAAGTGCAGGACTCGGCAAATGGACTTGTTGAACATCACTTAGCTGGCATCATGACGACCCACCAGCTTGAATGTCCCTGCTCAATAGTCTGCTGGTTAATGTGAAGTTATTCTTTTGTCTAAAGTTGCGCTGTGGGAAATAGCTGACAAATTCTGTATGCAGGAGAGACAGTGTGTCCATCTGATTGTGTTCAAAGACACCTGAAAATCAAAACATAACTGGGTCTGCCTTTGGCAGCAAGCAAAAGGAATGGATGTACCCTTGCTTTGTGGAAAAAAAGGGGAAAAGCTAAAAAGGCAAACTTAGAGATTTGTGAGCAAGAATACTACCTACAATTTTTTATTTCTACTTTTTTCACATCAACAGGACTGGGTGTACTCTCTGAAAATAAACTTGACTACACAGAGAATATTCTAGTCTTACATAATCATTTTGTTCTCCTAATGAGAACAGAGCCACAGTATTTGCTCTTTGGGCTAAAGAGGAAATGATGTTGTTATCACCTCGTTAACATACTTCACCATGTATCATGATTTATTCCTGATTGATCCTTAATAGGTGGATGTCGAGTCTGGACTTGCTTGACTTCAATGACGGCAATTTTGCAGCCTCACTTTGTAGTGGATCTTGGCAAATATCTGATGATTTCTGTCTATTTCCGTTTCTTTCTTTGAGGACTTGTAGGTTTACTTTAACACTACTTGGAATTTTCTTGCATTATGGCACTGAAGAGAAAGACAGTGGATATTTTAAAAGATGTAATCTTTGTAGATTCTTTTTGACCATTCCCAGTTAATACAGTATTGAGGCTGTGTTGGTGCGTCTTCTGTCAATAGATCCTATGTAATCTCCAAGGGAGGATGGATGAAAACCATCATTTTTAAGTCAAACATGTTTTGGAATTAAGCATTATTTTTCATTTTAGTTTTCTGGAATGAGCACATACTACCACCTTAAAAGAAAGACAAATATGTTATTTTATGATGTAAGAAAATACTTCTGACATGAGACAGAATCATAAAATGTAATGAGTTGGAAAGACCATTGAGTCTAACTCCTGGCCCTTTGCAAGACACTCAAAGAGTCACATCATTCAAATGCTTCTTGAACTCAGACAACCTCGGTGTGGTGAACATTTCCCTGTGAAGCCTGTATCATTGCTCAACCATGCTCCAGATGAAAAAACTTCTCCTGACATCTAAATTAAACCTCTCCTGAATCAACTTCATGCTGTTTTTTCCAGTCCTGTCACTGGTCATATGATTAAGAGATCAATGTCTGCCCCTCCACTTCCTCATGTGAGGATGTTGAAGACTGCAAAGTCTCCTCCAGTGACACCAAATGACCTCAGCCACTCCTTATATGGCCTCTCCTACAAATCCTTTGCCATCTTCATTGCTCTTCTTTGGACACTCTTGAATAGCTTAATATCTTATATTGTGGTGACAAAACTACCACAATATTCAAGGTGAGGCTGCACCAGTACAGTGCAGAGCAGGACAATTCTCTTCCTTGACAAGCTGGTGATGTTTTACCTGATGCCCCCCAGGATACGGTTGGCCATCCTGGCTGCCAGGGCACTGCTGACTCATATTCATCTTGCTGCCAACCAGGATCTGCATATTCCTTTCTTTGGTCTCCAGCCTCTCGCTGCCTAGTTTATGCATACAACAGTAACCCAGTTATCTGATACATAGAAATCAGAAAGTTCATGTCTATTTTTGACAATGTCCTGACAAAAGTTCCTGCTATTTGTCAGCTACTCAAGTAGATGCATTTCTCAACCACCAACAAATCAAAAAACATTTGTCCTATCAGGAGCGTTAATATTGCTCTGCGTATTTGTTCACAATGACATTTATAAAACTTGCTGACAGAACTTCTTTTTCAAACCAAGTTTTTCTATTCTTTTGTGAGTAAAATGTTGGATGAATTGGAAATGACAGAAAAATTTATTGGTGGACCTTTCAAGACAGTCTTTTCTTTTTTCAGGGGAAGTGGTCACCAGAAGACGCAAGATATTCGTAATAGTAAAGTCTACTTCCACTTTGTCCCTTTTATCTTACAAACTTCATAAGCATCAAGGAAATAAGATAACCTTAACATAAAATGTTTTACTCAGCAACATGGGAACCTTTCATGTCTTTGAAAAAGTGACATGTGTTTGTTCCACAGCAGCTGTGTTTTAACACATGTTGCTCTTGCTGTTACAGAAAAACCAAATGGGCTTTGATGTCTCTGTTCCCCCTGCATACAGCCATCACAGCTTCACCTCTGGATAAGTAAGTCATGTAATAAAGGCTTAAATACAGCCCTCAACACCAGAACTTCCGCTGCATTGAATACATAAGGCAACTATATTTGTCAGTCTATTATTTTCTTCATGGGCATTTCTGACAATCTGTGGCTGTCATACAAAAAGTATTTAATTTAGCTATTTACACATATTAACCCTAATAACTCTTCAGTTTTCCCAGGAAGCGACCTTCATCACTGTTGATGGTAAATCAGTTGCTTAAAGAACTCCTATTGTCACACTGCTGGAAGAATTTATATTTGAAGAAACGGCATAAACTTTGCTGAAAAAAATAGGTTAACTCAGCAGCATGTCACTTAGGCCCACACGGACTAAAAAATATGTTCCAGAGTTAAAATATTACATCTTGTTTGCACTTGAAGGGGCCAAAAAATGATTTATTATTGGCAGGTTTACCCAAAAACATTCAATTTTTATGCTTATGGAGAATGGTACCAGTGTTACCATGTCTCACTGGAGTGTAATCTAATGCTAGAAAATCAGTGTAGAGACAACATCTCCATTCTCTAAACATATTCCATATGAGATAGGATTAGGAGACAGGTGGCTGGCATAGAAAGATTTGCCATTAATTGAATATCAAGAGGCATATTTCTTTGATGCTTTCTAAAAAATAACATATATTTTTAGTTTCTTCATTAATGTTGCCACTTTATTATAAAACTGGGAAAATAGCAATAGTATGGGGAAAATTCTGTCCTACTTTATGCTGAAGATCAAGGAAGATCTGAAGCTTGTGCGAGGACTTACAACCACTCCTTACATGGAACAATATCAAATCACATGTTATCCATTCTTCACTGCACCAAACTACAGGCTCATTCACTTCTTTCTAGTAATGAAGCCTTTTATAATGGTACTCATCAATTAAATTAGAAACCTGAGACATTTATGCCCACTGTCCAGATCTGAAGTCCTTTAAAAGCAATGAAGAAATTCAGACCACCATCACTGTCTCCCGCCAGCTTTTCTTTGATGGGGAAAGGCCACAGGCTAAAGAGTTGAGTTGGCAATCGTCACCTGAGTAACTTGGAAAGAACCACCAGACAAATGCCTAATTATAACATGCAAGCAAACAAACAAATGAACAACAAAACCCAGAGGGAAACTTCTAGTTGTTTCTATTCTGTAGATCCAGAAAAGTTGTTCTTATTAACAGGAGAAAAATATTCTCAGCATTAGAACCCATTCCAGACTATTTGCAAAACCAGATCAGCAGCTCATCTAGTCTGTCATCCTCTTCCTAGTTCTGCTGGATATTTCAGAGAAACTGCACAATTTCACAATTCATCTAAAAATATACATCTACACAACTGGGAATCCTTTTTTCCCCTTTGCTCAGCTGGTAATCAGAAGATGCCCTGCAGCATGAGGATTGGTTGGAGAAAAGATAAAAGCAGGGAAGAAATAATAATGCAACATGAGTCTAATGGATCCTGCAATAAATTAATTCTTCGTAGTTCAATTGCCCTGTGGTAATGCTCTGAACTACAGATGAATCAGCTGTGTTGTGTGCACCTAAATGGCTGTGCAAAGGTGTTAGATTCTAAAGGAAACATCCCTTAGTATTCTTAAATAGAACACTGTTTGGGTACTGACAGAGAACAGCTTTGATGCCCGGGAAATAAATGTATTCCTCCTTCTCATCAGTTTAACTATCAACATTACTGGTTTGGCCAAGCTTTCTGCTCTTATTCTTTATTCATCTCACTAGTAAATTAATTAATATGACCAGAAAAGGAGCTGGAGCGCATGGGAACAGTCAGAATGGTAAATACTCTGTATTTCTATCTGCGCTGTTTTTTTTCACTGCCAGTGAAATCAGAGAAAGAAAGCTGCATGCCTTGTCCCATCGTAGGATTGGCACTGGCAGGTCAGTAACCATTATGTTTACCTTTAAGGAATCATTCTGCAAGACAGTACTTGAGGTACCAAGCAAAGCAATAACCATAGCACCAGCAATGACTTACATATCTCTGTTAGCTGTCTTTACATTTAAAACCCAGCACAGTAGCCTGCGTGAAGTGGATTGACAGAAAGGTTTGGCCATTAGCAGACTCTTTTGTGCTGTTACCTCTTTTATTATGTTTCAGAAAGACTTTTTTTTTTTTAATGCAATGCTGAAAGAGATAGCCTGAAGCAGCAGCCTGGAGAAAGCAGGCATCACCAAGACAGGACAACAAGGATGAGTGATGAATTGCACTGATATGTTTGGATTTACAGAATCCTCTCTCTTCTTAGAGAAAGAAGGCCAAGGGGGAATCAATGCCTTCATGTTCAGCAGCCAGAGAGCATTTGTACTAGCTTAATGTCTGCGCTTGAATAGTACATGCTTGCATTGAAGTCAAGGTGATGAACATACATAAACTGTCCATTCCAATGTCTGCTTTCTGTGTTGTCTCCTAAGCTGACATGCTTCCAAGAGACAGTAATCAGAAACTGACAGAACAATGCTGAAAAGGAGAATACAGGTTACATGAGAGGTTACCTTTTATTGGAACTGAATCACAAGATACAAGGTAAGAAAAAAGGGAATTGAGTGTCTGGTATAGGGGACTAGTGTAGGGATCCCTGCTATGTTTCACCCTTACTGTTTGATATGTTTGATACCTTCTACTCACTAATAATCCTTTTAAGCCCAAATCAAAAAAGGTTAGATTACAGCATGCAGCTTCCATCTCACTGCAGCCCAGGAATAGTGTGAGTTACTGCCAACACAGGTCACCCAGCAATAGATACGACATTCAGCTCTGTGTTTTTAGACCACAAAGTTACTAAAGAGAAACTCGAAATAAATACAGAATTAAAGTGTCCTGATCTTTACTGTTATGCACGTAGCCAAAGCTGGAGTTTAGCTGCACTAATTTAACTGCTAGTTTCACAGGAGGTGTGACTAGAATTTAAATGAAAAGGACCTCTTTTCTGTTGACTACTACCTTATAAAGACCACCTCATTGTATAATTTTGCCCTACAGAAGATCAAGAGAGATTTTCTGTCTTAGAGTTTTGATTGATCACTTGGAAGTGACTGACCACATCTTTATTTTCTGATAGAAATAACAGACTCAGTTGCTACAGGAAAAAAACAATCGCTTACAAACTTTTTGGGAAGGCACAGATGTCAGCAAGTTTGCAATAAATGCCACATATTCTGGACATGTTACTATTGAACTGCAAGTACAGCTCAATGGCTTATCACATAAACAATAAAACTGATATATTGTGGTTACACTGAACCTCCTGTGCCTGCATTGTATGTTCCTGAGTGGAAATTACTGAATTAAAATGAGAATTGAAGATGGTTGAAGTAGGCAAGTTGGAAGAGGTTGCCAAAATGGGTCTTTAAATGATAGCACTCCTTTTTTTTAAGGACATGGATATTAGTGGAACTATGCAGCTCCACAATATAACAACATGAATGTTCACTAGCTGACTAATTTTTTGACTCCTGTATGTTTTGGGTTTTTTTAATTTTTTTTATTCTAGGTCAAAAAGAACCTAGTCACTGTAAACCAAACAGAAATATTAATTAAACTCAAATCCAGGTCTATCTATGACTTCATTTTTTGAATGCCACTTGCACATTTTCCCAGTACTTCAATCACAGGAGAGAGAATAGCTGTGATTTTTAATGCTCATTTCCTCACAGATGTTTTTTGAAAAGAAAATAACCTATCTATGGGGAAGAAGCAGAGAATGAGGCATCAAGGGGAAAGGGCCTGTGTTACCTATATAGTTCCTTCACTCATCTGACTTTGATTCCTTTTTGATATCTGTGCAGCTGAGTTTAAGTTGGAAATTGAAATTAAATTTTCCATGGTTTCTCTTTTGTACTGCTGCAAGTGAGAAAGGGAAAGAAATGCTTTCCAGAGTGCATGTCTTCTTTTTAAAATAAGATCAAGAAAAAAAAATCACTGAGAAAAATTAAAAGTTCTAGTAGTTTGCTATGCTTTCCTTATTTACTCTAGTGTTTCTGCTCACAGCTGAGCTTTAAGCATACAGACAATCCCACAGATGCCTGTTTCTGACATAGCTCTTTTCTATCTATTCAAATAATTCAAATATTCATCAACATCAGAAATACCATCAGATACCAAGATAATATTTGTCTTCAAGGCTAAATCTACTCTGGGAAAAACAAATTTGCAAATCCTTGTAAATATATTGTGAATTCCTTGTAATTTTCAAGGGCCACACTTCCAACAAATACCCATATTGTGTCTCTCTGGAACTCACTAGGCATCACAATTTATTGATATCTCTGTCCACATCTCATTTAACAACATCCGCAAAGATGGTGATTATCACTTTGGATAATGCTTTCTCCATTTTTCATATGTTGTTTTTTGATGATGGCTAGCAACCTCACTTATTTTCCCATGAGCTCTAAAAGTTTATTTTTTGTACATTTATAACCTCATTTATTAGTCTCGATCTTTGAAAGCAAATTTTCTGTATGTTTTTGTGCAAGATAAAAATGACTGTGATACTTGTTATCCAAATTAATACTTTAGAAACATATTTATCAAGCTGGCTCAAGAAAAGGCTTTAAACAAACATATATGGTAGTTGAGATTCTAATTGGAGGCTCTTTCATGATGATCTAGATGATAGAAATGGAATTACATCACAACCTGATGTAGCAAGATAAAACAGGAGACAAATTTAATTTCTTTGCAAAACTCAGCTTCAAAACTTCATTGGTGCTGATCTGGAGGATAAAGAAAACACTAACAAAACAATCAAATATTCACTCACACTAATAAAGTTGTCTATTGTTTTTTAATATTTCCTTAGGCCAAGTATCAGAAAAGCACAGGCATAACTAGACTAATGCCTGCACTCTATTGCAAGGCCTATGAAAGAAGTGAACTATGTTCTGAACTTATCCATTCAGATAATAAAAAATGTGAGGGATACAGTCAATGTACATGTTGATATTGGCTGTGACTGTAACTAGTTGCAAAGACACAGCTGCCATCAGAATACACACTTGCATTTCAACTCCTAATTCTAACACAAAACATTTCCTGTTTTGGTTTGGTAGTGGAAAAGCCCAGAAAAATCCCTGTTTCTAATACATCTGTTTTTACCTTTAACACCTAATGAGGAATGAGGTACATTTCCAAAACGTGATTCAGGATAAGATCAGTAAATTAGAAGGTGCTTCAAGAAGAAAAACAATTTAAAATGTGAGTTTTTGGGACAAAAACAATAGAATGGACAGTTTTAAAAATTACTGGCTGTCACAGTACTTCTGAATTCACTTCTGAATGAAATGTCCAGCACACAATTCGGTAAACACATCATGGTGAGTGAGTAGTTGGCTCATGGGCCAAGAACAGAGGGTTATAGTGAACGGGATGACATCAGACTGGTGACCTGTCACTGGTGGGGTTCCACAGAGCTCCATCTTGGGCACTGTGCTCTTCAACATTTTCATAAATGTCTTGGCTCCCTTGACTGGAAGGGATACTATAAGCAAATCTGTAGATGACACAAAAGTGAGAGGAGCTGTTGACTCCCTCGAAGTCAGGGAGGCCCTGCAGAGAGACCAAATCAGAGGGCTGGGCAATCACCAAATATAGGAAATCCAAAAAGGACAAGTGCTAGATTCTGCACTTGAGATGAGGCAACCCTGGATGTTCATAAAGACTGGGGAATGAGATGCTGGAAGGAAGTGCCATGGAAATGGACCTGGGGGTCTGGGTCAATGACAAGTTGAATATGAGTCTGCAGTGCCTTGGAAGCCAGGAGGGCCAACCGTGTCCTGGGAGGCATCAAGCAAAGCATCACCAGCCACTCAAGAGAAGGGATTGTGACACTATGCTCTTTGGTGGTGTGGCTTCACCTTAAATATTTTTACGGCTTTGGTCACCACAATATAAGAAAGATATTAAGCTATTTTAGTTTGTCCAAAGGAGGGCAGAAAAGATGACGAATGGTTTGTAGGGGAAGCTGAGTGGCTGACGTCACTTGGTTTGTTCAGCCTGGAGAAGAGGAGACTGAGGGGAGACAACATTGCAGTCTACAATTTCCTCATGAGGGGAAAAGGTGGGACAGAACTGATCTCTCTGGTGACCAGTGACAGGATTTGGGCAAATGGCCTGAAGTTATCACGAGGGGTTTAGTTTGGATATTAGAAATAGGTTCTTCACCCCGAGGTTGGTTGGATGCTGGGACAGGGTACCTAGAGAAGCAGTCATGGCCCCAAGCCTGCCAGAGTTCAAGAAGTGTTTGGACAACACTCTCAGCAAGTGGTATGACTCTTGGGGATGGTCCAGTTGAGGGCCAGGTGTTGGACTCCATGATCCTTGTCAGTCTGTTAAAGTTTTAGTTAAGTGGGGAAGACTTTTGTTGAGTGATTCATATCAAAACTTAGTTTTGGGAGAACAGGTGACCACCCCTGCCCTGCTGGGCTGTGCTGCATGGCGGGGGGAAGGTTATCCATGAAATAAAACACCATGAGAACTCAGAGGAACCCTCCCGCATTTCTGAAACTGATTCTGTTGTTCCTGGGTGTTGCTAGCGAGGGAGGACACCTGCTGCTTTTTGCCATGGCTTGCCACTGGGTGTTTTGAGGAGTTCCTGCTACCTCTGCTTCTTGCTGCGTGGAAATTACTCTGGGAAATAAATGAAGGAGAAGGAAGGGTTTACCTCATCAGAGGTTACACCTTCTGAGCATATTGCCATTAAACCAAGACGGAGTCCCTTCCAACTTAGCATATTCTGTGTTTCTGTTAAAAAGAGTCCTACATTTAAAATATGTACCTATGATGAAATGATGATGTATGATGAAATGCGTACTATACTATTGGGTATAGCCACTCTCTTTAAACATTAATCAGACTGTGAAATTAGCATAATAAAAAGAAAAGTGTTTCTTTTTGTGAAGTGCTTAACATTGGAAAGGAAGGCAAAGATACTGCTTTAAAACAGCTAACTGTTACTGGCTTCTTGTTGTTGTTATGATAGCTAGTTTGCCAAAAGATATGCAATAATAAATAAATACCCAGAAGGTACCTACAGAATGTTCTTTCTCGTAAGTCTAAACTTACATATAAGGAATGAACAAAATGATACCAAACTTTCAACTACGGTCTGTTTTCCTGCACTATTTTCTAAAAGAGTCTTTTAGAGTATAACCTTTGCTGTTATTTGCCTCTCTCTGTAATTGGTATTTTATAGTTGTCAGCATTTATTATAGTACATCAACAGTGGAATGCATTCATGACCTGGAATAATGACCTTCTAATAGGATCAGGGGACATTTAAAGTTCCTCTTTTCATATAGTTTGCAGTTTCTTATGAGCAAAACAATCAAAATTCATTGCCTAAAGGATCATCTCTTGTTGGACATTCAGAATCATTTGCAATCAACACTGGTTGGGGTGAGCCTTTAGTGCTACAGAAACCATGAAGCTCAAGTTGATCGTGGTCAGTGAGTCACTCAATCTGTTGAGAATGGACTGTTAACAACAACATTCACTGCTGAAAGCTGTCTGCACAAAATGCTACCTTACTGACTTGAAGCACAATCATAATTGCCACATATACACCATTTAGTAACTTGTGTAACTGCTCCTACAATAAACTCTCCCATAAATGTCAAATATTCAGCACACCTATTTTCAGGCTAGCAAAACAATGAAACCCATTACTGCTAACTTTAAAAAACATTGCTAAATATTTAGGGTATTAAGTAGTGAAGCTGGATGCTCTTGGATAAGCAGTAAAATAAGCTTTCACAGTGTAAACCAGAAAATCAATCTCTTCTGATGCCATAAAGCTAAATATTCCAGTGCTTAGCTATAGTTCTCAAGAATTCCATTCATTTTCTTTGTTTCCAGTGTGCTTAGAAATACTTTTGTTCCATTGCTTCACATGTGAATATATTTCTATTTTGTGTTGGTGTCCAAATACATGTGATAGGGGCTGTGCTGCAGAGGTGGCCTCTATTAGGAAAGGCAAGAAGCTTCCCCAGGCACAGCTGGTTCCAGCCAGCTTCAACGAACACACCATAGGACATACCTGAGTCCCTCAAACTAGTTTGTATTTCTTCTCTGATATTCAGAAAATGTAAAAACCCTGCATGGCAGTCATGAGAGAAATAATATAAGAGTAACAGCCCTCCAGACACCAAGGCCAGAGAAGGAGAGGAGAAAGTGTTTTCAGAAATGTTCCTGCCAAAGCAGTGATTCCACTGAAGTCTGTGGAGAATCATAGAATCAAAGAATGCTTATGGTTGGAAGTGACCTCAAAGATCATTTAGTTCCAATCACCCTGCAGTGGGCATCAGCACCTTTCACTAGACGAGGTTGCTCAGAGCCTTATCTAACCTGGCCTTGAACTTCCAGGGATGGAACTCTGGGCAAACTGTGCCAGTGCCTCACCCATCCTCGCAGCAAAGAATTTCTTTCTAATAACTAATCCAAAGCTGCTCAATTTCTGTTTAAAACTGTTGCCTCTTATCACCATGTGCCCTCGTAAAAAGTCCCTTTCCAGCCTTTCTGTAGGCTCCCTTCAATTGCTCAAAAGGCCACAGTAAGATCACCCAAAGCCTTCTCTTCTCCTGGCTGCACAGTTCCAGTTCCCTTAGCCTATCCTCACAGAAGTGGTGCATCAATGCTCCGATCATCTTGGCAGTCCTTCTCTGGACACACGCCAGGTCCATGTTCTTCTTGTGCTGAGGACCCCAGAGCTGGATGCAGCACTCCAGATGGGGCCTCACAAGATCAGAGTAGAGGGGCAGACTCATCTTCCTCAACCCACTGGTCACACTCTTTTGATGCAGCCCAGGACACAGCTGGCTTTCTGAGCTGTGAGCACGCACTGCTAGCCTGTGTACAGCCTGCTATCCACCAGCACCCCCAAGTCCTTCTCAGCAGGGCTGCTCTTTATCTGTTCTTTCCCCAGCCTGTATTGATATCTGGCATTGTCCTGACCCAGTTCACTTTGACTTTGGCCTTGTTGAACATCCTGAGGTTGTCACGGGCCCACTTTTTGAGCTTGTCCGAGTCCCTCTGGATGGCATCCTGTCCTTCAGGTGTTATCAACTGCAGCACTCAGCTTGGTGTCATCTGCAAACTTGCTGAGGGTATACCAGATCCCACTCTCCACACCATAATGAACTTTTTGAATTAACAGTAGTCCCAGTGTGGATCTCTGAGGGAAAGCCCTTCCCTTGTCCACTGATGTAATCACTCCATCACAGAAAGCCACCGGGTTAGTTAGGCGGGATCTTCCCTTTGTGAAGCTCTCCCAAATCACTTCCCTACCCTCCGTGTGCCTTAGCATAGCTTCTAGGAGGATCTGTTCTGTCATCTTCTCCAGCACACAGGTGAAGCTGACAGGATAGTACTCCTCAGGGTTCTCTTTTTTATCATTTTGAAAAATAGGCGCAATATTTCCTTTTTTTCCAATCACTAGGTTCTTCACCTGGCTGCAATGACTTTTCAAATATCGCAGAGCATCTTCACCAATTTCTTCAGGACTCTAGGATGCAACTCTTCAAGTCCCATACACTTGTGTACATTCAGCTTCCTCAGGTGGCCATGAACCTGATCTTTTCTTACAGTGGGAGAGATTTTAGTTCCCCAGTCCCTGTTCCGCTGCCTGCATACTTGAGAGGTACGGGAAGAGAGGTTGCCATTTAAGACTGAGGCAAAAAGAAGTTGTTCACTACTTCAGCCTTCTTCTTATCCATTGTTATCAGTTTTCCAGCATTTTTATCAGTAGGTGTATACTTTCTTTGATATTCCTTTTCTGATTAACAAACCTGTAGAAGCCCTTCCTGTTACTCTTTACATTTCTTGCCAAGTTCACTTCCAGCTTTGCTTTGGCCTTCCTCACCCCACTAACTCTACACAGTCAGACTACATCCCTATACTCTCCCTCAGATACCTGTCCTTGCTTCTGTTGCTTATGAATTTCCTTATTACCCTTTATCTTGACCAGCAGGTTCTGTCTGACTCAGTCATGATGTTCTCTTGCCTTTCTTACCCAGTTTTCTGCACCTATTGCTAGCTTTTGTGCTCAATGGAAGGCATCCTTAAAGAACTGCCAGCTCTGTTTTTCTCCCGTCTCCCTGAAGACAGTTCCTAGGGGGTCCTACTGAGTAACTGTATGAACAGCTTAAAGTTTGCTTTCCTACAGTTCTACGTTCTTAAATTAACTCTCTATGTGACCCATATCCCTCAGGAAGTCCACCAGTGCATGATCACTGCAATCCGGGAGGCCCGTATCCATCTTGCAGTCCGTGAACAACCCTACACCGCAGCAAGTGGACATGCCTTCGAGAAAGCTTCGGACTGTGGAGAGCCTACTGAGGAGCAGTTTTTGGCCAGGAGTGGCAGTATATGCTGAATCACATTTCCAATCATAAAGTTCTCATGGAAAAAAATAATTCTGCGGCAGTTGTTGAAGAACTTCAGCCTGTGGGAAATATACCATACTGGAGGAAAGGGCAGCAGAGAGAACTCTTGTGGACTGACTAAAGCCCCTGTTCCTCATCTCTGCACTGCTTGGGAGCAGCAGAAGAGATGGGAATGAAAAACTGAACTTGAGTCTGAGGTGGGAGATAGGAGGAAGGTATTTTTAGTTTTGTCTTTGGTTCCTACTGTTTATAATAGACAATAAGTTAAACGAATTTTTCCCCAGTAATCTGCTCTTCCCATGATGGCAATTGGTATGTCATCTCCCTATCTTTATCTTGAGCCACAGAGGTTTATTTTTTTCTCATTTTCTCATCTTTTAAATAGAAGGAGCTAGAAAGCCGTTGGACAGACATCTGGCAGTTAGCCACCACAATATCATTTGATTTCTAGGAACACTGATACTTTGCTAAGAGGTTTGATTTTTCTTAAATATTTTGTGTACAGCTTTCGTTGTTCTCTTGAACAAGACAACCATATTGTGTTTTTGTCAAATTTCTGTCCTGGTATTATACTATAACTTCCTTCAGCTGCATTAAAATGGTGAAGTGGCTTGGGGTGAAGTTTTGTGAGAGGTATTTGTTTTCAAATCTTTGTTCAATCATAGAAATAAATATATTTATTTATTATTTATTATATATTTATTATATTCATTTTATATAATATATAAATATATCTTTATAAAATATAAAATAATATAAAATCAAACCTATAAAATAATACATTTATTATATTTTATTATTATTATTTAACCAATAAGAGGAATAAAAAGAGAATTTTCATCAGCAAAACATGCAAGAGTCCAAATATCTTTTCCAATTACATTTAGGATGACTAGACAAAAATGACACAGACACTCCAATTTCCCAAAGCAAAAAAGGAAATGCTACTGAGATAGCTTATACAGAGCACACAAAATCTGAGCCCACTTATATAATACATAAATATAGCAACATGTAGAAAGATTCTATTATAGCAGGATAGATCTCTATATAAGTGCCCATAAACACTATCTTCACTAATCTTACCCTTTTTTTAAGAAGCAGAATGAACATCAACAGCTTGTCATTTTCAACAGATATAACAGCTCTGTCACCTATATGGACTGTACAATAGGCAAAAATATGAAAAAAATATGTTATCTTGTCTACAGAAAATATTTTTGCTGAGTTAACTCTCTTCTCAGAGATACAGGTCTACTGCAAGGCAGAAAGGGTAATAAAACAAAATCACAACCCCCAGCTCCTCTCCACATCATGCAAAACATCCAGGTGGAAGCCACAACGCACACATTGAAGATTAATGCTATAATCCTGTTGATACAAAAAAACCTAAGCTGTCAGAGCTGCCTGCTCCATCAAAGAATGTGGCTGTAGCAACACTGACTACTGTCAAAAAACCCCAAAAAACTCTGTGCCCCACCACATAGAGGAATCTCTATGCTTGGAAATGTTGTGCAGGTTTTAAATAACACTACAAGGGAAAGATCAATGATAGAAAAATTCTATCAAACTTGTAAAGTCATTGAACAAACTGGTGGAAAACAGGAACATAGTACTTATCTTCCATATGTAATATTACAGAAAACATTGATTGATATTTTATAAATAACTGAGAAATGGCCAAATAATCTGTGTTTCACCACCTACTGTAGTGTAGTTTGCAGATCACTTGCTCTCAGAAAGAACATCTCCCATTCTGCCCTTTATTAAAACTTGTTTGTAACATGGTATTTGTAGTTAGAGAACGCTCTAAAAAACTCAAAAACATAATGGCTATTTATTTTGCTAATCTGAAAACAATCTCAAATAAAGTAAATGGGCAAGATATTTACTGTGGAAAGCTTCCAAATTCTCAGTTCTTCAAATATGAAAAAAACGATGTTCTTTCAATGCTCTCCCTTAAATTCTTACAAAGTCTGAACGCTGGCATTCTCTGCCACAAGAAAACTATTACAAAACAGTTGAAAATATTATGCACCAAATGAAGCAAGTGACTGAAAAAAGCCAAAATGAATTTATCAAAAGAAAATCATGCCAGACAAAGACAGCCATCTTTAATGAAAAAACATCTTCTTTTGACACAGAGAGACAAGCCAGTATTGTTTACCTGGACTTCAGTAAAGTATTCAGCACTGTTCTGCACATCCTTTTCCTAGATAAACTGTCAAGGTACAGATTGGATGGGTGGTCTGTGAAATGGATAGAAAATTATCTTACAAGCTGCATTCAGAGTGTGGTTATTACTCAGGATGGAAGCCAGTCAAAATTGGGGTGTATCAGTATTGGGGCCCATGCTGTTCAGCATCTTCATGAATGATCTGGTTAATGAGACTGAAAGCACTCTCACCGTGTATATTGATGACAGTAAACTGAGTGGTGATTTGAACACTGGCATGGTTAACGTAGGTCTTGTTTTCTATCCCCTTTTTCCAACAGTTTTGAAATACTATTCCTTCAGGAGTGAACTGCTTTTCACAGATGTCCGTGGGTCGGGAGCAGGTGGAAGGAGCACACTCCAGTTGTCCTTGCTGCAGGTGTGGAAGTAAAACTGACTTCATCTTTGGCCATGTTTTTGGTCAGAAAGGCAGAGACACACAGACACAGACACACACACTGTCGGTGCTGCTCTGGGGAACCACCACTACACCTACACCCTCCCCTGGGTCCCCACTGGACATCTCAGAAGGGAGCTGTACAGTGTGGGGACAGAATGAAAATGAGAGCAAAAGTGACCGTGTGGATGCGGCAGCCTTTTTTCTCTGCCAGCTGTGCTCGGGACAGCCCAGCCTCCGCCCATGCATCAGAACCACTGTGCAGCAAAACCCAGCTGAGCTGTAGAGGGTAGCAGCGAAGAGTATAGTTGACCCACGAAGAGCTGTCCAGCAACAGCTTGTGGGCTTGCAATTGAGTTGGTTGGGACCTGAGCCTGATGGGAGGGCATGAACTGAGCAGTTTAATAGTACAACTTTTCTGTGGACAAATGGTTTTTCCTAGGTTTTGCTTTGCTCCTGTTTTCCTGTGTTTTTTGTCTAGCTGGGAAGGGCGTTAAAAGTGTGAGAACTTGTCTGTGACAGTACTTTTTCTTTGTTCACCCGAGCAAAGTGATTTCTATCTGTTGTTTGCTTTAATTGTTCTGTTTGTATTGTCATTGTTGCCGCTATATAATTATTGCTAGAAAATTTTGTCTACTGCTGAAAAAAGGGATGAAAAACTTCTTCGAAAAGGTGTAGTGAAGCAGAAAGAAAACCCCAGCAGCAAGTATTTGTTATTACCTGTCCCAGAAGGTGAGAGTAACTCAGGTTCTTGGTAATAAATCCCTATGTGTAGATTAGGATGAAATGACACTGAATCATTGTTGTTATATAGGTAACAATATGTAGAGTTTATATATATATATACACACACATGCACATATAAATATATATATAGATAGATATATGTAGGGTATCTTTGAGAACAATTTAGTTGCAAAAGAAAGGAGGAGGCATGTAGCCATTTTGATTGTTACTTCTATAAGAAATAAGCCAGTATAAAAGTATCAAAGTAACATTTAGGAAATAAGTTAAAGAAAAAAAAGAAAAATAAAGGATTAGGGTAGAAAGATATCACCACCCATGGGTCCATTGAAGAGACCTGATGTCATTTCAGTTTCCATTAGTCGAAATGATGGTCACAACCCTGATCTATTATGGATGGGAGAAGTTCAAGAAACACAAAGTTCACTGGGTTAATGCACCTTTAGATTTATGTGGAAATGCCCAGGTACCTGACCTGGAGAATGAGTATTGCAATACTGGATCACATGCAATCCATTGGTGGAAGGCCTCAGAATCATGTCTGGAGGTGCTTTAGGGATCCTTGATGGTTTATGACCCCTTCTAAGACACAACAGCTGCCTCTCATGTCAGTTATTCCCCATCAGAAAGGATGAATAACTTGAATGTCCCAATGCCTTCCCTGGGGTGACTGGGGGAGTTTTTCATCTGTGCCAGTTGTGTAAGGGAGGACATTGGCATGATATAAAATGTGATGAACATCACAGGATTTGCTTTTAATTGGCCTCTTCCCCTATCTGTCTCAAAATCTGACTTCTTGCTAAACAAAGGTTAATTTGTCATGCTGATCCTCTGTTGCTCAGACTTTCTGCACCCAGGCCCTTTCCTTGCAGTCAGTCAGCAAAGTACCTGCTGCTTTTGCAAATGAATGATTGTTTGAGCCATTAATCATTAACATTTCAGTCTCTCACAGTGTTGCAGACAGAATTGAAATCTCCTAACTACAACTATGACTATATTTACTTTTATCTCAAATCTAGGTAGAGGGTAGCAGAAAAAGTAACCACTCTGTTTTTGTGTGTAGTTCCAGGTTCATGTTCTCTGGCAATTAACAATTTTTTTTTATCTTTTACACTGAGCTGCCATTTCCATGCAGTGTTAGTTCTTCAAGGTAAGAATTGTATCAGTCCCTCAATAGATCTTGTTCTAGTAGAGTTTTCAGTTGTGTTGAGAGCTAAAAGCATTTACTATATGATAAAACAATTCAGTATTGGATGGTAGATCCATACATTTAAACAAAGAAAACAAATGTGAGGGAAAAAAATTCTTCAATTTCTGCTCTCAAAACAAAGTCTAGCCATTTTCTCCAGCTTCACAGTTATACTTACATGCACTGTTATATACAATCTACAAAATTGGATGTAGCAAAACAACTGTGGGGTGGTAAAAAAAGATATGAAGATATGTCAAAATCATGCTTTAGGGGAAAAAAAATGAAAAAAGTGGTGACACAAGCCTATCATTTGCAGCACCACCTTGTCTTCAATTCAAGCATACACAGGTCAAAACAAAATTGTTTGCATATGCAAAAGCAGATGTGAGTCTTTCTGATTTTACTGTCTCTAAAGTTTCAGTGTATCTCAGAGATATCATTCAAGGCAATCCAATATCTGTGTTCAGATTCTTATGGCAATATTGTGATGTTAAACTTTATGAAACTAGGAAAAGAATCATGTAGGCTAGATAGTGAACACTAATGTGATGGAAATCAGACTGTATTTTTACTAATTAAGACTTTAGGTACATTTTTAAAAGGAAAACCATATCTGGATTGAGTAAGCAAAAGATGACGGAATGAAGAGTGATTATTCTTTTGTCTTCATGTGTGCATTAAACAAGCCTTTATATGATTTCCAGAGCTCCACAATCTTCATAAACATGCAGCTTGGCTATAGAAATTGACTGCCTAATGTTAGTAGAGTTTAATATTTAAATTATTATTGCAGTGATACACTTCTTACAGCCATAGAGATGATAAAATATTTCCACTCTTATATTTTATTGGAGTGGTTAGGTCTTAAAGAATAATACAGCTCTAAATACATCATATGTTCCTGCATTAGTTGCTGCCTTTAAAAAAGCAAATATTTTTTTTTAGTGAACCTACATTTGCAAAGCAAAGTTACTCTTAAAACTAATTGGATTGCTATTATCTTCCAGGAATTTCTTTTTCTTTAAATGAAATTAAAGTCAGCCTAGGTTTACCCTGTACTGTTACTAAGCACAGCATCACAATGCTCAGTGTCCTATCCTGATTAAATCAATGTAACCTGTAATGCTATTCACAACAATGTAAATTGAATGCCATAGTTTCTGTTTCTTAGTGACTCATGAACCCTCTTAAAACTTATTTTGTGTGTTAATGAGTTAATGAATTTGCCTCACTATAAATGTCTCTTTATTTGGAAATATTTCCATAGTCACTAAAGATAATTTAGGGCTTGAGCTGATTTTTTTTTTATTCTTTGTGAAACAGAGTATGCCTGATGATTTAGCTAGAAATTATTTCTTTACTTAGCAACACTTGAGTCGCTGAGGTATCTGGCTTTAGCATCAAATTACGGTGGAACATATTTCAGAGGGGAAACAAAGGAGACAGGATAAATGACAAGACTTTAGAGAATAAGCACTTTATACAGGTAGTTTAGAAAAAAACAATCAGGCTCTTAATTTTTTTCTCAAGCTCTTGAATTTATTGTTCACTGAATGAACTGTTCTAGTATGAGGAGGTAGAGCTAGGTGTTCAGAGGTCCCAATGCACAGAGGTATCTGCAAAGAACATTGCAAGGTTAGGCTGATGAGGTTTGGCAATACAAAGAAATGCCCATTCATACATGTTACCCTGGCTTCGGGTGTCAGATAATTGCTTTTTCCCCACCACTTTTTATAAATTATGATTCTAAGAAACTAAGTCAGCCAGAAATTCAAGATCACATTTGCATAGTTTAATCAACTGATTGGTATAAATCTTTCAAAAGTGATTAATGACAGGCTTAACTTAATTGGTAAATAAATACTAGAAAAGACTGATAGTTTGGTAACATGATATTCAGTATTATGACAGTTAACTGTGAGCTTAATGTGGTAGCTACAAATAGGTAGCTCAGCTTTTTTTTGACCACACTGGCGCCCATGAAATGATATTAAGATAATGTTTTACTTCTATCTCATTGCTTGGTGGTCTCTGATTGCTTTGCTTGTTTTCTACTTAACAGGTTGCTCCAGGCTGCCCCACTTAGCATGCTGACATCTGTGACATGAGCTTGGTGCTTCACACCCCAAATCAAACACTGAATGAACTTAGTTTATGTTGCAGGTCGATGACTGTATGTCTTCAAGGTAGCTTACACAACAGCTAAGCAGATATCAAATTAAATAAATTACTACAGATGCAATAGATGACCTCAGAAGTCAGAAGCAACTTGCTATAGGCTGAACTACCTCTTTCAAAGAAGAAATACAGCTTCACAATATATGTTCCTGTACTGGTTTAGAGGGGGTGTGGGGGGGTGGGGGTGGGGCTGGGATTGCGAGGGTCAAAGAGGGCTTGGAGGTGTTCCTTGGACTTTTTGAGAAAAAAGGGGGTAAGAAGAGCTCACTTACCTGCCTGAGTAAAATTCTGCTTTCCTTAAAAAGCCACGATGGGGGAAGGAAGCTGAGATCGAGGCAGCCCTCTCTCAGGCAAGGTGGGGGGTTGTCCCCAGCTGTTCCCCGGGACCAGGGTCGGGGGTGTGTGT
>VXBA01001968.1:0-16490 GCA_013399895.1 Serilophus lunatus | reverse complement strand
TCCCTGCGAAGTGTGCGGCCCGGGACCATCCCTCCCCCGCACGGCTCTTCACCCCCACCCCAGAGCACAGGCAGCAGCACGCAGCTCCGGGCTAGCCGTGGCCGGGAATTTCAGCACCATTGATGTTTCTGGACAGCAATGGGGGGCTGGCCCTGGCATCATGTTGCTGCTGTGGCATTTCTGAGGTGCTGCCGCCAAGAAAACAAAGATGGCGCCTGACGACTGAAACTCGTGAGTTCTTCGACGAGAAAACATCAGAAACTGAGGCGGGGCCCGACTGGCTGGATGAATGAGAAGCCAGATTGGCCAGGAAGAAGGCGACGATATTCACGCGAGATGGAGAAGGCTTAAAAGTCGAGGTACGGCCCCGCCCCGCTCTCTTTTTCAGCTGCCGCTGCGAAGAGAAAGATGACAGCCCCGGTCTCCAGCGTCCGCAGGCTCCCCCATGGCGGGATTCCACCCATTTCTCTCAACACGAGAGCCATTTCCAGCTTGCTAGCAAGTATCCTTCGGAAAGGTGGTGGGAGGGGATCGTTTTCATTTCTTCTTGTGTTTTTCAGAGAGGCTGAAGGACCGGAAGTGCTTCCAGCGAGAGAGAGAAAAGGGAGAGACGCCTTTTCCTACCCTTCCTCTCTGTTTCTTTCAACTAGTCATCTGGCTGAAAGGAACAGTTCCCTTTTCTTTTTTTGTTTGTTTGTGTTTTTTTCCCTTTTTGTGTGTTTTTTTTCCCCCTTTGCATGTTGGGGGTCCCTCAATGTAATTCTGGGGTCTCCTGTGTGTTATTCCTACCTCCAATTTAATTCCCCTGGAATAAATTGTTCACCTGCTACAACTCTATTCAGTTTTCTGTCACCTTTATTGAACCTGCCCCCTGAATGCTAAAAGGTGGATTAAACCATCACAAGTCTCTGTGGCATATATGAGGACTATTTTGGGGAAGATAGTTTGGATTAATCCTGCCTCAAGCAAAGGCAAACCCATTTGTGGGATTGTGTTTTCTTAAGGACCGGGGTGCACTTTGTGAGTAATGCAGAGGGACAGGGAAACATGGTGTGTACCTCAAGGGGATTTGATTTCTGGGTGAGAACAGTTTGTGATGTTGAATTGCGTAATACTGATTGCTAACTGACATTGCCACAGTATGCCATAACTACTATGGACAATGAGTATGGACTGCTCCATTTCTGCTTCATTTCTACTAGACTCTCCTGTGAAGATTAGAAAAAAAATTAACACCTCCCAAAGCTGATTTGCATTGTATATAAAAATGAAGCTAGACTTGCTACACATGTAAATTCACATTCTGTGCATTGTCAGTTTCCTTGTGCCCTTCTCACACAGATAAGCTTGTTTGCCACCAATTTGGAACTCATTGTATTTGAAGTATTTCTGTTGTTCTAAATAAATGCATATTTACTGAATGTCAGTATACTCACTTTACAGCCAGAATGAATATAATATGCCTGTAAAAAATAATTACATTATAGAATTTCTTAATGGGCTAGTTACATGAAGGGGAAAATATTGATAAAGATTTGGTGATGCAGAACATACAGGAGCACTTTTTCCATGTGTATGAATTTCTTTCTGAATAAAGAGTCTTACTGAGTTGCACGGATAATTGTATACAGAAGTATTCTTTCCATACATTATGCATAATATGTATGTTTATGTGTTAATGTAGTCGTGTACATTTATAGTTAGCTGTGCATTTATTCACAGTTGTGTGTTGGTCAAAAGGAATTTTGATCCATAGTCTGCTGCTGGTTGGGAGTATAGGTAAAGGTGTTGATTTTAGTATATTTTTTAATATGTTTTAGTAATGTTCGCCTGCTATATAATGGGGTATTCTATGAGACTGTCAAGTAAATTGCTTTGCTAATTGCAAAGATGGACTGCTGGTTTAGCCTCATAGGTGGAGGAACATAATCTTTGTTTACAGAAATTTCTCATAGAGTTTCAGTAAATTATGATCTGAATTCTCTTAATGTTGAATTATATTTTTCAGGGATTATGGCAAGGTTAAATTAATTACTATTTGCCATCTTGTTTGCCAAATACATTTTTTTAAAATTTTACATTTTTTAAAAGCTTGCATACTTACATGTAATTCTCCTTCACTTGCAATATGGTACGTTTGTTGAAACAGATAGGAATTTTCACACTCATTATTCAATGTAGCTGTAGTGACTGACAAACCCCAACAAACTAGTTTAAGAAAATATCTCTTTCGATTAATTTTAATCAAATATTTGATTAAAATTATTTTTTTCTTCATTGGTAGTGTTCACAGAAAAATTGCTTTCCATGACATATGAAAAAAACATGAAGCGAGAGGGTATAAACACAGTTGAAGGTTGGGTTTAATTTTAGCTAATATTTACAGAAGATTTTCAGAGACACTCAGCTCTGTAGGAAAATATTGAATTCTAAAAACAGTTGCAGATGTGTTTGGATTCCTATTTTATCTGCATTTAGAATGTCTGTCTTCCCAATCATTCTTATGCCTGATGGCGCCCTGCTCTCCTGGAGAGGCTGGACACCTTCCTGCCCATTGGAAGCTGTCAATTAATTATTTGTATTGTTTTGGTTGTGTGTGTAGCTTTTGCTTTTCCTATTAAACTGTCTTTATCTCAACTCATGAGTTTTCTGGCTTTTACCGTTCCAGTTCTCTACCCAGTCCTGCTGATGGGACAGTGAGCTAGTGGCTGTCTGGGGTTCGATTGCTGGCTGGAGTTAAATCACAACACTCTTGCTACATCTGTCTGAAATAAAAGTCCTACTGAATGTAAAGCAGAGATGAGGTTTATACAATACCTATATAGTGAAGGTATTCACTTGCTAAGTGTAAATCTTATGTCTTATGGCTGGCTATTATGGAAGCACAGAAACACCTTTTTATCTGATTCTCAGAAGTATTTGCACCTAATCAGAAAAGAATGAATATTGTTCCTCAGGATCAGGAAATTTGATTAATAAAATTATAAGAAATGATTACAAAAATCTAAATTATGTTTTTGTTAGTATTTGGAGCATTACTCAAGCAGGGGAAAAGGCTACATTCATTCAAAGATTTTTTGATTTGCAAGATCTACTCTGCTGTGTCATTTGCTGTTTTGGAAAAGGGCTATATACAATTTTTGAAGAAGAAAACACAAATAAATCATTACTTTGACAAGATGTAGTTGTGTCCTATCCATTATATATGTATTACTTACAAGCTACACAATGCGAGTTCATTCAATATGGTTATGGCTGCCTAAACCCTCAATTTTCTATATGTCACTGTCATGGGTTAGCTGAGGCTGGGAAAACTTTTTCTGTATTAACTCTGTTGAATAAAAGATTTTTTCTTTTATTTTTTCTTCCCCGCTTCCTTCCTACCCCACTCCTCCCTTCCTCCCCCACACCTTATTGTCCTTTTTTTAGTACATATGTCTTTTTTCCCTTCTTTTGGGAAGGTGAGGGTTGGGGTCAGAGGTGTGTTGGACTGGGACTGGGATTACTGGGAAAGGGAGGTTTTCGTGGCACCTGGTCACGGCATGGCGTTTCCTTGGGCTCCATGTGTGTCTGGTGCCATGGAGATTCCTTGAGCAATGCAGAGGGGGAGCTAGGAGGCGGCAGTGGCGTGGCACCACAGGGGAACAAGGCCTGGAGGGGGTCAAGTGCTCCACTTAGTGGCTCAATACCTCCAGTGAGCTGGTGCTGCCCAGGCCTGGAGGAGCGTCAGTGACATAGTGGTGTTCCCTGCACCGGTGATATGGCAGTGGGTGGTGCGACTGGCACAGTGTGTTGGTGGAAGCCGTGGGGAAGGTGCGGTGCTGAGGAGAACCAGAGCCAAGGGAGGCTCCAGTGTTTTATTTTTTTCGCCATGACTCTGACCCGGTGGGATGGCAGTGGTGGCAGAGGCAGTGGGGCGAATGCAGCTCCAAATGGGGCGCATGGAATGTGCACTAGTGCTGGCGGCAGGCAAGCCCACTCCAGTGCGTCAGTCGGTGTGTCGTGGGGACACACCAGTGTTCACGCTGCAGCGTTCCCTGCACCGCCTATGCCTATGCCGCGCAGCTCTGGGATGGTGGCCTGTGGTCGTGCCATGTTGGCTTCAGTGCAGGGTGGTGGAGAAAGTCAGGCTGTGCTCTGCAGCAGTTTTTGTGAATTTTTCTCCATGCAGCAAGTTCGTGGCCGGTGGGATTGGACAGTGGGGATTGACGTGGCTGGCAGCAGAAGCAAGTGAGCCCACTGCGGTCCGTTGGTCGGTGGCTGTGGTGGCGGCAGCGTGGTGGCAGCACATGATGGCACCACATAGTTTCAATGCACAGTGGGGCTCTGAAGGCGGAGTCCTGAGGCAGAACTGAGGTGGAGCTGCGGGCGGGACGGAACTGGAGAGACTAATGGAATTCAGTGAGGAGTGAGACTGCCTCTTTTTGGGGTGGACTGGATGAGATGCGCAGGGTGAAGATTCTGATAGAGTCGGAGGAGACTATACAATCAGAGCATTCCCCAGCCTGCTCCTCTTCTGCACCTGGGAGTTTATTGAAGAAGGAACTGGTCTCAGTGCCTGGGTTTTTCAGTGTCCACCATCTTGGAAATCACCACGTGCTCTGCAGGTCGTCTCTTCTCTCTGGTGGCATGTTCCAAGACCAGCCAGCAGCAGACAACAAGTGTTTGCCTTCTAGCAGTCATCTCATTGTCGCCTCCCACAGCGCTAACGCCCCCTCACCATCTACCTCGAATCAACTGCACCTTCAGACATTGAAACAGGGAATAAATTTCTCTTTTTATTTTGTTTATTGACTGGTGGGGGGTGGGATTGGTGTGTCTATGTCTGGTAGGCTGTTTTGAGTTTTCTGGGAAGTGGTTGTTAGGTTTTCTTCTGTGAGTTTTTGGTATTTTAATATTTTTAAGTTAATTTTTTTCTACCTCATGTAATAGATTCTTATTTCTTTAATACATCTGTATCCATAATTTATTAACCAATAATTTGCTCCCCAAACCTTGACAGTCACATATAACTTTTATACAGCAGTTATTTAAACTTTAGATTTTTAAAATATTTACTCTAACAGACTAAAGGTTTTTACTTAATTGACTACATTACCAATAACCTAACAGAACCATGTTAATAATTTGAGTATTTTGAAATTTTCTACTGTTTAGTTTCTATTTTTTCTTCTTTATTTTTTTTTATTCTTTACTAAAAAAGTCTTCTGTGTGCAAGCCATATAGAGTGGAGACAGACCAGTAAAATGCTTTTTGGCATTTTGCACATCATCAGTTGGCTAGTGTCAATTTGATTCTTTCCTCCACATGTTGAAACACAGCTCAGAGCATTAAAGTCATTCTCCAGTGATTGCGACAAAAGTAGGCTAGTAGAGTGGGTTGCTAGGAAACCAATGTCAGCATCATCTATGACCTTGCAGAGCATAAAGAGACTGTATAGATTTATTGAGCTCTGTAGCACATTGTCTAAGTCCTGTGCTTGGCTGTCCTACTCTATTTTCATCTTCCATCATGCTGTTGTGCTCTCTCACACATGGACACATATCCTCCTCCCCAAAAGCAGCCATACAGAAAGAGAAGCACCTCTGCTTTTTTGAGAGTTCCTAAAGCATCACTGTTATTATCCTGCTGCATTAAGCTACAGCATAGTGTCTTAGCTAACTAGACAGAGGGAAAGCAGCATAAGCAAAACCCTATCCTTTCAACAGCTTCCTTCTTAATACTGTGGTTATAAGAAATATCAGTTGTGCTGGAAACAGCATTATGAAAAATGTATAAACACCATAAAGTAATTTTGCTGTCACATTCAAAATGTTTCTTCAAAATTGCATCCACAGTTTTCACAGCTGAGGTTACTTAAGGTTAAACAATCACATATTGTAGGGAGCCGTGGCACTCCTGTCATCTTTCTGACTGCTTTTTTAGAAACAGCTGAAGGTAGGAGGTAGGAAGGAAAACAAATGAAAATGTGATATTCACAGAAAGAAAACATTAAAAAAATTCCTTTTATTGTGCAAAATCTTCCTGTTATCAGAATTTCTCTTCCTCTTATGTATTTCTAGGTGTTTACTGTTTGAATGTTGATGTTTGCTTTATAGAAATAGAAAAGATAGTGCATGGGGGCCAGATAATGAAATCCTAGTCAGTTTTTGTTAGCATTTTACTCGAGAGAAAAGGATCATATATAAAAATTTCAAATAAAATACTGTGTTGGATACCTGGGCCGATGTATGTCCTTTCCACAGCTCAAAATGGATATGTGCTATATTGTCATACAGAAACACATGTAACAGCAAAGTTTATTTTTAGGGAGACCACTTTTCCTCTGAAACCAAATGATCCATGTTGCTTTCCTCTACCCTCTTAGGTCCCAAATGAATGCTAAAACATGAGCAAGTTACTCTGTGAATACCAATAAACTCTGATTGTATAACAGCAGCTGAAAAAATGCATTCTTGCTTGAAAGGCTTTCTTGGAGGCAATTCCTTGTTTCTTGCATTTAAAGGCAGAGATCACTTTGTAAGGCATCTAAACTGACTGTGTCTGTCTTAGAGGTTCTCAGGAACCATGGTGAGTAATGGAGCATTAAAATCCTAGATGATGTGTATGTGACTCAGTGCTGCCAGTAGATAAGGTGTTTTAACCAAACTCTGTTAAAAGTAAGAAATGCAGTAGTTTATTCATTTTTTTTTATTACTTCCTCTTGTGTTCTGTAACATAAAAATGGCAGAAATGGTAATGGATTAAGCAGTTCTATTCCTTCCATAAGTAGCTAGTGAATCATTATGTGTGGTGGGGCATAGAAGTGAGATACACAAAATGCTCTGTTGTCCAGCATGGCCTATCAGCAGAATTCAGAGTCTGCTGTGCCATCCAAGCCCTAGCCCACACCAATGATCCACCTAGCTCTTTAGACAACTAGAAGAGCACTTCTGACCATTTCAGACACAAAATCCCATGCAACGCTCACGTTTATAATTGGACATATCTGCAGGCACCTTTACTATACTGAGACTGAGGATTTGCCACTACACACTCCACATTCAATTCAGAAACCATGCTTCTTGCAATGTTGAACTGACCCTTAGGATCATTCCTGAAGGTATATTCAGACATAGGCAGATGTCAAGTGGCCTCCAACTTATATGGGACATAGTCAAGATCTCTGGTTCTGCCATGCTTTCAAGTCTGTCAGGTAATTAAACAAAGACTGCCTAAGTTCCCTATATGTTTTACACTATTTACATCATTGGGCTAATATGGGCCCTCAGGTGTACACTAATATATTAGTTCAATTTTTTCTTTTTCCAGGTATTTTTGATAATCCATGTTGGACTACGTGTACAGGTGGCAGAATAACAGTATAGTTCCTCTCAGTTTATGAAGAAATAAACACTGGGAGAGCCATTCAAAGCCTCTCAGCAGGATTAAAAATTATGTTTTGAGACCTTCAGGCTCCAGTTCGAAGAAGAGACATAGAATGAAAATGCATAGCCTTAAGAGAAAGACCCGAGTGAAGAGAAACCACTCATATCCCAGCCTGCAACCAGTTCAGCTTTCTAGTATAGTACTCTGATATAGGCTAAAGCATGAGTGTACTACACAGCAGGCTGCTAACTCTGTGCCTTGAGTAATGGAATTTGATTAGGTGTATAGTCATAATAGGGTCTTCTAATCTCATTTGAAAATAAGTTTTCACTGGAAAATAATTTTCAACAAAGACTATGCCTTCTGATTAGACGGGGAAGAAATGGTTTACATACATTAAAAAAAAAAAAAGGAGAAAAAATACTTACCTATAAGTCTACACCACTGCCATACATTACTTTCCCCCCATTTTAATTTCCTTATTTTCTTTAAATGAAACGTTTGATCTTTAAAATGAATAGTATCTCAGAAAAAGAATTTTCTCATCACAATAGTGTTGCCTCTATCCAAAGTGAGAGATTATGTTGTCCTCAGAGTTAGACAACACATACTCTGAAGTTGTGTATTAATGAGTGTCTGAAAAGCAAAGCTGTGGTACTTCTGATCTTCTTCAGAGCAATAAGGCCTAGTGACCTCTTGACTGTCTTTTAAAGCAACAATTAAAATAATAATGAGAAATTTCCCTTTTGTCTCATTTGGATTAAAGTTAATCTGAAGCTATGTCTATATTAATAATTAAGAGAGTGCCCAGAAATACCATTATCTATACTAAACTCCCAGAATAGTCGGTACTGTGCTTTGATTTCTGCCCACAAGTACTCCCTTCTGTGCTGGACATTGCTCTCAATTTAGAGCACTGTAAGGAACATTACCATTAAGGAGTATACATACAACTACAGTGTTTTTGAGGCTGCAGGGGTATAGGACTGGGGTGGCCCATGCTAGATGGATAGGAAGGATGTCATGGAATCAAGTAAGCAGATTTAGAGATCTTTGTGCTGTTGTGAACCTTGATCTTAATGAGACTGTGGAGGTGTTGTGGGAAGGTTCACAATACTAGGGTGCTTCAGTGGAGGGTTACAAGGCTTTTAGGAAGGACAAGGTGGGAAGATGAGAATGTAGAGCCAGCATGTGAAAGAACAGCTTTCTGGACCTCTGCCTAGGTATGGATGATGAGACATTGGTGCAGTTGGAGTGGTGCTAGGATCTCTGGGGGTGGTGAAGGGGGGCTTTGGGGCTTGAGGGGGTCCTCAGGCTTTTTGTGTGGGGGGAAGAGTGTAAGAAGAGCTCACTCACCTGTCTGCAAAATTTCTGTTTTCCCTTAAGGGAGCCGGGGGGGAGGGTGTCACCCCAGCCGTCCCCTGGGGCTCTCCCTGGGCCGGCCAGGGACCGGAGTAGCCCTCGCTCCTGCCCGCTTTCCCTGGAGCCAGGAGGGTGTGTTCTCGGCGCGGGCGCCCCTCATCCCCTACTGTTTCCCGGGCTGGGCTGGGGCCGGGAGAGCTCCCACTCCAGCCTGCTCTGCCCAGCCCTCCGGGAGGACAGGGGGGGCTGCTTCCGACCGGCCGCTCCCCTGCCCCCCCCGACCATGCCGGGACCGGGGTGGTGGTGGGGGCGGTGGCTTCTCGTTTCCCCCAGGCTCCCCCTGCCCCCCCCGGGCGAGTGGGGCTAGGGCTGGCGCCAGTCCCAGTCCCCTTGGGGCTGGGGCGGTGGCGGCCGGTGCCGATTCCCACGCGATGGGGGGCAGCATGCCAATTCACAGCCACCTTGGCTGCACATCTTGGCCATCTTGGGCTGCATAGTAGTCCCTCAGTCCCAGCACAGGTGGTGCGGGCGGCAGCCTGAGAGCTCAGCCGTGAGAGAGCCTTGGGATGCCCACGGCCGCACAGCGAGGCGGCACACTGAGTGCAGTCTCAGCGGCTCCCAGCTTGCAAGCAGAGATATGCTGCCAGCGCAGCGTGGCAGCCCAGGACCAGCCACGGCAGGGAACCTGAGCGTGGCAGCTGCTTGCCGACAGCGGCAGGGGTCTAGCCCTGGCACCATACTGCCGCCGGGGTGTCCCCAAAATGCCATGGCCAGGAAAACAAAGATGGCACTTGGGCCTGGAGCATGTGATTTTTCAGCAGGAAAATACCAGGAAAAGAGGCAAGGCTTGGCCCCGCAGACCAATGGAGAGACAGCTTGGCCCAGAAGAAGGCAGCGAGATCCACGCGAGAACTAGAGGGCTTAAAAAGCCGAGGACAGCAGCCCTCCCATTCTCTTTGGCTTTCAATCTGGGGTCGGAGCCCACACCACCTCTCCCCCTCAGTCTGAGGCCCAGCAGCATCACTCCACCCATTTCTCTTGGCACAGACGCAGTTCCCAGCTTGAAAGCAGGTAGCCCTTTGGGGAGCTGGTGGGAAGGGGGCGTTTTTCACTTCTTTTTGTGTTCTTCAGAGAACTTCAAGGGCCGAGGAGTGATTCCAGCAGACAGGGAGGGAGAGAGACGGCTTCCCTACCCCTCCCGGTGTTTTCTCAGCGAGTCATCTACCTGAGAGAGCAGTTCCCTTTCTGTTTTTGTCCTTTTGTTTTTTTCTGCGTGTCAGGTGTTTCTCTGTGTAATTCTAGGGTCCCTATGGGTTATCCCTTCTTCTCTATTTTAAACCCCTTGTTCACCTGTTGCTAATTCTGTTCAGTTTTCCATCATCTTTATTACACGGCCTGAGACCATAAAAGTGATTCAAACCACCACAGACATCTGACACTTTATGGATAAAGACTAAAATAAGACCAGCATGGGTAACATGCATGGTAGTGGGGGTCTGTTGCAGACCACTTAACCAGAAAGAAATAGTGGATAAGGTCTACCACAGTTAGCTTAAAGTAGCATCACATTCACAGGACCTGATCCTTAGGGAGGACTTCAACCTTTTGATAACTGCTGTAAGAAGAACACAACAGGCCATAAACAATCCAGGAGTTTCCTGGGGACAAATTCTTAATCAGTGCTTTGCTGGACCTTGTTGGAGGTTTGCTGGAGACACAAATGTCTGAGGCAGCCTTGTTTGCAGTGGCAATAAGATAGTGGAGTTCATATTTATGGCAGAAGGGAACAGAGAACGTTGTTCTGCTGGAGGTGAAGAAGGCTCTCAAAGGGATCTGGATAGACTAGATTGTGAGGACAAGATCGACTGTATGAGGTTCAGCAAAGGGAAGTACCAAGTCCTTCCATTGGGTCACAATAGCCACATGCAGTGTTATAGGCTTGGGGATGACTGTGGAAAGCTGCCGGGTTGAAAAGGACCTCAATGTGATAGTCAAAAGCATCCTTAGCTTATAATGTGGCCAGTAGGGCTTGGGTAGTAATTTTCCCACTGTACTTGGTGCTGGTGAGTTTACACCTCAAGTCCTCTGTCCAGTTCTGGGCCTGTCGCTACAAGAAAGATATTGAAGTTCTGGAATGAATCTGAAGAAGAGCATTAAAACTGGTGAAGAGTTAGGATTAGGGCATAGGTTTTTTGAGGAGAGGCTGAGGAAGCTGCTGAATTTAGACTAGAGAAAAGGAGGTTCAAGGCACAGGCTTATTGCTCTCTACAACTCACTGAAAAGAGGTGGTAGTGAGGTGGAAGTCAGTCTCTTCTTCTAAGTAACAGGCAATGGGATAAGAGGAAATGGCCATAAGTTGTGCCAGGGAGGTTTAGATTAGATATTAGGAAAAAAATTCTTTACCAAAAGGACTTGAACAAGCATTGGAACAAGCTGACCTGGGAAGGGATTGAGTCACCATCCCTGGACAATTTTAAAAGTGTAGATGTGGTGCCTAGCAACATGGTTTAGTGGTGGACCTGGCAGTGTCAGTAAATGGTTGGACTTGATAAAGACATTTTCCAACATAAAAGTTCTATAATTCTGTAAGAGGAGAGTTTACAGAAGGTGGAAGGAAGTGTGGAAAATTCGAGAGGAATACACAGATTCAGAGATATGCATATACGTAACATTCAGAAATGTGATCAGGAAAGAGCTAAGGAAAGCTCATCCCTTCAGTGGGTTGACAAAAGCAACAAGAAAGACATATATAAGTACAGATGTAGCGAAAGAAGACTAGACAAAATGTATGCTCACTGCCAAATGGGGCAGGGGTGGTGTTGATACAGTACGTGGAAAAAGTTGAGATCCCGAAAGTCTTCTGTGCCTCAGTACTTATTAGAAAGATCAGACTTCAGGAACTGAAGGTCCTTGAAGATGAGGAGGAGTGTGTGTTTGGGGAAATCCAGAGCAAGGAGGAGTCATTCTTGATGGAAGTAGATCAAGTCAGGGAGTACTTAAGCAAAATGGGCATACATAAGCCCACGGGCACAGAGAGAGCTAACAGATGTCATTGCAAGGACATTCTTGGCAATTTTCAAGTGAAGTGGGACAGATATAGAAGAGGTTTTTTTCTGTCTTTTTTTTTAAGGCTGTTTGCTGTGTTTTTTGGGACAAAAAAAGACAGAGACAGAAGCCCAAGGACTGTTTGATTTCCTGCCTTCAGGGTATCTTGGGAAGAAAGGCTATGAAGAATTCATCTCACCCTACCCTTCAGTCCACCCTTTTTCTGGGAATGTCTCCTCAGATGTTGAGGTCTTCCAGGAACCATCAAGGGGTTATTTCGCCTTTTGTATCATATCTGTCACACCACAACAGCAATCTTTCAGTGATCATGACAATTGAGAGTGGAATCTGAGGGCTGGAGAAAATCAAATGTCACTTTTGTCTTCAAAAAGCTTCAGAAGGAGGGCCATACAGAATAGTCTGCCTCACCTGGATTCCCTGTGAGTGTGTGGGAACAGCTAAACCTGAAAACCATTTCCAGAATCATGAAAGACATAAGGATGATCAGGATAGTCAGCATGGATTCACAAAGGGAAAGTCATAATTTACCTGCCTGATAACCTTCTACAATGAGTGGTTTGGTGAATGAGGGAAGAGCAGCTGATACTGCCCACCATGACTTCAGCAAGGCTTTTGACACTGTCTCCCAGTAGAACACAGTAGCGAAACTAATGAAGAATGTCTGAATGAGCAGACAGTGAAATGGATTGAAAACCAGAGAAATGTCAGATCCAGTGGCACAAATTCTAGGCGAAAGCTAGTAACCAACATTGTACTCTAGACATCAAAACTAGGTCTAGATGTCTACTAAGTGGTTTGGATCATGGGGCAGAGTGTACCATCAGCAAGTCTGCCACTAACACAAAACTGAGAGGAGCACCTGATGGGTGAGAGGGTTATGCTGCCATGCAGAGAGACCTCAACATGCAGGACAAATAGTTTGACAGGAACCTCATGAAGTTCAGGAAAGTGAAGTGCAAAGTTCTTTATCTGGGGGAGAATAACCTTATGCATCAATAAGTGCTGAAAGCCGATGGGCTGGAAATCAGCTTTACAGCAAAGGCCCCAAAGTTCCTGGTGGACATCTGTACAGAACTGATAATACATAAAGTGCTTCAAAATTTGACATGTCATTGTCCCTGCTTTTTAACTCTCTGAGAACACCTGAAAAACTATGTGCAAAATAACTTGTGAACAGCAAGCAAGAGCTCTAAAAAAAAGTAGGTAAAAATCATTCTAAGAGGAGAGGAGGGGAGGAGAGAGATGCTGCAGAAGGTTTCTCTGCCTGTGAAGCTGATCTCTACTCTTTGCCCCACCATGCTTCTGCTCACCACTGCTTGCTGCAAAGCAGCTGGAAACTGCCATGTGCCTGAAGGCAGCCAGCCTGGAGGAACAGAGATCAGCCATGCCACACTTGTAAGTTGTGAAACACCCTCCCCCTCCCGCCCAGGTGCTGTACTCCTGAAACCCAGAGTGTGGGCTGGCTGCTGGGACAGGAGCTACAGGAGGACACTTTGGGCCAAGCACAACTCACTGATCTTTGCATGGCCAACTGAAAACATGTACTGCAAAGACTTTGCCACTCAAGAAATTTGGATCAGACAGTCAGCTGCAGATGATTCTCTCAACTTCTGCCAAGATGTGAGCTGAGCCCGAGCTTTGCTCAGCAAGCAGCCTGATTGGACCTGCAAAAACTACACTGCCTGGTGACCCATTGTAGCCGTTTGAAAAAGGCTTTTGAAAGGGGGTGTAAGAGAGCAACCCACTTACCTGAGTTAAAATTCAATTTTCCTCAAAGCCGTTTCAGCAAGGGGGGTTGCCCCCGGCCGGGACCAGGGTGGTGGGCTGAGGGGGGAGGGGGGCCCTTGCTCCAGCTGCTCTCCCTGTGCCCACGGGGGCCGGGACAGAGCGGGGCCTGCGCCAATTCCGGTGCCCTTGGGGCCGGGGCCGGGTGGCAGCTCCGCGGCCTCCAGACTCCCGGCAGTGGGGGGGCGGTTTCCAGTCCCCACCCCCCCCGGGGATGGGGCGGCAGCTCCTCACCCCCCTGAGCGCCAGCAGCGGCACGCAGCCCTACTAAAAATATTTTCCTTACCCTAAAAACTGAAAAAAGTAAAAAAAACACCTTAGGAAAACTGCTTTGTTTTCCAGGAGAGAGATATGTTAGAAGTAACACAGGAGAAATAAGTAATTATCTAGACTACTGGCCCGAATGCCTATTCATTTTTGCCCGGGATGCTTACCCTTTAATTCTGAAGAACTGGACAAACAAGTTTTTTGGGGCAGGGCAGAGGTGAATCCTTTTATCTGTCTCTGTCCTCTCTCTCTCTGTCCTCTGGGAAGGAAGGGAGGTGGGAGCTAAGAATTTTCCCACCTCTGAAGTTGAACTATAGACTTTTCCTGCCTTGTACTGGGAGAAACTCCAATATAGTAAGTTTGAACCCTCCTTCTCACTCTGGACTTGGCTTTGTTGTGGCTGTACTTGTTCCCTTGGATCCTTGTTGGCAGCAGGGAAGTTCCCTTCTCCAAGATGACTATGTCTACCTGTAGAAAGCCCCAGGACGGTGTGTGGTGGTTTGAACGACTATATCACTAGGGGTGTGCAAGAGTCACAAAAGACTGAACAGAATTCAACAGCAAGTGACAGATTTATTGTCTCGGGCTTGACCAGAAACCTTATGGGATCCCAAGACAAAATACAGACTATAACACCCAACAATGCCACGCAAAAGCAAAAAAACCAAACTGCTCCTCAAAGTCAGCTGGCCAGATGAGAAGCAGGGGAAGGGAAGTCGCCTCTATGACAGTACACTCCCGGCCCTCGGAGCCTCCTGCAAGACAAAGAAGGTGAAAACACCCCTCGCCTCCAGGGACACTCACAAGGGAACTATCACTTGCGGTTTGACTGGGCTGGCTCCAGTGGGCACCATGGTGCTGCCTGTGCCGATGGAGGTGAGTGGAAGCAGGCTGCGTGGTCTGGGAAACTGGAAGGAGAGGGACCATGCTGCTCTCAGCTCAAGAGAAAGCTGAAGAGAGAGAGAGGACTTCTGTGTTCAGGCTTTTTATGCCCTGGAAGTCACATGGGAATCCGGTGTTTTCTTCCCGGCTAGGCTGTTCTCTGATTAGCCGATGGCGTTGGGCTCCGTCTCTCTTTCGCGATCTTCACTCCAGACAAAATGGCGGTTCCTGCCAAAAACCAAGCGTCTGGGGCCTGGGGGTGCCATCAGCCCTGCCATGTGCTCAGGGCCCAGAGTCTGGCAGCCGCCACCAGCCACGGGGCCACCGGCAGCACCCGCAGTGCACTCGCTGCCTGTGGGGTCCCCCAGGAGGGAGCTCTGAGGTGGCGGCATGACTCTGGGCTATCTGGACCAGCTGCCGTCACTGTGCGGTCACCGCCAGCACAGCGCCAGCCCAGGACACCTGCCGCCACCCCTGGGACCCCAGGGGAGGGATCCTCGGGCCAGTGGGACCATAGGAGCCGACTGTGGACCAGGGAGGGCAGCAGCTGCAGCCACACACCGGGGCGACCAGCGAGGAGACACTGCCACCATCCCCAGAAAGCCAGGGAGCGGCAGTGCCGATCACAGCCCGCTGTACAGGATTGGGGTGAGGGGGGTGGGAGCCCATGCTGCCTGCTGCAGTGGGGACCGGGCACCACTCCCTGCCTGCACGATGCCACCTCTTCGCCACCAACACCGCTCAGAGCTCTCCCTATGCGGCTGTGAGGAGGGGGCTCTGTGCCTGTTGCTGTGTTCTGCCCGCCACCTCTGCACCCTGGCTCCTGCCCCAGGGCATGGAGAGCAGAGGTAGGGCAGAAGCTCTGAAGATTAGCTGACACTGTGATCAAGGCTTTCCCTTTGTGTCTCCAAAAACAATGGTTTTCAACAATCCAAACATCCTCCCCCTTCTCCCCAAAAACCCCTGAGATCCCCCACCCTAAACCTATAACAGGGTGAAAAAGCAGAGCTCGGTAACTACTTGGTGGAGGGAGGCAGAGAGGTGTCTTCTTCAAGACTACTGGGCTTCCTGCTAAAATTAACTAGCCAATTAGGGCTGAGCCTGTTGCCTGAGAGGCAGGATTAACACATAGTGGAGAGAGAAATTAAAATTCTGAGTTCTTGTTGAGAAATTAAGTCTCTTTGTGAAAAGAAGAAAAGCTTAACTGCATTTTAGTGAATAAACTGATTCTCTTTATTTTCCTTAATGCTCTTATAAACTGCCACTATACCGCCACGCACTGGGGGTAGCCAATAAAGAGCCCTCACTCCTATGGCTGGTGGTCAGAGATAGAACTGCAGACTATTAATAAGGATTATTTTAAAATATAATAAATATTATTAAGAAAAGTATTCATAATTATTAATAAATTTGTATGAAGTAATTTATCTGGTATTATTAATGAATAAATGGTTATTATTAATTATTAATTTTATATTATTAATACAGGTACATTTGAATTATTAATATTAATAGCTTTTATTAGAACTGATAAACTTGGGTTATTAATAAATTTTGAGTAATAATAATAACATGGAATGTCTAAGTATTATCCCCAGAAAGTTAGAATTCTAGATGCATGCCCAGCAGCAGGTGATGAGTAATTGAGTGAAAGTGGAAGAAACTGTTTACAATTTCTGTGAAATATAAAACCAAATAAAATCCACTCCAGTAATGAAGAACCATACTGAACAATACAACTGTAGGTAGCTAGGGCCTGG
>VXBA01001966.1:74807-131860 GCA_013399895.1 Serilophus lunatus | reverse complement strand
AAAAAAGGCTGGACGTGGCACTTGGTGACATAGTCTAGTCGAGGTTTTAGGGCAAGGGTTGGACTAGATGATCTTGGAGGTCTCTTCCAATATAGTGATTCTGTGATAATACATCTGAGAAGGGAACCTGTAAAACACCCCTCTTTGTGGTTCAAAAGAAACTAAAGTTGCCAAGGACTAAGAAGTTTGGCAGTCAGACTTAAGATATACGCAACACTTCCAAAAATCACTCGTTTTCCTGGCCTTTCCCCTGACCTGTCACAGTAATCAATGACATGCTCCCTTACAGGTGGTCACATGCCATTTCCCTCGTGGTTGTCTAAGTATGTGCAGGATTATACAAGATGCAAAGCCAAACACAATCATTCTGCTGATATCACTATCCTTGTACCCATCAGAAACTGTCTGCGGCCTTGCCAATACCTTTGCAGCTCTAACTGGCATTGCTTATGCTGCTTGAAAACCCATTCTTGGCAATGTAGTGACAACCACAGCCATGCCTGAGGGAAATGTGGATTTCTGGTGGTTTTCACTCATGAAGTTGTCAGATTTGCACATTACCTTTCGGAAACGAGTATGTAAAGTGAAGGGAGGTGAACCTTGGCTGCCCTGCACAGACTCAAGGAACATGAGCAATGCCTGAGCTGGGGATTCATATGTGCTTCCTGAATTGAAATTATCTATGGGGAAGGTTTTTGCCTTGGAGGTTGGTCTCAGGATTAGATGCCAAACTGCTCTTGCAGGTTTCAGCTGCAGTGTTTAACACAGCTCTGAGGGATTATATTGAGTTTGTGAACCAAGTTTCACTGCGTTTGTTCTCTGTCTGCTATTGTTTGCCATATGTGTGGTTTGGGAAGGTTTCTGGAATTTTCTCCTATTGCATACTCTGATTGCAGGGAGGTGTGTGGTAGGAATGTGTCTGACTTGGCAAATTAAGTCTTGCATCACCCATCAGCAAGTGTCATCAATGTATTTGACAGCACAAAAAGCATTAATTGCATCAAAAATTATTCGAAACATCCTTAAAGTTGTCAACAGAGGAGACATGATCGGTATTTGAATGGGTTAGAGATTTTTTCAGATTTTGGTGTAGACTACCACTAGTATTAAGCACTTACTCTGGAAAGCGGACTACATCTACCTTTTAGTGAACTTGCAAGTCTGTAAAGATATAGAAATGAAATTGTGTGGAAAACATAATTTTTTAATATGTAAACATAAATGTGTGATGGAGATATAAACTGAAACTAATTTTGTTTTTGTGGGCCATATAGCTTCAGAGAAAAATAATGATGTTGGTGAACGTCCTCATATTGCAACTTTTCCTCAAAAGACAGGCTTTAGTCCAGTCAGACTTTTTAGGTACAAGCTTCATTACAGAGAGTAAAGTAGTAGATTGAGTTTTAAAAACAAAAGTTTATTTCCATTTGTGGTGGAAAGTTTGCCTGTAGCTCTTGAGAAATATTTACTAAAAACACCCCCCTCAACACACACAGAGACAAACCAAAGCAACACTGTTTTAATGGACTGCTTTTATGCTTTATGTTAACTTTTGCAATTACATCTTATTTTATGGTTATTTCTCTCCTTGCAGCTTCCAGCATATGCCATAGTCCCAAAAAAGCTGCTCCAGGTGACCTCTGGTCTGACAACACTGCAGCAGGAAACATCCTCACACTGCATTTCTTTGACAAAGTGAAGTGAGGAAGGAGATCTCTGCCTCTCTGTTGGCCTCTGGCAGTTAATTTGTTGACCACATCATGCCTCAGCTATGATTAAGTCTGAAAATTCAGCGTTGGTCCTTGATATGGCAGAGTGAATGTGGACAGCCATGTGGAATCACTGAAGTTGGAGGGAATAACATTTTGTGGAATAGCATTTTGGGGAATAGGATTTGGCAGTGACTCCAAGCTACAACTCCTGACTGCGCTGAACATTTTGTCCAGGCTAGGGATTAATTTAACTCTGTGTGACTCTATCATACCCAGCTGCTGCGGTGCTTGTGGCTATGTACTGTAATAATCCTGAATGGATCTCTCCCTGAGTGACTGCCACCCTGCTTTCCCATGGGTGAGGAATATGCCTCATTCCAAAAGCAAAATACAGTATCAGAATAAATAGGAATAATTTAAAGATATAAAACCATAATACATTTATTTATGTAGGTATTGCTTATAGCTGATACCTTTACAAAAACTGTGAATAAATGAAGTAATGGAATCAACGAGTAATTGTTGACCTGGTTTGATTCGTACATATGCTTGATTTGATTTGTGCATACCCTTCCATAACTCCTCCCCAGGCACTGCTTGCTTTCCTCAGCTATTTTTTGCAAGTTTTATGTATCCCTTGAAAACAGTCAGGTGGACTTCAGGGATTTGCAAACAGAAGGTTGGAATCCACATCTGTGGGTGTCAGAGGAAAAGTGACTTGTATGCCATAAACTCATTGGATTTTTGACTTTATCAGGGCTGCATCTGAACCAGAGCTTTTCTTTAGACACTTCAAATCTTCCATCTGATGGTACCTTCTATTAAGGAGAGATTGAGGAAAGACAAAGTTTGATCTTCTATATTTAATTTGCCTAATTCTGAGTGTGCATCTCTGTTGCTTCACTGACTTCAGTAAAGAGTGCTTCTCTGTATTTCTCCGATTTCAGAATTGGGCCTGAAACTGACAGTGGCATCACAAAAAGGAAAATACCGTTAGGAACTAACACTCAAGAAAAATGACACAGTCTGGTTCTGAAAATGGAACTAATTTATTCGCCCTCTCCCTTGGCAGTGAAGCAGAAATGAGTGAAAAGGATGAGAAGTGATAACAGTGATGAAAGTTGTGGCATCCTTCTGTGAGCAGGCACTAAGGCTCTTTTAAAAATGTGAGATGAAGTTGGTGACACAGAGTCACCATCTTCCAAGAAAATTCTGAAATTCTAATGTTAGGCTTAAGGCTCAAGAAAAAAAAAAAATCAACAAACATTACATTTCTTCTGCCTGCTACTCACTCTTGTATTCTGCTGCTTGCCATTGGCCATCACCAGCAGAATCACATTTGGTATGGGGGGATCCCTAAAAAATTGTTCATCTCAGCTCTTCAGCTGGAAACCAACAAAATCCTAATGCTGGTGGGTGCTCTGGAAACACTTGCCCAGGTGAGGTTTCTGCTGGTTCTCTGTGTGCAGTGACCAGACCCCAACTCACCCTGGGGGTCACTGTTGTGACTGCATTAGCTCAGCTCTTGTCTAGAAACCTGAGGAAAATTAACCACACTGTCTGATGGCAGTGAGTTAATCTTCCGTGCTTGCATGCTTAAATTAGCTTGGCAAACAAGAATTTATCCTGGAGAGTAGCAGTAGTTTGCAATGTGGCAGGTAGAGTATCAGGCACTGCTGATTCCTTGGGCACAGATAGCACTTTGAGTGTGCCTTCATCTGCTGAACCCACTGTCAAACCAGCTGGTTTCTTTCCTGACTCCAGCCTGGCATTGTTCAAGCTTGCTGAGAAGCACAGCCTGATTTAAGCTGTCAGTTTTTGTGTGGTGACCTGCTTTTTCCATGATACCTTGTTGCTCCCTGCCACCCACTGCTCTGAGTGACTGTACCAACCTTGCTAACAGCTTTTCTTATTTCAGCTCCTATCAAGAGGGCACTAGGGCTGACACCACCTCCTAGTTGATGAGGGACCTGGGAACAGCTTTTCCCAGCTCACACCTTGGAGCAGGCACTTACATAAACCTCCTTCATCATTTTTTTGGGGTTCTTGGCTTTTGTACCCCAGTGCTGGAAGATCTTGGGTGTGATTATGGGGAGCCTTCACCCAGGCATGTGTGGGTGATTTGGTGTAAGTTCATATCATAAATAGTAGTTCTTTTCTACTATATTTGTATTACTGTCTATAAAAAGTACATCTAGCTTAGTAAACTCGTGAAGAGAAATGTGTTAATCTCTGCCAGTTTGTCGTCTCTGTTTATCATTCCTCCTTTTCACCAGATTCTGGCAGAGTGCTCATCTATTTCTTGGCTTCCCTGTCCTCCAAAACTCTTCGAGTTGAAATGTGCTGAATGGATTTTCCTTTATTCACTAGGCTTATGAACACAATATAAAAATGTATTTAAATAAGAAAAGTTTCAGCAGAATAAGAGGGAGAGAGAAGCATAGATTATGTCAGACATGGAAACTTGATCAATCTACATCAGGGGATCTGTGTAAGACCCTGGGCAGAGTGGCAAACACCCTTGGCCATATGCTCTTTCTCTAGACTGGGTATGACTGCAGCAGCAGCCAGCTCCTGCATGCTTTTTGTCCTTGATTGTGTATTCTCCACAGCATGGCAGTCTGGTTGAGAGCAATCCTATATCTCCTGGGCATGGGACTTTCTGCCACGTTTCCCTGATCCCTGAGCAGTAATGCTCTAAGATTCTTATGTCACTGAATGAAACCTGAACTTTGGAAACCAATGAAGCTACCACTGCAAACTGCAGAAACCCATGATGACACATTTAAGCTTTAAAACAAATTTTGAGTTGTCCTCAGTCTTTGCAGTCAGTGTACTGGTTTGGGGGGGGGCTGGGATCACTGAGGGTGGTTAAAGGGGGCTCTGGGGCTTGGGGGTGTTCCTTGGATTTTTTTGGGGGAAAGAGGATAAGAAGAGCTCACTTACCTGCCTAAGCAAAATTCTGCTTTCCTTACAAAAGCTGCAGGGGGGTGGAGGGGGGAAAAGCTGGGACCAGGGTAACCCTCGCTTCTGCCCGCCGTTCCTGGAGCCGGGACGGCCAGGGCCGGTGCTGGGAAGGGGGCTGCTTTTGGCAGGGCCACTCCCCCACCATCCCCCGCCCCCGGCCGGGACCGAGGTGGTGGGCTGGAGCAGGGGGCAGCAGCGGGCTGCTCCCTCCGCCTCCACCATACCTGCCTGCCCTCCCCACTCCCCGCGCGCGGCTTCTCATTTCCCCCCGGGACCGGGGCGGGCAGCAACCCAAGAGCGTGGCTGGGGGGGTGGGAAGCCCCGGAGCGACGGTGGGGCGGCACAATGGGTGCGGTCCCAGCAGCAGTCAGCCTGCAGACAGAGAGATCCTGCGAGTGCCCGCGTGGCAGCCCTGGGCCAGCCCTGGCCAGGGACATGAGCATGGCGGCTGCTGTTGGATGGCGGCAGGGCGCCCGCCCTGGCACCGTGTTGGCTCCAGGGCATCTCCAAGATTCTGCGGCTGTGAAAACAAAGATGGCGGGTGGGACCGGAACTTGTGATTTTTTCGATGGGAAAATGCAGGAAACAAGGCGGGGCTCGGCCCCACAGACCAATGGCAAAGACGGTTTGGCCGTGAAGAAGGCAACGACATCCACGCGAGAGCTGGAGGGCTTAAAAGGAGAGGCAACTGCCCTCCTCTCGCTCTTCTTCTTCGGCTGGTGCTCTGGGGGGAAGCACACGGCTCCTGTCCTCAGCTCGCAGGCCCCATGCCATGATACCACCCATTGCTCTCGCCACAAGAGCCATTCCCAGCTTGCAAGCAAGTAACCCTTTGGGGAGGTGGTGGGAGGGAGACGTTTTCACTTCTTTTTGTGTTTTCCAGAGAACTTCAACAGCCGGAGAGTCCTTCCAGCAGAGCGGGAGGGAGAGAGAGAGACGGCTTTTCCTACCCTTCCCCCCTGTTTTTTCAGCTAGCCATCTAGCTGAAAGAGTAGTTCCCTTTCTGTTTTTGTCCTTTTTTCCCTTTTGTGTTTTTTTTTTTCCCCTGTGCCTCATGTATTTCTCTGTGTAATTTCATAATTTCTATTTTGTAATTTTGGGGTCCCTTTGAATTACCCNTCCTTTTTTCCCTTTTGTTTTTTTTTTTTTCCCCTGTGCCTCATGTATTTCTCTGTGTAATTTCATAATTTCTATTTTGTAATTTTGGAGTCCCTTTGAATTACCCCTTCTTCCCTAATTTAAACCCCCCCTGTAATAAACTGTTCACCTGCTGCCAACTCTGTTCAGTTTTCCGTCACCTTTATTGAACCTGCCCCTAGACGATAAAAGTGGTCTTAAACCACCACACACAGAAATCAGTGTTTTACCTTCTCCCAAGAACATGAAAAGCAGGTGAGCATCTTTCCTTAGAAGCAAACTCGTCAGAATGATAGAGCCTTTCAATAAGGGAGGTAGAGTTTTCCTGTTTCACTGCTGGCATTACTCCACATGAGTGGTGTAATTCTTACTATCCCGTTCCTGTTCCTGGAGAATCTATTTCAATGTCTTGCTGCATTGGTTTCCTGCTCCATTCTGCTTAGAGTTTTTCATCTCATTATGTGAAGATCAAAGCCAAGTTGAGCCAGCAATTTAAAAAGCCCGAGTAAATGAGAAAATGTGGTATGTATCCTAGAGAGCTTTAATTCCTCCATGATGATTCAACTTTTTTAAGGACTTTATAAAAGGCTATCAGAATGTGAGAAGTTGTCTAGTTTGACTGAATAGAAGAAAAAAAGACAATGTCCCTGGCTGTGGGTTAGGTCATGAGTAGTGTAAGCAGCCTCCTGCCTCACTCCTCCTCTCCTTTTCATCAGCTTCTCATCAGCTTCAGCATTTTGGACCAAATAATGAGGAAATTTCCCTCAACCTCAGAGTACCACCTATAAACCCAGACACTTATCTAAGAGTAGATACAACTTCTGCATTTTATTTAGAGAATCAGTGCACTGCAGAACTCCCCAGTAACATATGCCACAGATGTTTGTCACTGTTATTTTTTTCTTTCTTTAATAGTGTTAGCATCTTGTTGAGAGCACAGGAGAAATGACCAACATTGCCCTAAGCTTCCTGTTATTACCTCAAGATTGGCTCAAATATTCAAGCACCATTTGCTGTATTCTGAGATTATAGTACTCTTCCTAGATGTTTGTAGATTGTTAAATTAAGATACTGAGCAATTATGAAAATAAAGTACTTCGTGAATTTAATTTTCTGATATTCAAAGCACAAGGGAAAAGTACTAACGTTAATACAGTAGAGTCTCCAGGATAATTTTGCACAAAGAAGTTACTGTTAAATAGTTTGAGTAGGCTCTGCAGGAGCAGACTGGCTTGTGCAGCTGCACATTTACCATATCAGGAGCCATATTACTGAGAACTCTGTGGCCCTCAGTGAAAAGTTTCATTTGTAAAAGGATCTTTAAATTGTTCTTCCACCTGCTGTTTTCATCATTTGACAACTGCCTTCACAGCAAGACACCATTTTCTTCTTGGCCTCATCTCACTCGTTCAATACCCACCTGGAACGAGCCAGACAGGTTTTCTACAAAAAAACAACAGTGTCATTTAAAGTAGACTTCTCTTAAAGCAGGATCTGATTTGTACCTAAGATAGGGTCTTAGAATGTAAAAAAAAAAATAAAAAAAAAAATAAGGTGACTCAAAGATTGCTATGGGTCTTAGTAAATGGACCTGCTCAGATTCTAAGATATTGCTAATGGCAGCTGAAACTGTAACATTTTTCTCACTTACTTTGTTTCCTTCCCTCAAGCTTTACATTTTCATTTGCTTTCATGCAGAAAATAAATTCCATGGAAAGGAAACTCTTAATAAATAGCCCGTAGTAAAGAATATGGCATAACCAGCATAACTCCTTCGGTCTGAGAAACATGAAGATTGCATCACTGAAGATTGTGACTGTCAGTAAATTAAATAAAAAACCGAATCAAGTTCAGGAAATTAAAGTCATTATAAAGATGATGGAAAATTCTGATTTTTCTTGCTGCTGTAGTCACAGGCACTTTAATTGTAAAGAAAATAAACATCCTCTTGTCTCAAGACACTCCTCAGTTTTCTAGGGATATATGGTGGTCTGTTTTACTGCTAGCCTGGATACAGCCACTTAGTGTGTGAGCTTGTGGGAATCAGGGAATGCCTGCACTTACAGGTACCATTAGCATTGGCCTGTCTCGTAATGTCTATGCTGAAGAATCATACATAACCCTTCTCAAGCATATTTAAAAGTCCTATGACATAACTACTGAACTGGATTGAGTATTCCAGCTGTATTGTATGTGCGTACCTAACCTATTACTTAGTGTTACTGTATGTTCATCTTTATTTAACATCGGTAAACAGGAATGAAATACTTGTAGCTGGAGGAGATGGCTGCACACTTCAGTGCTGGAGATGCCAGGCTTTGGTGGAACAGAGCAAGGAGCTAAGAACAGAAAATTTTGCCCAATTTAATTTCTTAATCAGTTTGATTATTTCACTTTCTCCAGTTTTGCAAATTAAACATAAACAGGTTCCCTTAATAGCTTGATAGATCTGTGTTTTCAATTATACCGAGCAACTTTATTCATAGGTCCTTTTAATTTCCCCATATAGACTAATCTTTTTAATATTTATCTTCTAATCTACTTACAAATTTAGAGAGGATAATTTGTCTAAATGAAGCTACTGTTCATACAGGGCTCTCTTTGCTTTCTTTGAAGAAATCATAGCACTGCTCAACTATGAAAAGCATCAAGTATAAAAAATGTAATTAAGTGTGAAACATCATTAATGATGCCAATGTCTAGAATGTTTGTCTAGATGATATTTAAAGTCCTTACCATTCTGTGTTTCCAAAACAATTGGCAGGATTTATAGCAGCATACTGAAGGGGAAGCCTCAAGTTCAGAAACACCAAACCATGTTAGATCTTGGTTATGATCTTGTTAGATCTGTGGTTATGTTTAGTTATAGAAGTCTTGTTAACATGGTTAAGAAGCAATGTGCTCGGATAATGGTGGATTTCCTGCCAAGGCCCCATATGACCTAAGGTCTGTCTCATTTCGCCCACTGTTTCTAATCAGTGGTAAGAGAGGGGTAGGGAAAAACATCAAAGAGGCATCTTGAAGAAAGCAGGGTGTGACTTAAAGAAAACTGCAGCTTCTTCCACTTCTGGGCAATGAGTTTGGTTCTTGAAACATGAAGAACTGTGTCTGTAGAGCCAATCTGGAATGTATTCACTGTGAACTACTTGGAAATTTCTAAGTGCGTATTTAAAGGACTTGGGCACTCTTCGGTCCCTGTCAATGGTAACAAGTGTTTTGTGAAGCATTTAGGCACACACACAAGCCTGTCCCTACTCAGTAAAACACTTCAGTGTGCTTTTAAGCCCCTTGATTTCTACTCTTGGTTTTATCAGCAGGAGGTTTTTCAAAGGCAAGAGGCTGTTCTTATCTCACAAAGGGGCTAAGACGCCTTATGGCAAATTAGTCCTCAAAGTAGTAGTCTTCGTTCTACAAAATGTTTTTCTCCCCCCCCCCCCCCCCCCCCGCAGTGGTCAATTACTTTAGGAGCATTCCTTTCTTACCAGTCACTTGGGAAATACTGATCCTAATGATTTCACTTCTGCTGTTTATTCCCTCAAACTGGCAGCGAAAATCTATTTTTCCCCAGATTGAGACATTTGTATACTGATTCATTTGTGTCAGTCGTTACCTCTATAAATGTTCATGTTCCTGCATCAGCTTGTTCAGGACAGTTCTTCTGGATATACACGAACGAAGCAAGGCAGATCAACCAGATGCTAAAGCAGGAAGAAATGTCTCATAATTCTTCTTAAGATTTTGTTGAGAAAGACACCACACTGAGATTGAAAACACCACATGGATTCTTGCAGCTACAGGGAAACGTTTTTGCTTCTATCTCCTTTTTGTCATGAATAGATGGGCAGATTTTGGGGTGGAGGCAAAGGATGCTATGTCCAGGTTTCCCGGCTGACTGCCTTAGACTGGGGAAGATGGCACAGATTTTTGACATTCAGGCATGATTAAAGTCACCTTTTCTGATGTTCTTTATAGCCCTGCCTAAAGGGTTTCATCTGGTAATGCTGAACTAAATTATCTCTAAAAGTACCAATCTATGACATAGAAACTAGAAAGCATAGTACATCTCTCTGTAAGGTGGGCAGGTATCTGCTCTCATAGTGTAAAAATGTGCACTTCCAAGTAATTTCACTTAGTTTTGGATCTCATCATGAGTTTTTCTTCCAGGTTAAAGCACGGTGACCAGGGAGGGGTAACAAGAAATATTAGAGATGTGGAAAAACTTTTTTATGAAAGACTGACAAGATTGATGGTGTTCTCTCTGAAGAAGCAGTAAATAGAAAGAGATATGAAAAGGTCTCTTATCATTTGTTACCGTGAAGCCAAGGGGGGGCCCTTGCCTTTGCTCCTTCTCCCATGACAACAGGAGATAGAGATATTCATTTAAATGAGAGACCTAGCATCTATTTAAAAGGAAATTACTTATTTTTTCCTACCGCATACTTTCAGCTATTTCAAGATCTCATGAAGACTAAGAGATTGGCGAGATTTCTTTCTAAAGACTCTTATTCATACACAGAATACCCCATTTTAAATCAAGTGTGACAATACTACCAATAATCCAAAGCTAAAAATGCTCACAATATTTGAAAGAAGTTTAGTGTTTCAGCGGCATGGTTTGCAAGCAAAACTGCTGTACTTTCAGAGATTTGCTCCATGCAATATAAAATATGAGAAGAGTCAGAGGGATCAGAAACACACAAGGTTTCATGGAAATACAATCTCTGAATAATGTTCCTTCATAAATATATAAGCAGTTTATGTGAGCATCAACTGGACATAACATATTATACTATATCTGATATATAAAAGAGCAGAGGAAGTTTCATATAATCTTTGGTGTATGTACCTGAAAACTTTTTTTAATTTTATATTTTAGGAAATGAGATCTATTGTGTGGTTTATTTTTTAGCTGCCTCGAGGAAACACTCTCATGTTCCTCAGAAGTTCTTGGTGCTGGCCATGCAGCCCCAGCATCCTGTTTCAAGAGGGTTAATGAACTTTGGTAAAGCACTTAATGTGTTCTGACATCCTTGACTGTTTTTCTTAAATGTCAGGTTTTTTCAGTTGAATAAGCTATCTCTGTGTTGTATTATGGATGTGAAAGGCTTTCTTTGTGAGCTGAAAAGTGAATATCACTTTAAACTAGTGATAAATTCTGTCTCTTGGTGTGCATGTAAGTTGGTAATTAGTTGAGACACCAATGGTCTTAATGTTTAATTTACATGGTGCTTGAGGTTTAGTTTAGAGAGCTTTCTGATATTTTCGTTATCTGGTGTCTTTCCAGCTTAGCAGCAGAGATGATTTGATACTGAAGTTCTTAGCGTGCTTTTGTTATTTACAGACGACATGGGTAATCCAGAAACTTGTCCAACAACAAAAAAGAAACAAACAACTGTGCAGCAAAGTGAACTGGAAATAAGACATATATCTGGCGATGACTCCAAAGAATAGCAATCCCACTTAAAAAACCCCAAAACCCAACAACACAACAAAAAAAAGAGGGCTCAGTAGGAACTTCTTGTAGAAAAGGCTTGACAGGTCTGAAAAGATTTGGCAGCAGACGTATCGGCAAGTGTTTTATCCTACATCCTGTTTTGCTTGGAGGACTACAAGTGTTTTCTGGTTCCTTAATTATCCAGCTGGGCTCTGGTATTTTAGTTATACTGTGAAGATCCTGGCTCCAGGAGGATAGCTGTACTCATTTGATGGTGTTAAGTTTAGCCTTCAACTTGCTGACTACAATTCTGTAATGCTGAGGGCTTGGTATGCAGTCATTGAATCCACTGCCTATAGGTGCCTCAGTGATATATTTTTTTGGGTTTCCCATCTAATATTATGCTGCATTCCTAAAGGTATCATGGTATGAGGCGAGAGAGGGAATAGGAGGAGACAGATGGAGAAGCTTGAAAAGAAGTAACTCACAAGAAGGGAGCTTACAAGAAAGAGGAGAGAGACCCTTTACAAGGGTCTGGAGTGGCAAGGTGAGGGGGGGATGGTTTCCCACTGCCAGAGGGCAGGGATAGATGGGATATTGGGGAAAAAATTGTTCTCTGTGAGGGTGAGGAGGCCCTGGCACAGGTTACCCAGAGAAACTGTGGCTGCCCCATCCATGGAAGTGTCCAAGGCCAGTTTGGATGGGGCTTGGAGCAACCTGGGATAGTGGGAGGTGTCCCTGCCCATGGCAGAAGGGTTGGGACAAAGTGAAATTGGAAGTCCTTTTGAATCCAAACCATTCTGTGATTCTATGAAGTTATGCACTGTCCTTCCCCCTCCTCCCAGTTTATGACGAGGCGTTCAAAACCAGGCAGGACCATGGACAGCTAACCTGTTTCAAAGGCAGCAGTACCCATGTTCACAGCCATTGCTCTGGGGCTGGCCCAGGCCTGCAGCTTCAAGATCCTTTATTGAGTTCCTCTTTCTATCTTTAAAGCACTGGGTTAAAGTTTGTCACTTAAGGCTTTTAATTAAAAAATACAGTTGGAGTTTCAAAGGCAGAACACAAATCTCAGTAACTAACAGACGCATATTATTTGAAACTTCTCATAAAATAAACTGTGAAAGTCTAATCAAAATGGAAAAGCTGCATTTCCTTGCACAAATGAGCATAAGCCTGTCTCTGTTAATGTTACGTCTGCTCCTTTAGTGACAGAAAATAAATTTTCTTGAAATAGCCTAAACATTTCAATTATTAAACAACTTAAAACAAGTATTTTCTAATTGTCAAGAATCAATAAGCGTGGAAAAGACCTTTAAGATCATCGAGGTCTGCATCTGATGAAATTTCAGCAAGAAACAAGAAGATCACAGTAGAATCAAATAGTAATTTACTTGTAATTACTTTTGCCTCAGTCCTGAGGTGTTCCTTTGCAGCACTGAGTGCTTTTATTCGATCACTGCCTTCGTTTAGGGTTCGTTGAGGTAGGGAGCAGGTCCCACCTAGAGTCCTACTTGTTTTGTGGTTGTAGGGAATCTATAACAGCTTCCAGCAGCATGAAATCCAATCTCACATGATGTGCATTTCATGAGAAAGGTTTGTTTTCTCCAGGTTGAGATACCTGTATTGGAGAGGAGAGCACTAGAACAGCATGGTTATTGCAGGGGCACAACGAGGAAGAGAGAGAAGAAAGGATTGGTTTTTGCATTCTTGTGTTAGTCTGTTGGGAGAAGGAGTGCTCACACAGACTTGAAGCTGTGCTCATGCTCGCCCCATCCCTGCTTGCCCCTTTATCCCGGCTCTCCAGAGTTTAGATACAAACTGCGAACCATTTTCCTGCTAATTATGCACACTGAATCTTAACAAAGCGTGGAGCTCCTCAGAGAGGGAACTGTGTTGCAATGAAGGAGACCATGGATCTGGGAGAAAAGAAAGGCAAATTTACTGTCTTGTTGGCCACAATTAGGAACTTTGGTGTGACTGGCTCAGCTGCATGGGAGATCAGGCTCTGGCTCATCTGTGAAAGCGAGTGCTTATTTAACAGAATGTGCACGACATTTCTGCAGCTACTTCGGAATTATCCAAACAATTGCTCTTTGAAGGCTCTCATGTCCTTTTTCCAACTGTGTGGTGGTTGATGTCAGGGTTCCTGTCTTTCCCATTCCTTTTTGCCACATTTTGGGCAATTCCATGGTTCACGTGTCGAATTATTTGGTTAATAACTCCTAACACACAACTAGACTATGCATGCTGGTTCCCTTAGCAGTGTAATCACTGACCTTATATGTGCTAATATTGCTAAACATATGATTAGCTAAAACCAGTAGCAGCCTACCCACTAAAAAAAAAGACTTTTCATTCCCCCCTTCCCACACACAGAAATGAAAGCCATTTCTGTATTGTACATGTTTGGAAGCTTTTGGCAAGTGTTTTTGTTTGGGTTTTCTTTGTTCTTCCAGTGACAGTGTTTGAGCAACTAAAATAAATGTGAGCTTTCGACTTCCTTACTTCAACAAGTCTCTATGGGAGAGAATCGTGAAAGGAGAGAAAATAGAAAGAAATAACAGGAGCTTCGGTGTTTTGGAAAGTGAATGTATTTGAATATGTTCATAAAATGGTTTAGCTACATTTCCTGCAAATGGATGTTTTGGGCCAGGTTCTTAGCTGATGAACAGAGATCTACGCAGAAAATATTTGAATAGTATGTCCTAGGAAATGTGACGGACCACTGGGAATAGGAAATTGATACCAAAGAGTAATGTGGAATGAATAAGAACAGGGAAACTTTTATCTGGAAATACTTACTCTTAGAATTTTCTAACAATACGACTGAACTCATGGGATTAATGTTCTTTTCATTTGTCTTCTTGCATCTGTTTGCTTTTTTTTACAAGCAAACTGAATATGTTTTTGTTCTCTTTCAGTTCTTCCTCTGGCTGCTCTGAATTCCTCATACAGACTTTCAACTGGCAAATCAGAAGAACGACTTCAACTGCACCTAAGTGTGATTTTTTGAGGGCTTTATGCGGTTGTCAGAACATGAACATTCTGATCATGAACTCAGGGAGCTGAGTCACTCCATAATTTTTCACAGTATAAACAGGTTGCCCAGAGGCATTGTGGGCCCCCCATCCCTGGAAGTTTCCATGGCCAGTTTGGATGGGGCTTGGAATATTACCCATGGCAGGGGGTGAAACTAGATGATCTTGAATGTCACTTACAATCCAAACCATTCTGTGGTTCTATGATTCTATTAAAAGGGTTATCACATACCGGAACATGGCACTTAAGGACATGGTTAGTGGTGATCCTCCTGGTGATGCTGTGTTGGTGGTTGGACTTGATGAACTGTAAGGTCTTTTCCAACCTAAAATAATTCTGTAATTCTAATATTGTAAAAACAGACCTGTTGTTTCACTCATTTCACTTTGTGGAGACACAGGCACTTGTTCGCTTCCCTAACAAGAACTCCCATCAACCCAAACTCTTCCAATGGAGATTTTGTCTATGAAGGCATGCCAGTTTTGGTAGAGGTTTAGGTCATATTTGGGTGATGTAACAGTAGAACATGCTTTCAACAAGGATATAAGTAACTTGGCTGAATGCTCACTAAATGTGTGCTTCCTTTGCCAAAGGGAGATCACACAGAAATCCAAGTGAATTCTCATGGAAATCCTTTGCAGTGTTTGTGTTGTTTGCAGAACTGGTTTCTACCTCACCAGAGTTGATTAACCTTGGCAACTCTGTATGCTTTTAGTTTTTCACTAGTGCTCAAACTGCTTAATAAAAGTAGTATCAATAATGTACATTAAACACTTAAAATTTCCACCCTCGGTGGTAGCAGTTCACAAGCTGCCCATCTCCCCACATGAGGAGAGATGTATTGATAACCTGGACAATTGCTGGTACCCAAAGGAAGAGACTACAGCACAAGCTTGATTAAGAGACTTGGACAAAATTGCAACAAACTTCAGCCAAGTTTCCTGTTTTATCCAGCATTTGCTTAGATTTCTGTGAAGGCTGCGTTTCCTTTCCTGTCATGTACTGAACAGGTAATATTAACACCATGTATCTTGGAAAGAATGTTCAATGTTTGCCATGTTTTCATAGAATCTCAGAATCGCTAAGGTTGTAAAAGACCTTTAAGATCATCCAGTCCAAGCATCAAACCAGCACCGTGTCCCCAGCTGCCACATCCACGATCCATGTGTTTTTTGAACATCACCACTTCTCTGGGCAGCCTGTTCCAATGTCTCACAAAAATCTTTCCTAATGTCTAGTCTAAACTTTCCCTGGTGCAGCTTGAGGCCATTTCCTCTCATCCTGTTGTTTTGACAACATACAAAATATAATTGTTAAATCGATTCTAAGCAGCACATAATATATTTTAGTTTAATAGGTTGCATAAAAGTACCTACAAAATGAAAAATAGTTGGACAAATACATTTTGCAAATGATATTTATTCAGCAAAAGTGTATTAGAATTTCAGGGATCGGTTTATTTTCATACATTTTGGCCTGGTGAGTCTGCTAAAGTAGAAACATCCTTTTCCTTTATTGTATACTTATACTGCACAGACTTCCAATAAATCATAAAGCTGGCATACCTGAAAACATATCTTGTTCTTTTCCTTAGAGAATATGTCTGTGTAGTGTTCTACGTATATTTTTAAAGCCATTGACAAACTACTAGTTCATCTCTTGGATTAATTTGCAGTTTTATAAACATTGCTATCTTTCAGTTCCAAAGGCAGGAGAAGGATATTCCACTTGGAATGAGGCTGATCTTTCAATCTGTCCAGTAGCAGTTATTTTTACTTTCAATAACCTGCTACTCATGGAACTTAGACAACATTTAAACTAAGAGTTCCATACCTTATGTTGATGAATAATTTTTTCAGGCAAGCACACTATGAAATTAAAATATCACTTGTGTTTTAAGATATAGAAGACATACTGAATTAATTAAGTGAACTCTAGTCTCCTTTTCCTGCTTGAAGATATGGGTAAGAATATTGCTGTGGTTTTGATTTTGCTTACTGTGTTTTCACCTGCTTATGGATGGAATACAAATATGGGACATTGGCTGATATGTCTTATGTTTGCCATCGCTTCAGTAATTTCCTCCTGTGATAAGTGAGTGCAGTTTCTGCATCCAAAATCTGTTTCAAATGCAGAATTTCTTTTAAAAATTCCAGAGCAGGGGTCATTTAGGAGAATAATAGAGTGAACATGAGAGAGATGTCAGTTGAAATAGAACAGAATCATTCAGTTGGAAGGGACCTATAATTATCCACCAGTTCAACTACCTAAAAAACAGGTTCTAAAACCCATTCAGATATTCATAGAAAAACGTGGACTACATACCTTAGGCAATGATTACTGCTTGCTTACACTTCTTTCATTAGACCAGGCTTAAAACATGCTATGCTCTGTATAATGCAAATCTCTACATATATACAGAATGCTGTCATTTTTAGAAGATTTTGAAGGTACTAACAACAAAAATTTGGTTGAAAAATTTTGTAGTTTGATCCATCACTTGACTGCTTGATTTCTTTATTTAATGACCTTTCACTCACATTTTGAGTAAGCTGAATATTTTCACTTCAGGAAAGAAAATTGGCAGTTCTTCTAAAGGCTGTAAACGCAGTCCAGAATTTTTCCTAATTTTCGTAATGCTCCAATGCTGTGATATTTCAAATGGGCCATATGTGCATGTAATGCTTGTGTCATTGAGGGTGACAAGAGGACTTGGGCATTTTCCCTGGGTCCCATTTTTAACCTGGGCAGAGAATCAGAGAGCTCAAGTAGAGAGTCCAGCATGAATACTCTTTTTGTATCTGCATGTTACCAGCCCACCAAAATCAAGGAGAAAGCTTGATGATTAATGTAGGCTTCAAAAGAAGGATTTGAAGTGGATTCCACTTAGCCTGTCTAGTCTTAATAATCAGGATTTTTTCTGTTTATAGAAGGGAAACTGGGGAGAGGAAGAGTAAAGTTTTTCTACAGTCATGCTCTGGATCAAGTACATAGCCCTTGCCCACTGGATTGAGTTTTAGATCTTTGATTACAGGAATATATTTATGTTGCTTTTGCCCTTAAAAGGCTCTGATGGAAGAGTAATGTACCCTTCAATAATAGGGATCAATTTTCAGAGGTTTTCTGAGACTGTCTTGTTGAAGAATTTTCTCATGGCCCTGTAAAAATGCAGCTTCTGTCTGGAAAATAGATTTCTCCGTGATGGTCTCTTTTACCAGATAAATACTGGAGTATTTTGGCATGGGTCTTTTAAAACACGACTCCAGTCTTTCACTTCTGCTTCTGCAAAAGTCACAAACATTTCCTGTCATATCAATTTAGTAGCATTTCTCTATTAGTGCTGTGCTGCCAATGCTTCAGTTTGTGCCCCTGTTTGCTGCCCTAAGCCAAGCTCTCTGCAAAATCCCTCTCTCCTAACACAGTGTGATTCTTCCCTTGAGCTGAGCTTCAGATTGCATCCCGTGAAGAAATGCCAAGTCCAGAGGGGAAAACAGGCATCCATTCATGTGGAACCAGTGCCAGGAGGCAGCACAGGGCTGCCACAGACGCTGCTGATCTATCTCAGTGAACCTGGGGGAAGGGTGACAGAGAAATGGCACCCATTTTTTTGGGGGGAAAATGTCAAAACTGAGTTTTTTTTGTACTGAGGTCCAAACAGCACTTCATTGCAACAAGTTAAAAAAGCTTAAGTGGGATGCAAGTTCCATGTTTTACTAAGCTGTCCTGTTGTTGCCTGAAGAGGCAAGATAAGAAAATTGAGAAACACAGAATGAAGGGGAGAGAGCGGCTTTACTCATGATGCCCAACAAGCCAAAGAGGAAAATCATAACAATCTCTTCATTTTTATAACTTTCAGAGTGCCCTCCCCCCATACTATCCAACTAAAGTCCATCTTACTACTGTGTCCCTTGAGCATCCAACAGAATCATTCCCGGTTACCTATCTCAACCCCAGTCCAGCCCCTGGTACGCCTGGAAGCCTAACTGTACGTTTTGACTCACTACCTCACTTATCTGTACAGAAGAATGCAGACACACTGGAACACAGGCTCTTCTGGCCTTTAATATTCCAAGTTAGCCAGACACCTAGCTAAAGTGAAATCCTCAAAATATTAAGCATACCCCTTGAGGCAGCACTATGTACATTGAGACACAAAGCTAAACTACAGCATGGAACTGAATATGCCTGATGCAGATCTGTGGGACAGACACTGAAGTTCCATTACTTGGTAGATTGAATCATAAAATCTCAGCATAGTTTGAGTTGGAATGAACGTTAAAGACCATCTTATTCCACTCCCTTCCACTATCCCAGGTTGCTCCAAGCCCCATCCAACCTGGCCTGGAACACTTCCAGGGATGGGGCAGCCACAGCTTCTCTGGGCATCCTGTGCCAGGGCCTCCCCACCCTCACAGCCAACAATTCCTTCCCAATATCCCATCTGACCCCACCCTCTGGCAGTGGGAAGCCATTCCCCCTTGTACTCTCACCCTAGGGCCCTTGTCCACAGTCCCTCTCCAGATCTCCTGGAGACTCTTTAGTCACTGGAAGGGGCTCTAAGTTCTTCCCAGAGCCTTCTCTTCTCCAGGATGAACACCCTCAGGTCTCTTAAAACAATTTTGAGGGTCCTGTTAGACACATGTCTGTAACACTAAAAATCTGAAGACCTGAGAAACTCAGGTCCCAAATCCTTCCTTTCACAGAACTTTCGTTTCATTGCAAAGGAGAAGCAAGGGCCATGGAAAGGAATCCTGCTCTATTTCCCCTGGCTAGGACTGTGCCTGCAGGGATGACAAGGAGTTAGTTGACTGACAGCTCTGAGGTCGGGACCAGTAGATATAGTTCCTTCTGTAAAGGACATCAGAAATATGTAATAAGTGATTTTTATGTATTATTTACATTTCTGAGGCAAGATGAGAAAAAAAAAAGAAAGATTTTTTTTTCCTACCTCCCTAAGTAAGCTTCATGTTCCTACATATAAAACCAATACTGTTGGCTCTGTAATAGATTCACAAGGAACTTTTCTTTGGAGATTATTTTTTTGCAGCCTTTACAACAAAGTTTTTCCCCAACCTTTTTGCTTCTCCAAGGATGAGCTGCTATGGCCCCAAACCCCTAATTTTTGCTGATGTTAAGGTAAGCAATTACTTGTTCCACAGGAAAAGGTTGCAGGGCTGGCCCTTTTTATTTTATCCTCCTCTTCTTTTCATGCTTGCTGTAGCTGAAACTAAGATTGCATTAACAGCAGGTATTTGGGATCATTCTTTATTACCAACCAGTTAAGTGTAATTGTTGCATCCTTCTGCTCTGCCCGCCTGTTTGTTCCCATTTAGAAAATCCTACCTTTATAGAAGTGTTAGACTCCTTGTTGGCGAGGGAAAGATTGTGCCATCCGTTAGCAGAGCAGTTCTACAAGTTAGGACCAAAGAAAGTAAGATAGCTAATAAAAAATAAATTCAAGTCAAAATGGTGAAATTAGTATAAAGGTTTCCTTTGAAAATGTGCTGACTGGCTGACAGAAAAAAGGCATTTCTTTAATGCTCAGCTGAGCCTGGGAGTAAGGGAGCAGCAAACCTGTCTGCAATGAAAAATGGTTATTAGGAGGGGAATTAAGGAATGTCTGTTATTCACAGACTGAAAGATCTGACGAAGACATCACCTGTGTTTAAATCAATCTTCTCCACCAATTTACCTCTATTCTTCAAACTTCAGTAGTTGCCTCAAGAAGCTATTCAGGAGACTAATGGAGAAGAGATAAAGGCTGGGTGGATGGAGAAAGTGCCAATAAGGTAGAAATGGTAGAGGCTGTCAAATTACAAAAAGTTGTGAGTGTCTTAAGGTACTTGACCTAGAGCTGATGATTCTTGAGAAAGTGATAGTCAGTTGTTACAAGCTGGTGACAAATTGTTGTCCATCAGTGTAGATCAGAGGCTACAGGGAGGCATCTTGACCTTACAGTGCTGGGCAAAGAAGCAACCTGTGGGCTAGAAAAGGGGGACAGCCAGCAAGTCCTGGGGACATCACTTTAGTACTCTGAGGTGTAAAGTATTTGATAAGGGAGATTGAAGTGACATGGTAAAACTTTGCAAGACTTTTTATTTCTTGCTGGAATTGATTTCATGGAATTTTAGGCTGAGTGAAGTCATCCATTAAAAGAATACAAAAGGAAAAGAAATGCAGATAAATGTAGGGGTTTACTACCTTTTAAGTGCTAAACTACTTGAAAAAGGGACAAATAACCTAGGACTTTCCAGTTTAGCTCTGTTCTCATGATCCTGACAGAAGTACAGAAAGTGTACAAAATTAGTCAGTTTCTATATTCTTCTAAGGCAGAACTCTGATTAAATTAGAGACAGAGCATTTTAGCAAGATAGCAATTTATTGAGCAGGATTAATAATTGGAATTTCTGGCCTAAGAGATTACTGCTGGGAGGCTGTACCTGGGTAGAGTGTCCAGACACCTGGTAGGATGCAGCAGGCTGTACTGTGGCATTGCCACTCTGTCCTGTGCTCTGCACGCTCATACTCGGACAGAACCCTTTTAAAGTCTCATGGGTTCTCCTGCCCATCTCATCAGAACCCAGTCTAATGGAACTCTTTGCAAAAGCCATCACATGTCACTTACAGGCTCTTAAAATCAACCAGTTANAAAAAAAAAAAAAAGCAGCTTAAAAAAAATTAAGAAGCGAAAAATCTTTACCAGTCTCTATGCTTTAAAAAGTGCCTACCTGTGCAAATCACCTGCACAAATTGATAGTGAGAACGTGATTATACTGCAATGTTATGATTGTCTGCTGCTGTGTCAATATATGTATAAAAAAAGGTAGTACTCTGGACATTGAAGCATCATGCTGTTTCACATGATGAATGTCTTGGAAGACTTTATGCTGTGTTTTTCTAGACTTACCTGTTTGCCTTGATAGTTGCTATTAAAAGAATGTTTTACAATTATTAGAGGAAACCCTACCAAACAATCCCAATATAATTGAGGCGACTGACAGAAGGCAGAGCTTTCTACTATAAAGACATTATGAGTGCCTACATTTCTTTTCCTGTCTCTGTCATCCGCTTTACATTAGCTTTGGAGAGTGATTTTATCTTTAAATACGAATCAGACACTGTTGCCAAGGCAACCTCTTTTAAAGCTTTTCATTTCGCCCCCACTGTGTGCTGAACCTCCACCAAGTCTTCTCCCAGAGCGACTGGTCACTTATTTTTCAAGTGGGAGTTGATTTGATGGAGCAAAGTATTCGAAGTGCATGATTTTCTTGGCTCCTTGGCAAGTCACTAGAGCAAGTCTCACTTGCTCTGTCTCCAGGGCTGGAGGAAGCTAATCACACTGGCAGCTGGATTCCAGCACAGGGAGAGAATATTTGACTAAGCTGTAGCTCTGTGGTTGTTCCCTACTTTCCCAGCCAAGGCATAGACTTTCCCAGGGGAATGCACAACTGGGAACAGCACACCTCCTCCACAGGCTGTTTTACAGTGTTTCTGCTGGGATATTGATTCCCAATGTAGTGATGCTGTATTTTATGCTATTAGAGTTATGCCTGCTTTTATATTCCCCATAGATATCTTATTGCAAGATAGCTTTTGTTAAACCAAAATGATTCTTGTGGCTTAGGAGGTGCTCGGCTCATCTGTACTTGTCACCTGCACTGTTGCTGATGGGTTGGGGAAGAGGACATGGGATTTAGTTACATGTCATCTTTGTTTCCCACCATGAGAACTTTTGGAAATATACCTCTGTCTAGACTGCTCTTCACAGGGGGAGTGACAGACCCAAACCAGATTTGAATAAATATAGACTGTGTGTCATATGGTAATATTAATTCCTTTTTCATTTCTTATAGCCTCAATATATTTTATGCCCCTTTTGCTCCTACTTCTCACTCCTTTGTCAACAGACCCTCTTTTCCCAGCCACTGCTCTTTCAGTTTTATTAACTCTCATCAGTTTTATTAAATAGTGGTGCTATTGTTCTGTCTTAAACTTGCAAATAAAGCTCCTGCAAAGTGATGTTTTAATTAAGTATAAGAGTAGAGATGGCTCCGCTTCTGTTGCTAAAAAATGAAGGAATCTCGCCTGAAAGATTTCTTTGCTCCTTTACTGTCACTGCAAATTTGGTATCTCAAGGAACACAGTCAGGTTGATGACAAGGTTGGTGCCAGCAACAGTCAAGGTTGTTACAAAGCAGCAGGTAGGGCTTTGTTTTTGGTGGGGACATGCCCTGGGCACAGTCCACAGAGGTGAGGGCTCAGCAGGGATCTAAGAGCTGCCCTTGATTCTTCCTGCCTGGGTGTTCAGGAGCTGGAATTTCAGGTTGTTTACCGAGCAGCAGCTAAAAGATGAGCAAGACAGGAATTCATCATCCTGCCTGAGATGAGAGTTTGTCCAGTGACAGGCTTATGTGATCACTGGTGCTCTGAACAGTCTGTGTTTTTCATGGAGAGAAAAACAATTTCCCCATGAAAGATTTATTTTCTTTTTTTCAAATATATCCAAAGTTTCAATTTTTTTTTCTATTGCATCCCTGCTTTCCAGAAGAGAAGTGCAAAGGTCTAAATTTCTGCTACATTTGTCTTCTAAAAGTCCTTTCTATGTTCTGAAAAGTTGGCTGCAGTTGAGGGACTGTATTTTCAGTTTGCAAGTTTACTTGCAAATGTGGAATCTCTTGGTACTTAATAAATATTTATTAACAATTTTTTCTATGCAGTTGATGAGTGTTTTGCACATTGACTCCGTATCTCAAGGTTTTATGTGCATTAGAGGGAGTGTTGAGAAAACCCATCAAAGTTTCCTGAAAAAAGAAAATGCGGCCGATACTGTGGGCTGCGAGATACTACAGTGAGGAGATTGTTCTAAATGCAGTACATTGAAAATTATTTCATCCAGGACAGAAGTGACACTTCAGATTTTGAAAAGAATAATTATCTCAGCTGACACTTGAAAGAGCTGTTTATCTATTGGGGCATTTTTTGTTTTAACCTGTAAAAGACAACTATGAGATTTATTTTTAGCGTGTGAATAAAGTGGAATGACCAATGACCCTGGTCTGTCAGACACAGCCATTAGTTGTTTGTCCAGGGGTACTCTGCCCATGCACTTTTTCCTGACATGCTATGCAAGTCCAGGTGCTGAATCTCTTGGTTCTTTCTTTGAGATATCTTTGTGACTTGCAAAATGCAGCCTAAACAGTCCCACCATGGCTGTTTCTCCTGATGCTGTTTGAGTCCCCGTTTTCCCAGGAATAAAAGCTGTGCTGTAACTCACTGTCCCTTTTGCCTCTGTCTTGGCACAAGACAGTCTTTGTGCCTCCAAGTGTGCATATTATGTGTGCAACAGCTTTGGATCTGGGCTGTATCTTACTGAGCTTATGGTTCTGAAATGCAGCCTGAACATAACTCCTGTGCTGGGTCAAAACCTGACATTCTAATAGCTTTGTACAGACCCTGACTATAAAAACAGGCTGCAGGCTTTTTCTGTCTGTACAAATCAGCTTCCACTCTCAGAATAAGTGAGTTTCTTCCTCCTTTATTGACAACTATTGGTTTCAGTGACTGACAAACACAAATTTCAGTTCCCCTTTGGAGAATATGGAGAATAAAACCTGTACTGTGGTGAAATCAATGTAGCAGTACATATTGGCTCTAAAGTCTTTACCTGCTCTCTCACTTTCTCTCATGCACTTGTATTTTTTAGATTTAATAGATGAATTTGGAAATGCAAAGACATGTCAACCAGTTGTCTTGATAAGGTACTGCAAAAAGTAGTTTGAACAATTCTTTTTTTCATGTAGAGATACAGCAATAGAAGAACGTTTAAGTTCTTATTAAGAAAATTAAGCTTTTAGTAAATTGATTTAAAGAAGAGAAAAACATAACTAAATTGCATTTCTTTTGACAGACAATAACAAACATTTTGTTACACTATTCTAGGAGTAAATATTTTTTAAAAATATAATGACTATCTGAATTACAGAATCTGAAGGTTTGGTGCTGTGGAGAGTACAGAAAGAACTGAGGCTGTCTCTGAAATAGAGGGATGGTGCAAGAAAAACATATGTTTACTACAATAGTCTATGATCATGAGAGAAAAGATTTGGAGCTTAGTATTTTCTGTTCTTCTAGTAATCAAATCACAAGGAAAAATTTACCAGTCTCATGCCTCTTCTGATTGTTTTCCAAAATTATGCCAACTGATTGCTTTAATTTTTTAATATTTTTAAAATACTTTGAGGATTAGTTTAGCAGGATGACAGTGAGACAAACATCCTTTACCCCAGGAGTTCGCTCTAGTTGGCAACTCCCCAGGCAAACAGAAAACATAAGATGATCTCAAATAGTCCCCTAAATATTCTAAAGACAAATATTAACTATGTTTGTAAAAGTTTCTAGAAGGTGATAAGATTTCAGTATTTATGTAATTGGCCACTATGCAAAATAATGTTCTTCAATTATAGTAACTTGCTTTATTCAGAGTTTCATTATCTGATACTTTACATCACGAAGGTGTCCCTGCCTCCAGTGACTGCCAACTCCTAGTGGCAGTGGCCCTTGCTATTGAGGTGACCCCTGGGAATTCCATGGATTTCTAATTCATTCTTATCATATTGTTATACTTGTTTAAATAAGCCTGTGCAGGGTGTTAGCTAGTTCTGAACTTTACTGGGCAGCAGAGGGTCCTTTGGCCACACAGCTGAGGTGAAAGAATCACCTTAGAGAAAAGTTACTTTTCAATGTAGTTCCAGCCAGAAAGGGAAAATGTTGCTATTATGCCTTAGATATCAGAAGAGTCAAAGAGCTCTTACCCTCATCTCATCCATGCAGAGGAAATTCATGGTTTGTATTTCTAGAAGCTTCTGTGATCACAAAAGTAGGATCAATTTGAAAGATGAGGAAGAGTGTTAATAATTGAATATTTCATGCTTTGCAGGAGGTAAAGGTGTATCTCATGGCTGAAGGCAACCATGTCTTACACTCAGTGTTCACACGGGAGGGAGAGCAAATCCAGAAGACACTGATTGTTTTGCAGCTAAAATGGGTGCGCTGGTTTGAGCTGGAGTAGAGTTAATTTCCTTCTCAGGGGCTGGTGTGGGGCTGTGTTTTGGATTTGTGCTGAACACAGGGTTGATAACAGAGGTGGTTTTTATTATTACCGAGGCCACACTTTAATAATATCTTGTTGGTTTTCCAGCCTTTCAGTTGTCCTTTATCTTGCTAAAAAAGTGGACAGACCACTGAGTAAACGCTGTGGGTATTTTCATCTGTCCTACAGGACAACATGCTCTCAAACCTGCCAGCCATGAAGCCACATAAACAATTTTCTAAGTCTATGAAAGAAACTTCATTTCCTATTCAGTCTCAATATTTATTGTCCACAGAATAAGTGTACTCTTAAAAAAAATTAACTGTCTTGATATTTTGCTCTATATTACAGTGTTGGTATTCCTTCAAAAAAAGTATGAGTGCAGAGATAAATTCATGTGCTTTAAACAAGAAAGTGGTTTATCTATTTTTGCTTGCTAAAGCACATAGAAAGTTTATGAAATCTGAAGGAGAACAGAGGATTTGTGTATTATTGCTTGATGTTTTCTGCAGTCAATACGTTTTTAAGGCATTTTACAGCATTGATATTTTATTAAGCAAACACATCTGTTTCCAGATGTGGGCTGATCAGTTTGTCCAGGATGTCTCAGCATTCATTTAAGCCATAAACTCCCATACCCGACCCTGTACTTACCCAATTTAGCAGAGTCTCTTCCTTTGGTGACTCTACATTTTTGTACTTACCACCTACTGTTTCAACCACAAACTAGATCAATTTATTTTCCCGACTTAACACCATAGGCATAACAAGTCTCTCTGAACTGACACAGTTCACATGTAGAATGGCCTTTTAAGGTGTGTTATGACTGTTGTAAATCTCCCTATTCCTACTTATATGGCAGAACAGAGTGTTTCAGAACAGGGCTCGTGTGGGGAACTCTTTGGGGAACAGTTTGCAGCACTCAGGAGGATGCTGGGATAAGGTTCCTGTAATGAAGGCAAGCTTGACAACTTTCAGTTTTCTAAAATTCCTGTAAATGAAACCGTTTTTGAAGCCTTCTTGTCCAGCAGTTGTGATGGTGGCATTCTGTGTGGATTCTGTAGAAGTCAATGAAGGGAAGGAAGGCACAAGAGATAAACTAAATGGGAACAGAAATGCATGAGAGAGGACAGAAAAATAGAGAAAAAGAAATTGAGGAGGGTAAGTCTCAGTTCCTCTGGGGTTAACCTGCTGCAGCTAGGAAAATGATCTTAATCTAATTAAGTATTAGGAGCTAAAAAATACAGCATTAACTCAGGCAAAATATTCCTGAAATGCTGCTGCTTTCATCTCCTAGTACCTGCCACTGTAGGCTGCACTTCCCTACCTTTCCAACCACTCTTGCCTCCAGCATGGTCATTATTTTCCCACTTTTCTTCTTTTGCAAAGGGATAAGGGAGTGGTGGTACCACTGTGCTGGAATTGCACTTTTTTCTTTCATCAGAACTCAGCTGGGTGCTCAACTTTTCATGCTTCGCCTTCTGTAGGACTCTTTACATTCTCTTTCCAGCCATAAGAACATTACCATCTTGACTCCAACCACTGCACAGAATCACAAAATTATTTGGGTTGAGAGGGAGCTTAAAGAATATCTAAATTCTACCCCCCCCCCCCCCCCCCCGGGACACCTTTCACTAAACAAGATTGTTCAAAGTAAGCCCATCCAACATGGCTTTTTTCTTTGGCTTTTGTCTTCTCTCATTCCTGAGATAGACACTTGAAGCTTTAAGAGCAATTTCCATTTACAAGAACATTCTCTTTGAAAAGCCCCCTTTTCACTTGAGTTTCCCACTTGGTCACAGGACTCCTGAATCATTCAGCCATAAATATCTTTTTATCTTCTTCTATGTTGATCCTTGTGTATAAAGGAAAAATTATTCTAACAGAGCTGTCCACACATTTCTGTGTCCTCTGGGTGTCCCATATGACTCCTTGTGACTCTGCCTGTAAGTCGTTCATATATCTGAGTGTGGAGATGAGATGTATTGCCTTTCCTTGCTTTGGTCCTCCAACTATTCCTTTCCTCTTAACTTGCCCCATTTCCACTATTCCTGATGGAAATTCACGCAGGTAACTGAGCCCACAACATGTCCAACAGCATTATCTGCGCTTGTCTTTCATCTTGTGGACCGCCAAGAAATTTAGGGCTGGGACCTGTGATTAATGTATTACTGGGGTAGTGGAAAATAGCCATAATTCTCTGACTGTGATCAGTGAAAGGGTGTTTTCTCTCAATATGATGAACCCCTAATCCTCTGTGAGAGATGGTGACCCTGAGACACCAGGTTGGTTGACTGGAAATGCTTTTGCATTGTGTTTTTGAAGAATAAAAGTTTTGATGGGTGAAGCATTAATGCAGCTTTAGTCTTTTATGTTTGGGTAACTTAGAAACTAAATTCTGTTGCAATATTGTCATGCCATTCAGTACACGGAATTTGGTTTTAAACCTTATAAGACTTTACAAGTACCTTAAGCTGAAAAGCGTAGTAAATCAATAATGTATATTAATCCTGATTCCTAAGTAAATATGCACACCTACTTTAACTATTTGTTCTTCAGTAAAATTCACATATTATATAGTTTGGTTGAGTTCAGATCATACCAGCACAGGCCAGAGAGCTTTCAGCTGAAGGTACACAAGAGAAGTTGGGCTAGTTATTAGTCATTCTTTTCCAGCTTCAGGGTTAATTCCTATTAATGTGACACTGCTCTAAAACGCAACTACTAGTGAAAATCTGTGAAAATATACTGTCACAGAAGCACAGTTGGAAAGGACGGACAAGGATCATCGATTTCAACCCTTAACCCTGCACAAGATCGATTCCAAGACTTCCACCATGTCCCTGAGAGGATCATCCCAACATTTTTTGAGCTGTGGCAGCCTTGATGTTGTGCCCATTGCCCTGGGGAGCCTGGACAGTGCCCAACCATCCTCTGGGGGAAGAACATTTTTCTAATATTTAACCTAAACCTCCCCTGCCGCAACTTCAGGCCATTCCCTCGGGTCTTGTCACTGGTCACTGGGTTGTAATATATACAATACGTTGCCCTCTATTGTAAATGTAGAACACAGTAAAATTTACTAAAGTAAAAGTAGTGAAAAAATTAAAATTTAAGAACTTAAGCATGGAAACAGGCTTATCAGGGCCATCTTCAATAGCTGTATCACAGAGATATTGTCTTCAGATATGGGGGAGTTTGTCTTTTCCAAGTGAATTTGAGACACCATATGCAGTGGCTTCAAATTTCCACTTATTTAGATGTTTTGAAATATTCCAGATGTACTTTTCCCAGATAATTTCTGGCCATAATGGAACAATTCTGGTAATGCTGAACTATCTGAGTAATTTAATTATTGAATTAAGTGGACATTATATTTGCATAAAGGCATTACAGCCCAAAACTTTTTGGTTTTTCTTTACTCTCCATGAAAGTAAGCATTTATTTACAGAAGAGGTGGAGTGGGAGCTTTTGGAATCCTGAAGAATTATGTTCTAGAATCTATATTTTAATATCGTTGCTCAAGTTAGAGGCTGCCATGAGAAAAGAAGTGCTACCAGTGCCTGAGGGTCCCTGCATTGGCAAGGAATTAATGATGTAAAATACACCAGATTATCTAAGCAGGTAAATTACTTCTTCTTGTACAAAGAGAAAGCAAAAAAACCCTCAGTATGTGTTTCATCAAATGTAGAATTCCTTCCTAACCCCAGATTAGTCCTTCTAAACGTGAGTCAGCTGAGCCAGTCTGGCAGCTGGAGTGAGAGATTTTATAATGACATGAGGCTATGACCCATATCATGCAGTTCTTCTGCTGATGAATTAGAATGCCATGGAGAAGGGCAGGTTTTCACACAGAATCAAAAAGCAAAGGCTTCCTGGCTCACTTTAGTGATACATTCCACCCCTAAAATTCTCATAATGTGTTGAAAGTAACAGAAGTTTCTGCCTTCTCCAGGAAAGCCTGAGAAAGGAGAGGCTGAAAAGGTTTATTGCTTTATAGTTTGTCAGTTGGAAAGATCAGTCATCATGGACCATTAACAGATGCTTTCTCCCAGAAGCTCTGCTTTCTGCTCAGCTGACTGCCAGGGCATGAGATGCCCCAGGGGTATGAGATGTCAGCCTGCAACTTGCAGGTGTGAGTCAGGACCAGTGGGAAAATGGTTTCTCCCCGAGTGGCAGATGGATATGGAATGAGGAATACTCCAGGATATCAAAACCAGTGTTTAGTGCCTGTACTTTGGCAGCCACATCTCTTCTTACTCTTTTTTATGTTTTCTTATTCTCTGTGCTTCCCAATTGTATATTTACTAATGGTTCAACTTGCCAAATTTTGACTTCCAGATGTTCAACCCTCTGGTTTTATCAACCAGCTTGGAAGACTTCTTGGCTTAGAGCTTGGCCTTGTCTTTAAAGCAGCAAAAGCAGTGGGGCCAGACATGTGCTACCCATGGTGTTTTGACTTTCAACTTGCTTTGTCGAGGCTGCCTCATAGGGCTGTTCTGCCATCTTTTTGTTTTCAGCAAAACCTTACTCTTACCCGTTATGTGTCAGGTCACTGTTGCCTTTCTGTCATCAGCCTTTCTGTAAAGAGCCTACTTTTGAAATTCACATGAAAGGATTGGTAACGTTTTGTGTCACTGCTCAGCGGATTGGTGGGACGAGGGGTGGGTCCCTTTGAAACTCTAGATCTCTGCATCAAAGGGAACCAGGCCCAGACCCACTGACTCATAGCTGGTATGTCAGATATGCAGGTTTTTGGGTTCTAAAGAACACTTAAGTTTATTAAACAGGTTTCCCATGTCTGCTGTACTCCCATGTAATCTTTGCAGCAGCTGCTGCCCTGCAAGGTTTCCAGGCAGACATTCCTGTGTCGCCCACCTTCCTTCAGCATCTGCATGTGTCAAGCTTTTGCTCTTTCTAGCAAAAATCACAAGCTTTCACTGCTCTTCCTTAATACCCAGCTCCAGCCATTCCCTGCCTTCCCCATCCAGCCCTGACAGACTGCTGTCACTGGTACATGGGCAGGTGGCTGCCTTGAAATTAATTTTTATTCCAAAGCCAACCATTTTGCTTCTCAGGATCTGAAACTAAACACCCCTTTGAACCAGGTGGTTAGCCACCAAAAAAAATCTCATACTGGGTTTATCTTCTTGATATTTCAGCAATGAAATAGAATTTCCATTGGTATAAAAGTCTGTATGTGAAGAAGAAGAAAGTCCTTTACTTACAATTCAAAAGTTTAGTACTGGGCACCACTTCATGGTATTTGGGACCAGTGAGATCAAGTCAAGTCAAGTGAGCTGTTTTCCTGGTATATAGAAAAATGTATTTCACAAAAAGCTTCAGTGCATAAAATGTGCTTCACCAAAATCCTTTTCTTTTTCTAACAATTGCATGGCAGTGCTGGTCCTTCTTTAATCTTCATTTTTAACTCATTCCCTTTAGGATTTTTTTTTCCCTTTTTTTTCTTCTAGCCACAGAGCACAGATAAGAAAAGAGCTAGAGACTCTACTATTTTATTAGCTCTCTCTGAATATCTTTGCAAAACAGGCAGTTTTTTTCTATAGTAATTCAGCTCCAAGAACTGCCAGCTTTCCGTATTTTCATGAGTTTTGCAATAAAGACTATCTACTAATACTGTTATAAACAATTTAAACTTTGGGTTTATGTCGTTACAATTTTCCCTATAGCTAAGCATAAGGCATTTCTTGATCTGCATTTTGTGGTAGGTAAAAGTTTTAACAAAGTTGTGGAAAAATCTTCATTGCAAGAGGTTATAAAATCAGGAGCGAAGAGATAAAGCTGCAAACACTTTCCCAGCTTTCCAATCAGGATGTGAGTCCACTTACTCTCATCACAGAGCTGAATCCCTTCTCTGGGAGTAATCAGAGCATTTGCCTAAGGTTTTCTGTGACCCCCAGGTGTCTCAAAGGTAACATCATTGCTTGCCTCTCTGATTACTTTTGCATTTGTCTCATTATTTATCCCTTTAATTTTACTCTCTTCTTTGGAGAATACATTAAAATAAAGTGACTCTTTTTTTTTCTGTAACAATCAGTCTGATGTGTTACGGATGGAGATTTTAAAATATATTCTAATAAAAGTACTGAAAAGAAGCCAAGCTGGATACAAATTGTTCAGATGGTGTTGAAGGAACATTACTTGTCCAGTGGACGAGGTCATTGTTAATTTGGGGAAAATTAAAGCAAATAAAAAGAAAGGAATTTCATTTATCACAGTATCAGCAAGGTTGGAAAAGACCTTAGAGATCATCAGGTCCAACCTATAATCTAACAGTAACCCATCATCTAAATTAGGGCACCAAACACCTCATCCAGCCTACATTTCTGTCAGTCTGTGTTCATATTCTGGTGCTTAATAATTGTCCAAGGCTTTCCAACCATGCATGTGAAATGTGCAGAGAAGCTGTAGCTTTCCCTGAGTAATTTTGTAGTGTAATAACAGTGCTTGGGTGGAAATACGTGTTTTTTCTTTCATTGGAGATATTGGTGGCTGAGAGATGGGTGGGTGGCTCAGGCAGACTGAAAGGTGGCTCAGTGTAACTCTTGTTCCAGAGTAAATCTGTTCTCCATTCTTGTCCCTGACTTGTGTAGATTGCAGAAATCCATTCACATTTAGCAAGGAAATTTTCACTCGATAAACTCCTCTGCAGGAGCATTTCACAGTCTCGAGCTGACAGATGAGGAAGTTCTGTGTCTTCCTTGCTTGAGTTCCACCTTCCAGGAGGAGTCTTGTGCTGCCCCAGGATGTACCTGTGCAGGACATTCTTCCCAGGAGGCCAGGAGCCTCTTGGGAAACTGGGGGCTGTTTCTTTGGGAACTGCTTTTTGGTGCTCACATCTGGGAGTACTGGTACTTGGGAGTTTTTAAATGTCACGTTGAGCACCAAGCAGCATGTAAACCCAATCTTGTTGAGGGACTAAGTGCAGAGTACATTACATTGGTGATATTCTTTAGGATTGTGTAGACTTGCCTACATTTGGTGAAAATCCCTGATTTATTCCCTTTGTTCTCAAACATGTAATCCAAAAAAACCCTGGTTACTTCTCTACATTCTTTTGCGTTTAATTCCGTTTACTGCAGATTTTGTGTGTGTGTGTGCACTCATTCAAAGGTACAGGAAAGACTTGCAATTCTGGCATTACCTTGGGTCTTGGTGACATTAATGTTGCTATTCATAAGAAATAATTTCTTATGTGTGTATTTTGTCATTCCACTAGGTGATACATATATATACATATATATATATCTCTTTAGGTGATCTGACTTGAACTGGTTGTTCTCTCCTTGAGGAAAAGCACTGGTGTCACACTGTGACTGTCTTCTCTTTTTTAACCTTAATTTCTGCACAGTGTAGTTTGTCCAAATAAGAAAAACTTTCACATTGCCAGCGGGAAATGTGAGTCAGCTTGATTACCACCTAAGGTTATATGTGTATGTGTAAAATATGCCTGAATGGAATACATATTATATACAGTCAGCTGCCAAAATCTCAGTGTGCCTGTGTGGTCAGTCCATTAGTGTTGAAAGGATTTCAATGCTTCAACTTCTTTCCCTGGGCATCATGATTTGAAATAACTGATTGGAGTCATTAGTTTGTTTAATTTCATTGCTGCTGGTTTAGCTTACAAAAATGTGCATGGACTTCCTTTTATTTTTAACAATATGTTTCAACCAATACCATTTTTCTTTAAGCTAAAAATATTTCTATATAAAATGTCACATCTAGAATATCACATCTGTTATTAACCTCTAAGGAAGCCTGAACTTTTGTACTTGAAATGAACAGGGTCACCAGAACAATTTGTTCTTTGTCTACCCCACTACACATCAACTCTAAGAATTTCCAAAGATCCTCTGGACTGCTGTAAGCTTCAAATACGTTCCTGAAAGAACTAAGACATTGCAGTGAAGGCATATTGCCTCTAGGTAGCTGTGTTCAGGCATTTCCCAGATTCCATCCCAGTGGTTATCCCATCAAGAGATCTGATTTGTCTGGCATTACTTGCTTTCAGTAAACCCTGGGGTTTTTGTGTTTGGTGTTTTGTTGTTTGGGGTGTTTTTTTGTTTGTTTGCTTTTTTATGGCCTGCTATCTGACAAGTATTTCTCCATTAATTTCCACTTATTTCCATCAAGGTGAAGCTGACTGGTCTGTGGGTGGGGACTTTTTGCCTCCTAGCTCCTGTGAGTGGGTTACCTTTTTTCCTTTGTTTTGTTGGGAGGAAGGAGCAGTGAAAGAACTAAAAATTGATTTGGCTTAAAGTAAAGCTGAGAGTTCTTTCAAATTAAGCATGATAGTGAGAGAACACGTTCTTCTCATTAACATCACCTGGAGACCAAGTAAAGATTTGATGCTGCAGTATAAGCAGCAGAACTCTGCAGATTTTATAACTCATGATCATGAATTTACTGCAGAAGGACATTTGTAGTCTTTTTGTTGGTGTCTTTTATGTCACATTGTGTTTCAACTGTTCAATTACTTCCAAGGTGCCAGACTGAAAGCCTGTCTTCCTTTGTGGAGTTTGTCCTTCCGATTCAGGAATGTGAGTGTTATGCTTCATCAGTGGAAAATAATTTGTAGTGTCATGTGGTTTGCACATCATTAATTTAGGGTGCAGTTTTAGTAGGTGCTTTCTAGTTTCAACTTGAGATTCCTACTGTGCTTTGTGGATCTAGCAAACTATAATTTATGCAGGCACACTTTGAAATTAGTTTGCAAGACTAATAAGGAGTTATAAGACTTATCATAAGACTAGTCATAAGGAGTGGGGGATTTTACTGTGGCAGTGTGATAACTAAATGAAACCATTTTTAGTAGTTTTTGGTATGTACAATGCACAAAACTTTTGTTCTCACATGCAGCAATTCAATGGATATGAGAAAAGACATAAGTTTCCTCCTGTCCATTCTCAAAAGACAGATTGCTGGACTTTTTTTCTTCTATGTCAGCATTAACTTTCTCTGTGTAAAGCTTCGTACAACACTTGAAAAAATCTTAGAGAACAAGGTCTAAATTACTCCCTAGGACTTGTCCCCTACAGAATAAAAACTTCTTTGTCTTGGTTGTCATTGCTGTAAATTCACTGGAGACTCGTGGTTGTGCTGGACACTAATTCAGTATCTAATGGCAAAATATTTCTGTTCTAAAGGCCATCCACTCGATTTTCAATGAAAATTAATAACGAATTCTTCTATATATAGTATGCACAGATTTAGGAGGAAGAAAAAGTGCTGCCCTAACCCAGCTGTGACTACAGGACAGGAAAACACAATTGAATGGATGAGATTCATTGACAAGTTGCAGGGAGAAGTCACAGGGCTGGATTTGATAGAAAAATAGTTGAAGTGAGAGAATGAGATATAGATGGAAAGTAGAAACTTGTTTTCTTTTATTTCTTTCTGCCTTTCTTCTGGCTGTTTGTGCTTGCAGGCTTATGCTGTCTGGTTTCTGTCTCCTAAGGAAGTCAGCATGACAATTAGATAGGGAAGACAGAGACTGATAAGCTGCTCATTGCACACATCCTAAGTGGAGAAGCACAGTCAGGAGTGCTCTTTCAGGACTTACAACACTTAAGGTGCTGATTTTGTGCGTGTTTTTGTTTTGTTTTTTGTTTTGTTTTTGTTTTTTTTTAATAAATCATCTTTTCAGTTCGTATTAAAACTCAAAAAAGCCTGAGTTTGAATTAGGCAGATCTCTCTTGCTGTTAAAGCCAATAACAAGAAATATTTTATCTAGTACAGAGGGAGTCAAGTATTTTTGCCAGGTACTTACTTTTTGTATTTTGCACATACTCATAAACAACTGGCACCTGGCTGACAAGGAGTAGGTATTGCTGCTGCCCTGTACTCCTTCCTGGTATTAAGGAAGAGAAGCTTTTTACTTATGTATGATTAGTTTATCTCTTTGTCCAGCATTTTTCCTACTTCACATTAGGTTTGAGAAGCATGTATTTAACAAGATCGACTCACATTGCTATGTGGGCCTTGGATATACATGTACACACCCTATTTCAGTAATAAAGGAACTTCAGTTTAAAAACATGTGATGATGACATTTGAAGTCAAATTTAAAGTAGCTACTGCAAAATTATTTCTGCTACTTTGTAATGTCATCTTATGGTCTAGTCCTTAATGGGTTTCTTTGAACTGAATAAAGTCTTTTTATCACCTTAATGCCACTTGTATAGCTGAAATACATACAGCTGAATTTTATGTAAATTCACAAGAACAAAAAATGAGATAGTAAGAATCTGGCTTTGTACAATACCCTGCCACACACAATCACGTGCATATCGACCTGAAGCTAATGTTCTCTTCAGCAGCCTGATTTCTCAGTTAGATATTTAAACACAGAAACCAAAGAATCAGTCATTCTTGTAATTCACCTTCTTTGGTGTTTAAGAGCCAGCAAAGAAAGGATTATCATTATCGTAGTCAGAGGACTAGTTCTGTTGTGTTAAGGTGAACTGTTTTCTATTTAAAGGTTGACTGTCTCCTGCATGCTTTAAAATCCGTGTTCTTACACAGATTGCCTCACAAATGAGTGTGTCTCACAGCTTTGGTGAGAGCCATTAGAAACAGGAGTTTCTTCTTACTTTCATTTTAGTCCAGTTGAAAAGAATACTAGGGAAATTGTTTCTATTACAAAAAGAACATCATATCATTTTTCTCACTGAAAGTCTCCAGTGCTTCACCTCCATTTGGTCTTATTTTTGTCTGCAAGACTGTGCTGTTAGTAAAGCTTGCATTAGGTGGATGTTTGTTTTTACTGTCAGGGTATACATATCAAAAGGTTTTGCTGCAGAAAAGATCCCAGAAATCTCCTGCTGAGTCAAACTAGGTTGGAAATTGTACCTCTTTTCCTTGGAGAGGGAAACTTCTCTGCCTAAGCAGAGTTGACATAACGAGCTTTTCTGGTGAGTCAAATTTATTGCTGCTTCTGCATTGGAGAGGGAGCTTGTCCTGGGCATCGTCTGTAAAGAAAAATTAATGTGTTTATCACAAATACTGGAAAAGTTCAAGTTCTGCTGGAAAGACTGAGACAGTTTCTCTCTTTCTAGAAGATGGTGTTCAGCAGTCTTCTGCATGTTAGAATTTCTAAATTTCAGAGAAATGGTTACTAAACATAATCAAATGTCAGTGAAATAGCTGTCAAAAAATAAGGTAAGAATCATTCTCAGCCCTGTGAGAGCTGCCCTCAGAATACAATATGCACTCCTGTTCTAAGCAGAACAACTTTCCTTCCTGTGGCTGTTCTCCTTTATGCCATTATCATCCTTTTGTGGCAACAGCTTCCTGATCTTGTTCTCATTGTGTTCTGTGTCTGTAGATTATTGTGTGTATGGTAACTAGAAAAATGCTTCACATCCTCTGCTGTCCTTAGGGAATAGAAGTTTAATCCTCAAATCTGATTATTTACTGAACTAGTTGTGCCAGAGCCAATGCTTTAGAAAAATATTTTCAGGCTTCTTTGGTTTTCCAAGTGGGTTATTGATAAATGGGTTATTATCCCATGTAACAAAAAACCATGAAGTTTTCCAAGGTAACCAACATTTTCCTGTAACCAGTTTGTTCTTCCAGGAATCGGAATTCTGCAGGTTTCTTTGGGCAATGCTTTTCTCCTTGTGACAGGTGAAGGTTGATTACTTTGCCTGCTCTGCAACTGGTTCAGCCAGCCCAGACAACAATCCCGCAGATAAGGGGGCATTTAGGTTCCAGGTGACCTAAAAAGGACCACACATGTCCCCTGTATTTCTAATGATGCTCCTGAATTCACAGAGAGAATAATTGTGATTAAAGGGGCAAATATTTGATAAAGAAAATTTTATATTTGATCTAGAAATTTAACATTATTCCATGACAAAAGGTGGAAGAAGCTAAATCCTCTGCAGCAACTCAGTGGCTAATACTGATAGAAGCATTGCAGCACAAAACCAAAGTGCACCACACAGGTGGGTCAGCATACTGTGGTCTGCACAGGCTGGCACTGAGCTTTCAGGAGTCCTTGTTTTATACCTGGTGCCTTACTGGGTATAAAACTGTGCTCTTCAGTTTGTGGAGTCTTTTTTTAGCAAACTAAAGATGCAGGTTGCACATTGACAACAATACTGGAAAGCAGATATCCTGAACTAGGTCTGCCATCAAATCAGACTGACTTAATTTGGGGATTTATTAGGAAACGTAATAGGAACATATTTGAAGACTTGAAAATTGATGAGAAGTTCAGACTGCAATAACAAAGTGCACAACACAGCTCAGAGAAAAGAAAGAAAGCAAAAGCAAGTAACATACAGATGCAGTTTTCCATCATGCCCTTGACAGTCAGATCTGATTTCTCCTAGAAAAGACAAGAAAGAATGTCTCTAGCACCTCTCCTGCCTTCGTCTGTAATTGAATTATAATCACCCCCATTGCTCTTGTAGAGGAAAGCAGGTGGTAAAATATTACTTCAGAGAGTTTTGGGGAACAAAGTTTTTTTTTAAAGGTTATTAATTCTTTTGCTGAAGAGGTGGCTTTAAGAATATTCTCAGGATATATAATGCTAACGCAGAAATAACAGGGAAAGGATGTTATTATTGCAAATTGGTAAAAGAGGTTAAGTCCATTCAAGCTATCACTTACTCAAATTATCTCTAGCTCACCTTTTCAGGGCAAAGTAGGTCAAAATGGAGTGTTAATAGTTGAATTAAGCCTTGAATCAAGCCAGAGATGAATAGGCTTATTTGTGGGAGTTCGGATAGAAGGTTAATACTGAATTTACTGCTTGTAAATAAAAACAAATTTTATAGATTTTTTTCATCATGTGCATCATGTTTTTCATGATGCACCAGTGGGTAAATTTGCGCTGAATACAAATTGTAACACAACTGTTGGTATTTGTTAGAGGAATACATTCAAAATAATATCAGAGGTGATTTTCCATTTTTGTGCAGCTAATTAAGCACACAAATTAAGTGATGGTGCCAGGACTTTCCACATGGCTGACAAATACACAGAAAAATTCAGCTGCTGAAATTGGAAATAAAGACAAATTCAGTAATTAGCAAAGTGTGTTGGGCACAGGGAGATGTTTGTTGGGGGTTTCTAACTGTCAGGTTTTGCATATTTTGATTTTACTAAAACATTGGTAATTTCCTTTGAGCTGGTGAAAAAAGCAAGATTTGGTGGAGAGAGAAACTGAAATGATGCACAAAATCTTCGGTAGTAGGCAGAGAGCTGCTGAAAAGAGCTGTAGTAATGTTTCGAAAATGTAGGAACAGTCTGAAGAGGCATGAAATCCTCTGATGGGGTCACTTGTTAATGAGGCTCTTAGTAATGACTAATTAAGTTGAAAGAGTGAAAAGCAAATCAAAACTGTTCTCACCCCTCATTCCGAGAGTTTAGATTTAACATTGTCATTGATTGAGATTTCCACAAACTAAACATTAATTTTTTTCTTGTTTCCTATCAGAACATCAAGAAATCTTATTTCCTGCAGTTTTATCACATGTAAATTGGAGTATTTGAACTGAAATGGAATCTGGCATAAACATAAGGAATTTTTTTGTCTTGATTTGATAGTGTGTTCCCAAATTGGACAAGTAGCACTGTCCAGGTTTCAGAATGTTTTTTTCAAATAATAGTTGAAGAATTTTCACTGTCATTGGCTGGGAGGTAGAGGTGGCTGTGGTTTTTCCTCCCTACTCAGTAAATTAATGAAATAATTAAATAGAAAATACTGACTGCAACTTATACATACATATATGTATATATATACATATATAACCAAGACTAATGACTGTATATATTATCAATATTAATGATTAAAACTTATATATATATAGCCAAGTTCTGGATAATTAATTCAAAGTAATCATATTAATTGGCTCATTGACAGTTTAATCGTAGTCAGTTTTAAAATGATTCTACAATACTGGAAGGGAAATCTTATTTTAGGAACTAATCACTTCATTCATGAATTTTATTTCTGTAAAAGTGAGAATTGGAAGAACATTCATTAGCTGTGAATCATGACATAATGGAATCATGTCAGAGTCTGTGGAATCCCTCAAAAGTTATTGAACAAAGTTGTTCAAGTAACTAATTTGTAATTGTGAATCTGTAAATTAATTAAAAGTCAGCTACTATTGAATCTACTTCCATAAATTAGATACTAGTTCTTTTCACTTGTCCTTTTAGAAGTATTTAAGCAAAAATATGGTTCTATACCTCATAATATTTACCAAATACTTAAAATTTTTTCTCTGTATAATTTCCATGAGTAAATGGAATTTCCTTTCTGTCCTGTGGTATTATAAAATATATAGTAGAAAGAATTTACTTGGTAAATGCTATCCTTGAGCAAGAAAACAAAGGTGGAATTTTAAATTCAAATATCCTATTAAAATAGAAGGAAGATATCTTTTCCTTATATGTTGCAAAACATCAAATGCACAGGAACAGTCAGTGCTGCTTCAATTCAATCTGAAGACGACGAAATGGCAGAAAAGAAGTTACAGTAGGGAGAAAAGATTGTGATTGTGGATTGTGATGTGTAAAACAGAATTGGAGATGACAGGGGAATATCGAAAATGGAAGAAAATTGTTAAAGAGGCCTAAATAATGCTTGGCAAGTGGTCAACTGACCCAAGATGGTAAGTTCTGGAACTAGTTATCAGTCATCTGTGGGAGGGGGATGTGTTTCCGTGACATCCATGATGTTTTGGTGAACTTGAATAGAACATGATAAGCTATTAGTAATCAAGGAAGAGGAAGCAGGGAAAAATAAAGTATTGAAACATAGGTTTCTCTGGAGTGTTTGCAGAAGGTATTGTTTAGAGAGCCAAAGATCATAGACGAATTTTTCCCTGCAGGAACCAAGGTATTCAAGGCCTGATCTAATGCCCATGGCAACCAGCAGAAGGATGCTTGCTGACTTGAGTGTGTACTCTGGAGGAGATTCCCAAAACACTTGTCTTCATTTGTCCTGCTTAGGTCAGCTTGACCTCATTTTGCTTGAAACAGAGTCAGGCTTACAGGGGATGAAGAGTGATGGATATTGAGAACAAGCCAGCAAATGCTCAGCAGGGGAATTTGGGCTCTAGAGGCTGCTATGAAAGCCAGCCAATGACAGGAACAAAAAATGTAATTTATTTTTCTAGCACATGCTGAACAAGTGCCAAAAGGAGTGATTCACTGTCTTAAATTTTAAATTAACAGAATCTGTCCATTTTGGAAAGCAGCTTATCTAGCCTGCAGTTTTGTGACAGAGGATTCTACAGTGTCCTCCAAGCTTTTGTGACCCTGGTAAGTACTGATGGTAACACTAGAAAATTATTTCATTTGTACACTAGAGCATGTTGCCTCATCCAGAATGTCAGCATGAATAAGATTCCAATTTTTAAAACACATTCATTGTCTAAATGGCTGTATTTTCTACCTTAGATCCCCTCCTTGTTCTGCCTTTAGAAATTCACACTCAAAAATCTGGAAGAACTACAGCTGCATCTTTCTATTTCAAGTTGTTGTCACATCAAGAGAAGGACTGTTAATGAGAACATAGCAAACTCCAATCTCATAGCATCACATGCATATTTTATCTTTCATGTCTCATTTTCAGTTTGATTGAGACAAATTTTGTCCGTCCTCCAAGAAGGTGGTCAAAAAACATTCCTTCCTTAAAAAATGAACAATTCACCTTAACACCTTGAGAGTGTTTGCAAAGTCCAACCTAAAAAGCCCAAGCACTATATTAAATATGTTTTCTCCACATGTTCATAAGAATGAGGAGTTTTGAACTCTTAAAGTTCACTTGTTTTCATATACGGCTCATGGCTTTTGAAGGGTGTCTGTAACAGATCACAGCTTTCTTTGCAAAAATTATTTGGTCCAATATCTGACATTGAAGAATTAATATGCACACATTATTTTAAAGGGTAATTCTTGACTGATGTGAAAGGATTGTTGCTTGTTGTTGAACTGTTCTTGTATTTTTGCTGTGCACACAGCAGGGGAGAAGCAAAAAAAAAAAAGGTTGGCAGATGGAGATGGGGAGTTGCTGTGTTTGGGTTTTATGTATTTTCAACTTTCTCATCAACTTCAAAGTCTTTATGTTTTTTCTGAAGCACTGTTGCACTCTTATCTGTAACCAGCACTTAATGTTCATCTTTTTATCATTTCAGTCTACAGCCAAGGTTTCATACAAACAGAAGCAGTAACAGCTGTAGTGATATATATATATCACTGTCTATAGTGAGATATATACATATATCATATAAAAAAGCGACATGGAAGGAATTTTGCAAAGCAGTCAATCAAAAAGTGAGGTTTCTAGGTGATCTGTGTTCTAAAAAGGGGTTATAAAAGTGTTTGTTTTGAAAGAAGGTTACTTTAATCTTATTTCTTATGTTCCATCCTATCAGTAATGCCAGCTGCTTTTCTCCTCAGTTTTTCTGAAGGCCTGCTGAGATCTTCAGAGGGTGTGCATTACCCTTCCTAATTAAATCGAGGTGAGTTGCTTGTTGAAAGTACAGCTAAAATGTGCTTTCTGTAAGTGCTTAGACACTGAATTTTTATAGTTATAAGAAAAAAGTAAGGAATTAAGTTATGCACAAAACTAAAATATTTTCCTGACTTCTTCTTATCATTCAAAATTGACTTTGTTTAATCTTCTGTGGTCATTTTACAAACTCCATGACCTCTGTATTTCTGAGTGTTATCAAAGCTCTATAGCCTTACTCCAAGTGCTGAAGGCACGGGCAGTGTCTTGAGGGAAGTGATTCTTCCCCTCTGCTCTACTCTGATCCCCAGCACACAAAGGATGTGAAGCTGCTGGAGCAGGTCCAAAGGAGGCCACAAACATGCTCCAATGGCTGGAGCCCCTCTCCTCTGGAGCCAGGCTGGGAGAGATGGGAGTGTTGACCTGGAGAAGAGAAGGCTCCAGGGAGACCTTGGAGCCCCTTCCAGAGCCAAAAGGGGCTCCAAGACACCTGGAGAGGTAGGTACTTGGGAGACGGGATAGCAGGACAGTGCCAGGGACAGAAAGTGACTTTAAATTGAAAGAGGGGAGGTTTAAATGAGGTATTAGGAAAAAATTCTTGACTGTGAGGGTAAGGAGGCCCTGGCACAGAGAAGCTGTGGCTGCCCCGTGCCTGGAAGTGTCCAAGGCCAGGTTGGACAGGGCTTGGAGCAACCTGGGAGAGTGGAAGGTGTCCCTACCCATGGTAGGGGTGGAACAAGATGGGGTTGAAGGTCCTTTCAACCCAAACATCCCATGATTCTGTGATCACCCTTTCAGTTGCAGGTGGCAAAGAACTCGTGGCTTTTTTTCTCCCTTTCCAAGTATCTTTGTAGTATTGTCATTACAGGAAACTTCAACTGCCTGAGTGTATGGACAACAGTCTTATCTGGATGTACTTCTAGGAAAAGCCACAATGAGCAGTCACAGAAAATCAAAATAAAATTGGAAGAGCTAAAGTGTTTCTTTTTATAGACATCTTTCTGGTGAAAGGCAAGGGATAGCTGTGAGCAGCAGTGAGCACTGTTTCCAATCAGGGCCTCATTTCTTAGCTAACTCTTCTTGTGAGAGCTCTAGAAACAGTGATGATTTCCTGATGGCACTGGCACCACATAGACATGCAGAAGAAAAAATGCCTCTATATTTCCTGGAAAGTTTCAATGGATAGATTGGAACTCCCTCTGGCAGTTGAGCAGAACACAAGAACGACTGAACATAGAATGATAGAATCATATAACCCTAGAATGCCCTGGGTTGGAAGAACCTTAAAGATCATCCAGTTCTAAAAGTGAAAAATTTCTTCCTAATGTCTATTCTAAATCTACCCCCCTTCAGCTTAATTAATATCTTTTACATATAGTTAAATAAAGCCCAGATAGCATTGATTTCCATACAGGCTTGGGCTCTAATAAAAGGCTTATAAGGAAGTAAACAAAACACAATCCATGCTGCTGTATTGGGATTGCAATTTGAAAAGGGAGGGAGAAATGATTTCCTGAGTAGCAAATCCCTGCAGCACTGAGAATTCCCACTGGATATGTTCCCAGCTGAAGTGGCTTAGGGCTGCCTCAAAGGACTGGCCTAGGAGATGGCTTTGATGCATGAGGTTTGGGTTTGCACCCACATTTTTTCCCCTCTACTCTACTTTCTTGGAAAGAATCTATAGTTCTCAGGTTTTAAGATTCACTCTTTCACCTATTTCCATTCATGTTTTGGAAGACCAGTTTGAAACTTTCTGCACTAGCCCTTCTGGTTAGCAGAAAAATTAGGCTTGAGCAAAACACCAGTGAGTTTGGTTTGGGAAGGAGGAAAAGCACGGCCAGGGCTCCCCTGGCCACTGCAGAGACACCTTCTTTCTCAGGAAAAGGGAAATCACACAAAACTGTCAGCCTACCTCTGCCTGTGGCATGTTTCGTGTTTAAAAACCCTGCTCAGCTCTAAGCAGTGACTTCAAGCTTCCACTGGTTGCCTTTGACTGTGTCATATTTGGCGGTATTTTGAATAAGATGCCAGCTTCCATATTTCTCATCATATGAATCAGATGAGTGGTATCATAATTCCAGATGGGAGCAAAGAATGCAGTGGAAATTAGGGCAAGAAGATTCTATTTTCCATTTCTTTTAAAATTAAAAATTCTCTTTGGACATCTTCAGAGAAAAGGAGCCGCTAGATATCACATCTGGTACTAAACCTGACCTGGAGAAAGCCTTGTTATTTACTGTGAGGAGAATGAACTAATTCTGAATTGAGAGTCCTTAAATTCTATCAGTTTCCATCCCTTCTCCTGGTCGATACTGATATAGCATTGCTAAGACAAAGAGTAGTGTACAAAATGGGTTGGGGTTGGTTTCTTAGTGGCTTCTAAACTCAAAATATTTTAGTGTTCTAGGAAGGCACCAGATAACCTGGATGCTTTGATGTGTAGTCTGCAATATTTTGTGCTCAAGTCTGCTTTTCGCTCAAGTCTGCTCTTCCCCCAAGTACAAAAGATGCTGTAAAACGTTTAGTGTATCATCCTTCCATTTGTGGCTGAAATACTTTTTCTCCTGGTGGTGGCAGTGGTGGGTGAAAAATTCTGACTGAAGAGCAAGATCAGGAAAAGCTTCTTAATTTATTTTGTGATTGGAACTGAACCCTCCATCAAACAGACATATTTTGACTATGTTCTTTCTTTATAATCCAGTTTGGTGAGGTGTTGTAAATGAAGAAATAAAATCAACAAAAATTTCTGAACAAGTGAATTTCCTCTAGAAACTACTCCTTAGACCTTCTTCCTGTAATAGAGCTTATATTCTACTCGGATTTCCCTATATTGTGTAAATGAAGCTTAGAAAACATGGGTCGTGTTTTTGTCAATGTCATTTGCACAGTTTTAAGCTTTTTGAAGTGTTGAGAAATAGGTCACTTCCCCAGAATTCATCAGTTAGTTTTCATGTTTAGCGGAGCTGGAGGTTAGGAAAAATTTCAAAGCCTCTTTTGTTTTTCGTTTTTAAGCCATTATTCAACCTTGAAATGAAAACTCAGTCACTCAACTATGCTAAATAGCTCATTTCCCTAGTTTGCTGATAGAGCTAAATGGCCTTTGGAGATATTTATGAAGATAACTTACCTTCTCTTATGCACAACAGTCACATTTCCTCATCCGTGTAATGAAAACAAGAGAAACTTGGGCTGAAGATTTTCACTTTCTGAAATGGGTTGGTTTTTTTTTCCAAATAAACTTATAGTTTTAATGTAAGACTTTTACATTTTAGAATGAATAAGAACACAGTCTAATTCTTAGGAGAAAAAAAATTACAAAAACATTGTACATGGAGAAATTCAGACTCCTGTAAGAAGGAACATGACAGGTGTGTTAGATGTGTGTCCCTCTGTCACGCTGTTCCTGAGGAAAGGAAGGAGTGGCTCAGCTTCCCTGTGCCCACTGCCGCTGCAGGGGAGGGATGGGGCCGATGTGTTCCAAATCTTTGCCTTTCCCAAAGTTATGTTAACTAAAACCAGCCCGGATGGAGAGACAAGGGGGTTTTACGCAGAGAGAAGTCGGAGATGCCCACATTGCTCACCCGCTCCGTCTTAAATCCTTTGTGAGCTGGGAAGAGGGAGGTGAACGGACACTTTGTGCTGCTGGTGCCTGAGTTCCTGCCCTGCAGTGGCACAGCTGACCCTCGGCATCGCCTCCCGCGCTCCTTGTGCTCTCCTTGTCCTTCCCGAGCTCCCCCCGTGGCCCCGCACCTGGACTGCGGCCGCGGGACACCGGGGGGCGCTCCCGCACCGCCTCCGCGCCGGGCGGGGACGGCGACGGGAAAGCGGATGGGAAAGGGCATAGGGATGGGGAGGGAGATGGGGAGGGGGACAAGGGTGGGAACGCAAATGCTGATGGGGAGGGGGACGGAGAAGGGGATGGAAATGGGGATGGGATAGGGAAGGGAATGGGGAAGGGGCTGGAGGTGGGGGGGGGGAGGGGGGTGGGAATGGTGGTGGGGGACAGGGATGAGAAAGAGGATACAAACGAGGAGGGAGACGGGGACACGGGCGAGCCAGAGGCACCGGGTAGGTACCTGCTCTCAGCGGGACTTCCCCGCAGCGAACACCACCCCATAAATCTCTTTCCCTGAAGATCCAGTTAAAAGCACCTGCGAACACGCACCACACCAGGTGTTAGGAAGGAAACCCTTTAAGCCCAGCAAAATCACTTCCTTCCTTCCTTCCTTCCTTCCTTCCTTCCTTCCTTCCTTCCTTTTTCTTTTTTTTTTGGCTGCAGAAAATCACTCCCTAGTTCCTCCCTTGTGCACAAATTTCATTTTAGTCACATAGAAAGCTTTAATTTTGAAATAGTGCCTTAACCCATTTAATAACTTCTCTAAATCTAGAAACATTCCCAATCCTTTAAAAATCTTGAGCAAATTTCATTCAAAGGTAATATTTTATTTACTAGTTCAAATATGGTATGAGTAAACTAAATAAGGTCCGCTTGAAAATTGAAAGATGTGTTAAAGCATTGCAAAATGTTTGTTAATCTCTTATATGCAAATGCACAAAAAAGGGACTTGCTGTTTTCGGAATTTTCTTGGAATGTGCTTTGCAGACAGTCCAAAAAGAAAGTTTGCATCTGACATACATGTAAGTATTTAAATTATAATGTTTCTTCAGCTGTGAGAGAATACAAAATTCTTTCACTGAAATCTCTTTGCATCTTCCCTGCTGGCTTTAGCAGGCATTTGTAAACATTAAAATGGCAGAGATTATGGCCAACTTGTGGGAATGTGCATCTTTTCTTATTCTCCCAAACCTCCTCTTCCCTATCTTTATACCTCTTTCCTGTTACAAGGAAAAAAAAAAAAAAAAAAGATTTCTTGAAGAAAACTAATAAAGAGTAGCCTTAAGCAGAAATACGGTGGAGAACATCTTCATTGGAGGCTTTGAGTGAATTTGGCAGGAGTGGCTCAGTGTCAGATGGGAATTATCCAGCAGAACCCTCCTCACAGTCCTCAGGAAATCAAATTAGCCTGACAAATGTCTGGCTGCGCACTTCAGAACAAAACTCATGAATGTTCTAGCAACATCTGCTCTTACTTATGTGACTATGACAGAAGAAAATTGAACATAACGTGTGCTAGTGAGCCAGCAAATCTGACTTTGATCTTTGTCACGTATTTAGGACAAGAGGAGGGAAGAAAGTCCAGGACGGAAACCAGTTTCTAAAATACAGTTTTAAAATTCAGATGATGACAAAAAAAGGTCTCAAATATCCTTTCTCAGATCATGCTGTTTGTGGGAAGCAGGTCATTTTTTTTCCAGGAATGCCTCTTGTTCAGAACAACTGGCCAGAACAGTGTGGAACAGAGGCTGACATATTGCAATTTGTGACAGGAGTGAACTCCAAAAACCAGAGACTGTACAGTAATTTCAATGAACCAGAGAGAGACAAATCCTAACATCAAATGTAGCCCTGAAATCTAATTCTTAGCAAGACTAATTAATAATTAAAAGCATATTTTCATTATTTAAATGGGGAGATATGCATAATATAAATTCTTCCTAATGAGTCATTTTGATCAAGGAAGTACATACTTTTAAAGGCAAAAGAAAAAAAACTTTGAACCCATAATATTTGTAAAAGAATATCTTTGGGAATCTTTTCCTTACACCCAGGCTATTCAGGCTGCCATCACATTTACACACTACTTGGCAGATTGTCACAGCCTTCTATTCATTTTCAACTTAATTCTTTCCCATATGTGGAATAATTGTTGATTCCAATCTGAGGAACATGCCTATGTTGCACACTCCAGCCATGGAGACACCATCCCTCGCATACCAAGCTCAGTATTGTTTATATTCCAGCTTTTTTCTGTTCTAATTAGAAAAATTATAGGTAAAAGCATTTTACTGATGATGAAGTGGCAAGAGCAAGCATTTGGAATGCTTGATTCTCTCTCTGCTATGAAGTTACTTTAAATTTAGGTTTTAAACCTGTCACAGAGGAACTGAAGGAACAGTCTGAGTGTTGACCTGTGTTTTCCCATGAGATACAAAGCAGCTCTGTGAATTCCCATGTGTGTGTGCAAAACAAGTATGTCCATAGCTCCATTTATGGCATTTGGATGCAGAGCCCTGTGCTCAGGATGTACAGGACCAGGCAGCACAGAAAGGGCTTTTCAAACAACATGAACTCGATACTCTGTGGTCTAGGTCTAAACCTGCAATGCTCCAAAGGACTAACAAATGTCCCCCATGACTGAATTATGCCTTCCTTCCTGAAATGGTTTCACGGTGCTTCTCAGATCTTCATGGCGATGGAGGGTAGAAGAAGAATCAGTCTATGGGCAGCTCCCAAATTTTCCCATTAAGCTGGTAGAAAGCACAGGGAATTTTGATGTCCTCAGCAGAGCTTCTGGGAGGGTTTGTTCCATGACCTTCCCAGACACAGAGGTGAGGTTGACAGAGCTGTGGATAAGTTTTGAATCCAGTATTTTCAGTAAGATGAGCTTCATGATATTCTTACTTGTGTTTCAAGGCATGGATTGGGCTGGCCATTTTCTAAGTTGAACAATCTTGTTTTTATTTGCTCAGTGAACAAATCAGAGATAGATGTTTTCAATGGCAGTCAGCTGGGAGGATGGGGAGGCCCTGGCACAAGTTGCCCAGAGAAGCTGTGGCTGCCCCATCCCTGGAAGTGTCCAAGGCCAGGTTGGACGGGGCTTGGAGGTAGCTGGGATGGTGGAAGGTGTCCCTGCCCACTGCAGGGGGTGGAAAGAGATAAGCTTTAAGGTCTCCAGCCATTTAGTGATGCTATGATTATACTACCAGAAAGAAAATTACCTTTAATTGCATCTTTAAGATGACAACTTGCAAGTTCATATTTAGGAAAATTTGTCTCATAAGGAGGACATTTTTGTGTAGTTTCTGATACCCTCTTCGATGTGAGCTGCAATAAGGAGTGTTTAAGTGCTGGATGATGTCTGGTTCTGCTGCTGAATTAGTCAACTCCTCTTTATGACCAGGGACAGAACCCAAGGGAGTGGCTGGAGCTGCGTCAGGGGAGGGTTAGTTTGGATATCAAGAAAATGTTTTTCCCCCAGAGGGTGATCTGGCACTGGAACAGGCTCCCCAGGGTTTGGTCACGGCCCCAAGGCTGCCAGAGCTCAAGAAGCATTGGGACAATGCTCTCAGGGACAAGGGGGGATTGTTGGGGTGTCTGTGCAGGGCCAGGGGTTGGACTGGGTGATCCTGGTATATCCCTTCCAACTCGACATATTCTATGATACGTACTCTGCTTTGTCAGCATGTTGTCGGGGGTTTTTTTCACTTAAAAAAGACAAAAAGAAGTATTAAGAAAAAAAGAAATACTAAGAAAAATTAAAGTAAGTGAAAACACTGGATAGGTTGGTTGGAACTGACCCCCAGACAGAAGATTTAGCAATTAAGATGCCTTAAAGAGGAAATTGAGGGGGGACTCAGTGATGAGTCAGTCCTCTCAGACAGGGTGATTCATGGAACTCAAACAACACTAGAGGTGCCATTTTGGCATATGGGCAAAGCTCCTGTAGAGCTCTAAAGCACCTTCAGGCAGTTTTGTGATGCTGATTGACAGGAGCTTCTGGATTTGGAGGGGGGAGGGATCAATGGTGGTGATTTTTTGAGCATTTTGGCAGTGATTTTATGCTGGGCTCTGGATTTAAGCTCTATTTAAGAGTTGGTCAAGCACAGAACCATCTGAAGATTTGAAAGGTTCTTATTGCAGATAGATACATTGATATGATTGGCACAGGAATGAATTTCCAAATTTTACTTTGGTCCTGACCATAAAGGCTTTTCATTTCATGAAGATGAGGTTTTCTATTGATAGACAGATGGGTAAGAACCCTTTAAGTTCTTTAATTAATTTTTATAATTCTGTACAACTGGTTAACAGTACTGCTCTGTGATACATACAATCTGTATATATATATAGTACTCCCAAATCTGAAACACCTCTCTCCTCCAAAAAGAAATGTGTGGAATTGTGAGTAAATAAAAGCTTTTCTGGAAAGCATAAAAAAACCATAATAAAAAAAAAAACCACAAACCAAACCAACCAACAAACAAAAAAATCCAAAACCCCACCAAAAAATCCCAAAGAAATCCAAAGAACAAAAATCTAAATAAGAGGCCTGGTATGTGCCTTTCTTAAAAGTTTATATCTGGGTAAATCCATGTTTATTTGTATTTTATGGCTGCTGTTGAGGGTGTCTGCTTTGCCCTTTTTTCCCAGCCAGCAGTGCTGTTCCTCAGAATTTGTTGCTGTTGTCTTCCTAGACTCTTTAACCTCTTCAACTTAGCAATGTATTATTTAGTCTGGCAGTCTACAGAGTGCCAGTATTCTCAAGAGGAGCGCATTAAGGGAATGCAGGTATTCATCTTGATATTGCCAGTTGAATAAAAATGATTAAGAGAACAAACTGGTGAATGTGAAGATACATCCCCTGGCTGGAAATCACTGGGTCTTTTATGGCTTCTCAACATCTTGCTTTTGCCCTTTTCTTAATCTGGGATTTACTGTTTACTGAAAAATATGCAAACAATTTATACAGTTTGCCTGAATTTGCTTTAAACTTAGTAATATAAATGTTTTCATCTTTCAAGATTAGCAAAAATCCGACACCTTCCGCCTTTTCATTTGTCTGCAAGTTGGGTTTAGCTAATCATCATCTCCCGCTAAACTCTCACTGAGTATGGCATCTCCACGAGGTGATCCATCCCATCTATTAATCCAAACCAAGACAGTATCTTTTGCTGGACTTATTTGCCCTCCCTTGTGACCTCATGTGTTCTCCTTCTGTGGGCAGTAATGGGCTGAGGGCTCCCTATAGACCCCTGTGAAATTTGGTATATTTTGGATTCAAGTAGGGATATTAGAAATCTGTAATTTTTTGTTGCTTACTTTTAGAGCATTTTAGTGATCTTACAGCTGATGGGAGAAGCAACGCTAGTCATTAATTTTCTCATCTAATGCAAGTGCTTCGTTCCAGACTAGTTGGTAAGGGGAGAAGGCATCAGCAAAATAATAAATACAGTCAAGAAGTATAAAGATAGATCAGAATAACGTTTTTCAGTGGATGGCCTGTAATGTAGTGAAATCAGATTGAATTATATTAAATAAAAGTACTGCTCTGTGAAAGTACGTCATAGACGGCTCTGTTTCAAGAATTTTCTCCATTTATATTTCTCATCATCTTTTTTCTTGTTCTTATACGTTCACTTCTCCCTTGTGCATAATTTCACTCAACAAGCAGGAAAAGAATTTATCAAACAGGAGAAGAAAATTTTCCATTTGATGTAATATCACTAGCACTTGTTTATTTCACGGAGAAAAATAGGAGATATTTTGCTGTCTGGTAAGATTTCAATCTTAATTTCTGGAACTCCTTGAAATCACTAAATCCTTATGTTTTTGATGGGGGAGGAGTTGAATTCCTCCATAGCAAAGCAAACCTAAGCCCAGCAAAAGAAACCCATGGGCAGCAGGTACATCCTTTGAGTCCTGTGATGCTTAGAGGGCAGTGAGGAAGCCACTCATTTATCTCTGAGGGCATTCTAAGTGCAACCATCACATTGGAGGTTGTTTTTTCAGGCATCTTTGAGACACCCACTAGAGCACATGCAAGAACAGAAAGGCATCCTTGATTGGCTTCCACTACAGCCACAGATACTGGGGCTAATGTGCTCAGCATTGATATCCTCACAGCACTCAGTGACTTCCCAAGGACCAGGCAGCTGGAGGAGTGCTGGTTTCCAACACTCCTTGTGAAGGGCTGACCCTGGTGTTGCTGAGATGCTGTCTGCTATCCATTTTCATTCTTTGAGTTGTGTACAACTTGGTGTCAGTATATTTTCTTCTTGAATTGTTGATCTGTCAGATATTAGTGTTGCAAATATTGCTCTGCTGTCAGCACAATTACCTTTCTTATCTCCCATTACTTTAGCACATAGCCTTTCTCATGCCTTAGCAACAATCTTCTGAGACAAGGTTGTAATGTACATAACCAGACCTCAGTCACAAAGTCCCTCATCCAGTGGTTATATTAATGTGTTCAAAGTAAACTGAAGTGGGAAGGCAAAAAGCAGGATCAGTGGCAGCAACACCAATGCAAAACAGAGTGAAAAGTATAATCAATTTGTGCTCAACACTATGGAAGTGAAAGGAAGTACAGCACTGAATTCAGAGAGGACAGGGGGAGCATGAGCCACAGAGGAGAAGATTACCGATATCCAGCTGATTACCAGTACGTTTTGTCTTTGAAAAATACACATAGGTAGCATTCTTCAGAGAAATACTGTTTTTCAGGGGGAAAATGCAGATTTATGGCACGTCAGCATTTAATAACATTTATTATTTTGTTGTATTTGCTGAATTGTTCATACCAGCAGAATAAGAAACCTGGAAACTGTGATGCTACATTTTAATACTGTGACTTCAACTACCTTTTGAGCCAATTTTTCACTTTAAATGTTTTTGGCTTTCACTTTATGAAAGCATAAACAAAAAGATTAACAGCTCAATGTTCATGTAGTTTTTCAAGTTATCACTGCTGCCAGGAACTTCAAAACTGAGGTCCTGCACAGGATCACAACTTCCTTCTGCCTCAGCACTTCAGCACCAACCTCTCTGTATGAACCCAAGGACACAGCTAACAAAGGACACTCCACTTCCTTACTGGGAATTCTTCAAACAATGATAATGGATTAGCATATCTTGTCCAATTAAGGATCATTGGAAAAAAAAAAAAAAACCACAAGAAAACTACATTGTTACTATGGTTATTATGACCTCTATGTCAATATTTTCCATTGGGTTTGGGGATTTGTGTGATTTCCCCCACCTCTTCCATGCCCACTACTGAAAAATCTGGGCACCTGTAGTAAGTATCCAGGCTGTCCATGGTGGAATGCTGTGATTCTTTACATCTAGAGCTACTTTTGTAAAAACAGCAATGTTAAATCATCAAATACATCAAAACTTTTAAAGCGAATGGTGGAACTTCCACTTAATCCTTAAGACATCAATTAAGTAAGGATTTGGCACAGTGCAAGACCTAAACTGGCAACAGGAGACAAATTCAGTAGTGTGATAGCAGAGTGAAATATATGAGACAGGCTACTCTGAAAGTGAAATCTTGAGGAATTTCCTGAGTTCTTGTAAGTTCTGCAGTTTGTAGTGATTCTGTGGGTGATCTTGGGCTAAGGAGTATCTTTTGGTTAATAAAACCCTTTTTCAGCCTCCAGCCCAGATGGAAGAGACTGGACCAGGGAACAGGGCACACAGAGCCCAGCAACATCCAACAAGGTCCTCTGATTTAGTTGGAATGTGTCAAGTGTGCCACTGCCTTGGGAAGTGCAAGAATGCATGTGTGGAACTTAGCCAGCTCAGTCCTGTCTTTGGGAGTGTCCAGCAGGATGGAGTGTAAGATTAGAGGAAACACTTAGGGGCATTTCTCTGGAATAATCTCCATGAAACTGTTTGTGCCTCAGGGAGTTTCTGTTTGGTTTTTTTCCCGGACATTACCCTTCTTCTTCCATTTAATTTGTCCAGTCTCTTTTGTTGTTCACTTCTGTGGCTCACCCACACACTATGTGATGAACTGACCATATTTAATTCTTATAATCCTGTTATTTGCCTCTTTGCTGGATGTCACCTCTTTCTAATGAAAAACCTAAAGCACACTAAAACAATCCCTTAATCCCCCTCTTCTTTTCCATTCCCTTCAAACTGTGTAGAACTTCATCATCTCTCCCTCAAGCATCTTTCTCAAGCTGAAGAATCCTGATTTATTAGCCATTGTTTGCACAGAAGCTGCTGCAAAATGTGATCATCTTTGCAGTCTTCAGGTGTCAAAGCAGTTTAAGTTCATATTCAGTTTCATGTGTCTCTACTCATGGAGAATTTCTGTAGAGGATTCCAGAAATTCCAGGTAAGACTTCTGGATGTCCTCTTCATTGTTTCTTTTGGCATTAATTCCTCATTGCTTTTTGAAGTATGTTAATGTGTGCATCACTATACAGTATATCAAGCATATATCAAACATGCTTAACGTTTTAATTTTCTTTTAGTGTAAGGACTAGAGACTATTTCATAGATTCATTGCACTGGAAATAGAGTAAAGGCATGTCTTTCTTGCTGTCTCCTTTATGTTACTTTAAAATGAATCATCCTGTGCCACAATAGCATATGACAGCTGTAAAGAATCACAGATCTTGCTCTGAGCCAGAATTTCTTTCTTTAAAAAAACCCAGGCCAACACAATGTTATTTCAAGAGCTTTCCTTGTTGGACTTTCTTTTCTGTACCCCTACAGACCTAGAAATGTCCACACTGATTTATGAAGCACTCTCTGTAGGCCTAACCTGGTTCTGCACATTCTGCCCTGGGCAAAGCTTATTTAAAATGGAGATATTTGTGGCTATAAACAAAGAATTGGTGAGATTTGGATGTATGATTGTCACATAATCTCAGTGGAAGATGTTTCTGTACCCCAAGGTACACACAGGACATTAAGGTAAAACACCGGACAACCTCACTTCCTCTGCGCACCCCCCAGCAAAAGCCATGGAGAGCCCAATGATGCACAGAAAGGATAAAAAGTGGCAGAAGAGCTATCTGGCAGCTCTGAAATATCAGCATTAGGTGATCAAGATCATTGGAGAAGACAGATTTCTGCTCCTTTTAAAAGTGTCTCAGATATTCTCTGTGAACTGTGTTTGGTATTGTTACACTATCACCTATACAAAACAATAAAACACAAGACACATAAATAGCACAGACTAATTCTAAAGGCTAATTCTCTTGACTTTTTGCCTTTCATGTCTAAAAGTCTCTCTTAATATTTGGTAATGGTTGTAAATTCCCTAAATGTGATTCAGGTCCAAAGGAGCTAATTCTTTGTCTTTTTTTTTTTACCATGATTTACAAATTTAAAAAATGTGAGCCCTCTGGAGGGATGGGATAGAAAGAGGGAATAATTATAGGTTTTTAAGGGTTAGAGAGTTGTAGAATTTTTAAACTTCAAGTCTTATTAACTTGAAACAAATATTGTCCAATATTTACAATTCTGTTAGCTCCACTTGGTATAAATTAGTAAGAGATATATAAACTGGTAAGAGAATAGGTCAAAAACAATGAAGGAATTTGCTGGTGGCCTCCAACAGTGCACACGTATTTTAGGGTTGTGGTGAACACTTTCAGTCAGCCCTGATGGCATCATCATAAATTGAGGTTTCATAAACATTTTTTTTTGAGGAAGAAAAAGTGCTGTTGCAGGAGTTGTGGTTGCAGATTGTGCCTTTCAAAAGCACCAAGTCCTCACTATATTGATCACTACCCCTGGAAGGTATTCTTTGGAGACGATGTTCCTCCAGAGGATCAACACAAGACAAAATCGACATCTGTTCAAACTAGGCATGTGTTCAGTACCTGAAAACATCCCAAATCGCTCGTAATTAAAAGTGTGTGCAGCTTCTGGGCATCAGGATGGGAAACTTCTGTTGTTTGTATCTTGGCTTGTTTGAGTGTTTGCTCTTAATCAGCACTTGAAAGAAGAGATTGATTTACAAAACAGAACTTCGGATGAGGTAATTAAACAAACAAAAAGCCTAATGAAATATAAACAAAAGCAGTGGCTCCTTTAAAACACTAGTAGGATGAACAGGAAAATAATACAACTACTGAAGTACTCATTAGAGAAATATTTTTAGCATCAACACATATCTAAGGGGTGCTGCATTAAACCTAAAATACGTTGACCTGTTTCTCTGGTATTTTGTGGTAATGGAAAAAGAATGACCAGCAATGTTCATGAGTTAAACTTAATTTTGTCACAGTACTTCTTGCCATAGTGGTAGTTTTGCGTGAGTTACATACCACAAACAGAAATGATTGCCTTCAAATGGGATCAGGTCTGCATCCTTTCATGGAAATGAAGTGATTTTCTCATTTTTCAGGAGGCACTTGAAATACTGTGAAACAGTTTAGGATGTTTGTTCCTGCAAAGCAAAAAAGTGAAGTTTGTATTTTTTTTATGATATCAATCTGTCAAAATTATAAGTATTTGGGAAATTCAACAGATCTTTAGTATTTTTAAAAGATTAATATTTGGAAAAATTACAAGGATGATTTACAATTTTTTTATCAGTGATTATTTGATGAAAATCAAGAAAGTTATTTAAATGATCAACAAATATTTTTTTGATCCTGATAAAGTATTTTTCCTCTCGGAGTGAATGTTGACCAGTTTACTCACTTAAAACTATTTAAATGAGCTTGTGAACACTCACTTGTAACCACACTGAACACCTCTTCCGTTGAGCCTTGCAGTCTATACAGAGCAGGCAGTAGATGGGTTCTTGTCCAGGTTTGATGGACAAATTATTGGTTAATAATTTGTGGATACAGAGGTATTAAAGAAATAAGAATTTCTTTTGAGGTAAGAAAAAAATTTATCTTAAAAATATTAAAATACCAAAAAAAAAAAAGAAACCCTGAAGAGAGCCCAATAACCACCTCCCAAAACCCCTAACACGATCCACCAATCCCCCCACCCACACCAGCTCCGCAAATGAACAAACAACAAAAAAAAACCCCTTATTCCCCGTTTCAATGTCCGAAAGTGCAGTTAATCCGAAGTAGATGGCGGGGGCGCTGATGGCCTTGGGGGGCGGCAGCGATGGGAGATGGAAGATAGGCTCCTGTAGTATTTGGCTGCCTAATGTCTGGAACCTCCACCGGAGAATAAGAAGACTACCAGCAGAGCACGTGCTGACGCCAAGATGGCAGAAGAGCACAGATGCTGACAGCACTGCTTCTCACGGCCAGTTCCCAGGCCAGAAGAGGGGGAACAGTTGTGAGTCATCTCCTTACATATTCTTCCGAATCTCCGCCCTGTGTGGCTCCTCCAGTCCACTTCAAAAAAGGCAATCTCGCTCCTCGCTGACTCCCCCTGGTCTTTCCGGTGCCGTTCCAACCGCAGCTCTGTGCCAGCCTCGCCTCTGGCCTCCACCTTCCAGAACCCCGCCAGGGACTGAAGCACCATAGGGCCGTCGCATGTTGCCACCACGCTGCCCCCGAAGCCCGCACCCGCGGCCGCGCCAGCGCGGGCAGCACGGGGGAAGCCAGCGCACGACCG
>VXBA01001966.1:54045-74165 GCA_013399895.1 Serilophus lunatus | reverse complement strand
ACACCCCTGGCTCCCCAGCGCATCCCCCTCTCCAGCAGCCTGCATGGCGGGTGGCGGAGGAGCGGGCAGGGTGTTGCGGCACAGCCCTGGCTGGCTCAGCTCGCTGGGGCCACGGCCGAGGGCATGGCGGGCTCCTGCGGCCGGACCGAGCGCACCCACAGCCGCCGCACCGCCAACAACCCCCCAGCACTCCCTGGCCCCCCTAGCTGGGGCAGCGCACATCGTGAGACGGTGGTCTCCCGAACACTAGCCGCCTCCCCGGCTGTCCCACACACGTCCTCTCTCCCCCCCACCCTGCCCTTTCCCGAAGCAGAACACATACACACACGAACCAAAGGGGACTGGGTGGGGGAGGGAGGGGGAAGAAAAAAAAGAAAACTCTTTTATTTAAACCCAAAACAGGGAAAGTTTTTCCCAGCCTCAGTTCTTTTACAGCATACATTTCCAGGTCAGGTAAAAAGAATCTCTGCTATCCTCTGTTTGCATAAATCTGTAATTTTTGTAAAGTATTCCTGTACTGGGTCAGATTAGATTTGTTCTTCAGAAAACTCACGAGGAGAAGGTAATGTCAGTTCATTTAGTGCACCTCTCTGCCGGCTCTCGAGCATGGTATAACCTCCTGGAACTTTCCTCCAAGGACTGTGCACACTGATGTCCATCTTAAAGACCCATTTCTGTCATGCTGCCTGCAGTGAATTGAATTAACTCACATCCTGCTTCTGCTCTCCTTCCCTTGCCCATATCTCATTCTCTGTTGCCTTCAGATATTTGAGCATCTTGAAATGGGGACTGTCCTTGAGGTTTCTGGAAGGAAAGTGGGACACAGGGTGTGCAGTGGAATTAAAGGAAAGAATTTGGGTTTGACTGATTCTCAAACACGTGTCAAAGATTTAATAAAGTGAGGAGCTCTCCTCAGTGTAACAAATAATTTCTCACTGTCTCTTGAGGCACACGGTGTCTGTTCCTTACCATAGTATGGTTTAGCACAAACAGGAAAACAGTGACAAATACTCCAGAGCTGCTTGTTTTGTGCTTTCTGTGCACAGTGGTCGAATCACAAGGTTAGAAAGGTTCTGAAGAGGTGATTTCTGGCTTTGTCCACACTTAGATTTGAAAGTGGTGGCTAGAATTAAACATGTTTTACATGAACTCTTAGAGGGTTTAGGACTATTATGTATTTAAATGAATACTTCGTTAAAGAGAAGTTTAAGCTAAGACAACTGCTACATTATTACTTAAAATCCTTTTCTCCAAAATTCACTTTTAAAGTTTGGCTGTGTTCTGGAGGGTGTTGGATTGCATTATTTTTTTTTTTTCCATCTGGATATAGGGAAAAACTTTATCCCAATGGAATCTTTAATCAGCGGAACAGGTTGCTAAGGAAGGTAGTGAGTCCTTCACCCTTGAAGCTTTTCAAGTCCAGAGTGGGTAAAGTTGTGAGTGCCAGCATTGAACCTCACACAGCTGACATTGCCATGAGCAGGAGGGTGGACTTGAAACCTCCTGAAGTCCTTTCTGAGCTGTGTTTCTATGACTCTTATTGAGCTTATCCACTGAAAGGGGTTTTACCGCCCCCTGATGATACAGAGATAAATGACACACACCTTCCCCCTAAGTACATAGGAATGCATTATTGCAGTATATGCTCTGTTCACCACATTGACACACAGTGTCTTCAGTGCAAGACAAATTTCAGTACACTCAGCACCAAGGGAGGCATTTATGATGAAATTATTGCTGTGAAGTGCTTATGGACAGAAAACACAAGGCTGGAGGGGTTCACCTGTTCCTACAAGCCTAATCTCATGCCAGTTTACCCATCTGTCCTTTGCCAGCACTTCTTTCACTTTCCCAGTGTGTACATTGAACACAGCTGTATTTGTTTGCAGCTGGTATTTTGCTGGGCTAAACCAGAAATTCTTTCAGTCTTTTTTCATCTTGTCTTAGAGGAGAGCCTCTCATCACCCTCCTGCCTGCTCTGGGTCTGGTCCTGACTGACATCTGAGGAGCAGCTTTGGTAGCTGTTCTAGAGAAGGTCTCACCACTGCACTCTGTTTTTGTGTAGTTTCCAGGTGCCACATGCCCAGCATCTCACACAGGTTTCTGTAATTAGTCAACAAATACCTGACTCCACATTTTATATTATTCCCTTGCTTCCTCCAGCTTTTCTCTTGGCCAGTTCCTTGTGTGTTTTTCAGGTTTACCTCATCTCCATATTACTGTGTTTAGGTATTACTGGATAGAAGCTCATACTGAGTGGGCCTGTCCCATTGCCTGTGCCAGCCCGACCAAAGTGGAGTTGCCACACCGCCACAGGCTGCCCATTCAGCTGGATACAGCTGGATCTCCCTGCTCTGTTTACATCCATGTTTTCAACTGCACTCCCCTACAGAATGTGTTCAAGAGCCTTGAGTGCCATTGAGAAAAATAATGGATCTGCTGCTATTTGGCTCACCTTTTGCTCTCTCTCTGAAGCATAAGTATGATTTCAGCTCCTCTTTGGTCAGTCAGTGTCTCACCTCCATTTGATAGAGGCCTCTCCTATTTCACTTGCACTTCATCTCTCTGTGCTTTCATATGGAGACTCTCTGGTCCTTGCAGTGTAAGTACATTAAATCCTTTGATCTGTGTGGGTTTTTTGACAGTGGCAGACTCTATTTCTGTACTTTATTCCCATTAGACAGTGTAGTTTTTGCCTTAGACTCTTCACTTTTTCCCTTATTGAAAGCCAGAGAAAAGTATTAATTTTAAAATAAATTCCTAAAAAATAATCATAAATCTATTCTTAAGGCACTTTAATGTATTTTCTTCTTTTTATGTTCTATTTATAGAACTGAAGGCGCTTGTTACTCTGTAGCAAACATTAGATTCAGGGCTATTCTCAAATTATTCTTACACTTTTATCTCTAAAATGTATCTTTCTTATACTGCTTATTTTCCTTCTATGTGTAGCCAATATCTCTTTAGGGGTGATTATCACCCAGTAAGGGCTGGAAGCCTTCTGAAGAAATTCTTCCTTTTATTTAGAAAAAAGTTTTAGATGATTTTGAATTTCTGAGTTCATTTATGTCCTGAGGCTCTTCAGTTTGTTTTGGATACTGGTTGTCCTCATTTTTCAAGGTTTTTGTTGCGGAGAGTTTTTCGTTGTTTTGTTTTTGTTTTTGGTTTTTTTCAATTTTTAATTGCAAATCTTTGTTTACAGTATGGTTTTATCTATACTTTAACTTAGAAATGGATCCAACTCATGATCTCATTAGTCATTCTCCATGTTGGGTGATAACATTAATAACTGAAAATGTGACTGATAATATTCATTATTGTTTGATTAATATATATTCCACCGTGTGTATGTATTGTGTGTGGTATTTTGGTGTGTAAAGATATTGTGAAATCAGATTTTGTTGTGTCCAAGTCTGTGAGGCCCTACCAATAATCCAGGAAATAAACAGACCCTCCTGTCACAGACCAATTTATGCACCATAAACCAGGAAAGGTGCTGCCTTGTATAGCAGTGCAAGAGCCCATTGCTGGTTCGTAGTCAGATCTAAAAAGAGCAACAGCTACTCCTTCCCCTGAGCAATATGTCTGCAATACCCTGTATTTCCCACCTGGTAAAACAACAGGCACTCAGGAGCAACAGGGCACCAAGGGATTGTTTGGGAATGTGTCTCCTGAGTAACATCAGTGACCTCTGCCTTTACCTCCGGAGGTTAGGAGTGGTCTCCCAGGAATGGGCCTCTTTCCAGCCTGCTTTATTCTGTCTGTTCTCATATTTATTACTTCACAGTTTACCCAGCAATAGATTTAAAGTGAGACAAGGGTCAGGGATGGGAATGGAGCTGGGGAAGGCGCTGGAGCACCAGGAACAGCTGAGGGAGCTGGTGGGGCTCAGCCTGGAGAAAAGGGGGCTCAGGGGGGACCTTCCAGCTCCTCCAACTCCCTGACAGGTGTGGGGGGGAGCCAGGTGGAGGTCAGGTTCTGTTCCCAGGGAACAAGGGACAGGATAAGAGGAAACACCTTTAAGCTGTGCCAGGGGAGGTTCAGGTTAGATTTTAGGAAATATTTCTTCAAATAAGGGGTTTTTGTGCATTGGAAGGAGCTGGGCAGGGAACTGGTGGAAACCCCGTCCCTGGAGGTGTCCAAGGAATGACTGGACCGGGTCCTCAGTGCTGTTGGCTGGGTGTCAGTGGAGGAGAACAGTCACAAGCTGGACTCAGCGGTCTTGAAGATCTTTTCCAACCTGAATCATTCTGTGATTCTGAAACGTTACAGCTCGCCATCACCTTTATTTCTACTATTTCCTCTTGTCCTTCCATCCCCACCATCACAACCATTATCTTCCTGTTATCTCTTTTCCCATTGTTTCTAGTTCCTCTCTTCTGTTCCTACAGTGCACTGTGTTGCTTTAACAAAATTATACGTTTCTCCAGCCTTGCCCTATGCATTGAGTAAATCAAATCTAAACCTCAGAGTAATCTCAGTGTCCATCCCCCCCCTTTCACTTTGATCTCTATTAATGCTTTCTCTCTCATTTTCGTTGTCCTTTGGTGTTTATATTGTGTATCTTCTTGCATTACATGAATTCCTTCTTCCTTTGAAAAGAATAAGAAAAAAATCTATCACATAATTTATAGATTAATGCCCTCCTTTTCCACTCTGTCTGCTTTGATTTCAGATGGATGAGAGGCACTGGCTGTCATGCAGAGCCTTCCAGCTGGAATCCTCTTTCCTTCCTGGACATCTTGGAAAGTTCCTTGCAGAAGCAACTCAGAACTATCTGTTGATCTATGATGGCTCAAAGTCAGCTTGTCCCTCTCTAGGGACTGGAATAGTTCCACTGAAAATCACCTGAATTCTTTTTCTGTCCATAAGATCATATTTGCCTTTCACTTCTTCTTGGTCAAAAGGTATTTCTAATTCTTGAATTACCTGCTGTCTTCCCTCGTCTTTTATATGTGGTGTATTTTGCCATGAGCTGCACGCAAACTCCTCTGATCTTTTCTTCTGAGAGCATAGTCAGGCAGCACTTCACACAGGAATATATATGCACCCCTCTTTGACTCTTAAACACAATTTGATGGGACGGCATTTAAAAAGCTACACAATCTTAGTCTGGGTTCTTACTTGAAGGAATTGTATCTACATTTATTTGTATTGCCCTGTAAAATCCAGTGTTTGTGAGAGCATCAAAGGAATGAGGAAGTGCCAAACACTCAAAAAAGAAATAACCCCCTCTGGTAAAAACCTGTAGCTATTTTTTAGCTGTTTGTAAGTGTTGGGATTTTTAATAGCTAAGTCTAAAGATAGGGTTTCACAGGAGAAGTGTTTATGTGCACTCTTAGTTTGCTTTTTAGGTTATGCTATTTTAGATGACAGTTCAGTAAAATATTTAATATCCTACCCTTAAACAGTGTGCATGTGTTCACATACTTTGTTGGATTGAGTCCCTGAGGGAGAATTTTCCACCCTTAGCCCAGGCCTCAAAGGCTATTACTGTGGAGGAGATTGTAACTATTGAGAACATTGTGGCTTCCCAACTAGCAGCAGGAAAGAGACTGGAAGATACAAGCTGCCATGCAAAACTCCTTGCTGGGTTCTCTTTTGTATGTTACCTCGGGCTCGACATCAGATACCAGAAACTTGGAATCTCGGCACATCCACAATTTTCAAGAACCTGAAGTAGAACAGAAATGTCTCTCTGCCACTGATTGCAAGAGATTGCTCCTGTGAGTAAGAAGAGGACATGGTCATGATTTCCTTGGTTCCAATGAGAATGCTGTGTACCCAGAAGGTGTGAGGAGGGAGACAAAGGTGATCAGAAGTCAGGGCAGCTCTCAAACAAGGAACCAGCTAAAGCAGGATTCTACAGTGTTGAAAGGTGACTTTCTCCTCATTCCCATCGTCTCTGCTCCTTTCCCAGGTTCATGTCTTCAGATGCTCCAAGTGTAGACTTACATTTGACTCTGTGGAACAGTAGCCAACATAAAACACCCAAATGTTCACAGTTATGGGAAAAAATTAAAACAAAGTTTGACTTAAAAACTAATTTGAATAACAGAAAAGCTTCAATGATGTAATTCCCTTTCCTCTGATTACAGTGACGAATGTGCTTTCATCATTCATGAGCCCTGTGCATATTGCATAAGACAGAAATGAAATTGCAGGTAAAGTGTTTGCAGTCCAGGAAACGATTTTACAGCCAGTGATGCAGTGCTCTCTGTTCTTTCTTATTCTTTGGTCTCTCTGCACTGTATCTATATTCCACTGATCCTTTTCCTGCGATCATGTTGTCTCCAGTTTGAACAGAGGAACCACAGTGGTAGATCAGCTGGAGATTGTGTTTGAGGATTTGGCACGTAAGGGCAACTGCGCTGCACTTTGCTTTCCCCACTGAGAACTTACTGTGTTATTTCGTCTTCGCTTCTTTTTAGGACACCACTAATGCTCTGAAGCATAGTTTCTTACACTCCTCTCATTACTGCATACTCACATTCAACTCAAAGCCTAGTATTTAGGTTGGGAAGGGGTGATGCTTAGTATGATCTGCATTTCCTGTGGGAGCTTGCTGATAACACTCCACAAGAAAGCTATAACAAGGATGATCAAAAGTGAAACAAAAGTCTTTATGCCCTGTCTGCTTTATGAAAGACAGTAGTCAGGCTCACTACTTTAACCTCGTAACAATTCTGTATTTTATTTAGTCGGCCATGTCATCACTTTTTCATCAGTTTTGAGAATATAAAAGGAAGAATAAGAAGGACAATTTAGTAAAATTATAGAATATGTAAAATGTCAAAGGAATAATGTTTACTGTTATCTTTGACAGAACATGTAAGGCTATAAAACTGCAATGCCTCATTGTTGTGACAAAGACCATAAGAAAGACAGAAAGATTGGCATAAATCGAGTCCTTTGACAAGGACTGCAAGAGTGGGAAGTAGCACAATTGAATCCATGTTGTTACAGCTTTTTGACTACAGTCAGTTGGTTAACACTCATGAAGTTTAAGATTTTTTGTTTCCTTCAAGTGATCTGGTATTGTTTTTTAACTATTTTGAGGTGAGTTGCAAGCGAAAAAGTGTAATGTTGTATTTATTTTAATCCAGTCAAGGGTCCAGTGAATTCATTAAGTTGAAACTGCAGGATGTCTGAACTTGTCTGCATCAGTTATTTACTCTCAGCTCACAGGAGGAGCTTTCCCCATCCTTCATTTCCTACACCAGCTGAAGCAGTGATGCAGTATGATCATTTCAAGAGCCATCAAGCTCAGGCTATCTATTTTTACGGCCTTTCCAACAGCCATCCCTGGGTTCTTCATATGCCATGTCAGCAGAGCTTTGGGTTATTGTTAAGGATGAGCATTAGGCTGCAGAATTCGAAATGAAAGCACAACTGGGAAGGTATTATGTGAAGTGTTGCTTTCTGTTCCCTTCCCAAGGCAACTGATATTGATGAGTTTGGGGAATATGAGCACATTTGTCCTAACTTAGTGAGGCTGCTCGTAAGTTTGTGTAGTATCCTCCTTCCTCCAACAAACTGAACTGTTTAAAATGCATTCTCGTCTCTTCAGGGGCTGTTTGGACTTCTGCTATTTCTGATGAATGTAAACAGGCACCTCTGAAGGGGCATGCAGGCATATGGTAGTTCATTCCTTTGATTATACAGGAATCTTAACAAGTAGGCGCTTTTCAATTGCTACATTTAGATGAGATAAACACTAATACAAAGGGTGTAATTCAAGTCCTACTTCCAAACTTTGTAAGGACTTGAGCAACCTGGTCTAGTAGAAGGTGTCCCTGCCCATGGCAGGGGATGGAACTAAGATTCAAGTGAGATTAACTCAGATTTAACTGAGATTTAAGATCCCTTCCAACCCAAACCATTCTGCAAGTCTATGATGAGTATTTCTTACTGTAAATTCCAAATTCAGTTTGGACTAAATCCATTTTGTCTGATACTTGTAAGAATAAATTAGAGCACTCTCCTTCTTAGTAATCACAGAATCCCAGAATGGTGTGGGTTGGAAGGGGCCTCAAAGCTCATCTCATTCCACCTCCAGCCGTGGAGATATCTTCCACTATGCCAGGCTCCTCCAGTCTTGCCTTGGACACTTCCAGAGGTGAGGCAGCCACAGCTTCTTTGGGGAACCTGTACCAGAGTCTCCCCACCATCACTGGGAAGGATTTCTTCCTAACAGAACCTAAATTTCCCCTGTTTCACTTTGAACCCATTACATCTTGTCCTGTCACTCCAGTTCCTGATGAATAGTCTTCTCCATCTTCCTGCCCCCATTGACTGCAGTGACAAAAATACCTTGTTACTTTAATACTTTGCATCTATGAATCCTGAACTCTCAAAAATTTTGGTTTGACATACAAGAGGTCTATAAAATGTATTAGTTAGTAGTGGAAGTAGCACAAAGGGAGCTAGAAGTCTGAGTCCTATATGAAGATCCTGTTTTAAAAACACTAAGGTAAGTAGTGATATTTAATTCAAAGAATTTCAGAACATGGATAAAGTAGCACCCAGATACAGACTGGCAGACTGGAGGGTATAAGAATAAGGTAATCACTTCTCTCCTCATCTTTCTGAATTGGTGCATCTGATCTGGCATATTAAATTTAATTTTTCAGTGGCTTTTTGGATCTAGAATTGTTGAATTAATAGTAGGGTTTTTGCCTACTGCTTTGTTTTCTTAAACTACTCCTAATCCTCAGTTTTCATATCTAAAATTATGTCATCCATTCCCACAAGCAAGCTTTTAATTAAAATCTAAAATAAAGGGTTTTTAGAAGGGAAGAATGAAGTACTCTGAATTCTTATTTAAGCCTTGTCTTTTGGATTTTTATAAATGGTAAATATTATGCATTTGATCAGTACATACAGATATTAAAATACTGAAAAATCTTTTAAAATAAGCATACATATCTTTAGTATAATTCTATTATTTTCTTTAAAAATTAAAATCTAATAGCTGACAATATAATAAAAAGGACTGTACCATCTGTTAACTGTATATAATTATATTAAAAACATCAGTCTGTACTTGATTCAACAATTTTCAAGAGCTTGTTAACCTTTCAAATTAGATTTGTACTATCAATTATACTTAACAAGGAACTTTTTATCCATGGCTTTTATATTTCCTTAATTAGTTCCATAACTCATTTTAGGCATTTTTCTAATAATGTCATACAGTTATACAGCCACAGCAGGATTTTCAGGGATGTCTAGTTTCATCTTCCCCTTTTTCTTTCCCCACTAACAGACTCTAACGCTTGTGTGATGATGAATGTTCCCACCACCATCTCCACTTCAATCAGCCCACACTCTCAGTGTGGCTCACTTGAAATATTCATATGTAATTCATACAGGGCCAGACTTTGTGTCTGTGAGAGCAATGGTGTGAATGGGCTCTGCAGTTATGCAGAAAGAAAGGATCACAGGTATGCCATGATTATTTCTTGGATTACCCTTCCTGTCTTTCAAAAGGTGTGATAAAGTCTTTTTTCCTCTGAGACTTTCAGAGAATTCTCTTGAGCCAGTTGTTCTCACCTTGACCCTTTAGAGGCCAGATTTAAGCGCACACTGTGTGTGAGAACAGCTTCAGCACTCCCGTGCAGTGGTGTGATGCACCAGCCTGATCCACAGCAGAGGAGTATTAATTTTCACCCCAAAGAAAGCACTGTTCTTAGAACATAACCCCTAAAGTTTATCTCACTTTTAGGAATGAGGTAAAAGCTCCTCTCAAGACATTGTTATGATTTGGAAAAACAGAAAGATGGTCTAGCATTGGCAAATGTTCTAAAAAATCAAAGTGTCAGAACATTATTAAGACATAGTTCATCTTTAAGTACCAAAATAGTTTTTCATTATGGGAACATTCTCATCACTTTCCAGCCTCCATTTTTTTATACTTTAACTTCTTATCATGATATTTTTCATTATTTTTCCCAAAATGCATTTTAGAAAATATACATTCTATGTTAGAGTATTATCCTGCAACCAGGTAACATTATTTTGCACATATACACCTATCAAGCTCACATTAACACCACTGAGGTGGTGACATCATTTATCATAGCTTAACCTTATTCCCTTCTTAAAACAGTCTTGACAGCTGTTTCTCCAGCCTGCCACTAAAGCTTTCCCCATGGACCATATGCTAAAGCCCAGTTTGAACCTTCCTTGCTGCAATTTCAATCCATGACCTCTTGTTGTATCAGCTCTAAGCAGGGACAACAGATTATTTCTGCCTTCTTTATAGTGACCTTTCACATATTTGAAAATTGTGTTGCTTAGACAGTCTCATTTCTCTCCACTCTTTTTATCTGTCACATTTTCCGTGTTTTGGTTAATATCCATCTTTCTCAAAGGATGGTGCCCCAGACTGGATGCAAATCTCCTTACTGAATGGAACACAACAGAATTACTTGTGTTTAGCAGTCTTGCTGTAGGTCTGTGTCTGCACAAGGACTTTCTTTTTCAGTGTGGCACAGCTGAGTCTTGCTCATTTGGTGACCCACAGTAACTCCCCAGAACCTGCATCCTAACTAGATGTTCCTCAGCTGGATGGCGAAGTCAGGAGAAGCTGCCTAACCACAGAGCTATACAATTCTGCTTTTTTGGAAGCCTATTTGCTAAAAACTGTCATCCAAGGAGTTAGCATCCAAGTATGGAATGGTGCTTGCCATAGGCTGGATCCTGCAGAACTCTGCTAGAGTCCTCTCCGCTTTGATACAGATCTGTTGATAATGAAATCCTGCATGCAGGTTTTCATGCAGCTTTCCATTTTTAGAGAGATTTTGGTTCTGTGAGTGATGTTTACATTCTCCTGGTCCTCCATTCATCTCCCAGGAGTTCTCTAGGAAGACAGGATTAGCCTAGCCAGCCTTCCAAGTGTGTAGGAAAAACTTAAACAAACTGTAACACATATTTGCTCACAGAACCTGTGAACTTATTCTTATGTTACTGGTTTTTATTGTGCTCAGTTATCTCTAATTCTTGAAAATTTAAGAAAATTAAAAAAATATTGAAAAGGGCTTTTAACACTTTTCCCTTACTTAAAACTTCTGAAAGAGGTGATCCTGCCTAAGCCTGTGACAATTCTGTGATCATAGTGTCCTGCAGAGGTAAGAGTTTTCTTGGCTACTAGCAAGTAAGGCTGGCTGGAAGAAAGTCATGGAGTGTTGTTCCTGCCATTCCTGCTAATTTCCAGTCTCCTCTTGCCTATCTGTTCATGCAGGGAAATATTGGAAAAGCAGACCCTGATGCATCCGTCTGCATCGCTGCCTGAACCACTCTTATTTGGTGGGTGCACATTTAAATGAAATTTAGGAGAATGTGCTCAAACGAGGAGATGCATGAAACGTTTCCAAGAACCTTTGGAAGCTCTACAGTGAAGTCAGGGGGAAAATAAACCAACAAAACCCCCCTCTGTTCAATGAATGTCACCCCTCCCTGTATTCTAATATTTGTCATGCTGTATTGTTTTCTTTTTTTAAGAATCTATGAAGTCCTTGAAGGTGGAATTACTGAATGTGAAAAATGAGCAAAATATACAAATGCTGTTACTTCTGAAACCAGAGGGAGCTCTGCATTAAAGTGAAATGCTATGGTAAGAAAACCATGGATTTTACTAATGTACTGGGATGGCACGTCCCAAAATTCCAACAAATCAAGGCTTCTGCTGTGCTAAAACATGAATGCATAGAAAGTTGTACTAATATACTCTTATGCTCTTTTTTTTTTTTTCATCCAAACCCTAAAGAATATGTAAAGTAAACTTAGATTGACAGTTTCTAGTCACCCAGACATTTAATTTCATTGTAAGTTTATACAAGAGTATGCTTAAATCATAATCACAGAAATATTTAGGTTGGAAAAATCATGTAGTACAATCTCTACCTCAGCACTGTCAAGGCCACCACTAACCCATGTCCTCAACTGCCACATTTTCAGTCCCTTCAGGGATGGGGACTCCAAGCCTCCCTGGGCAGCCCCTTCCAATGCCTGGCAATCCTTTCCAGGAACAAATTCCTCCTCCTGTCCAACCTGACCCTCCCCTGACACAGCTTGAGGTCGTTCCATCTCATCCTATCCCTTGTTCCCTGGGAGCAGACACTGACCCCTCCCAGTTCCCCTCTCCTGTCAGGCTGAGCCCTTCCAGCTCCCTCAGCCCCTCCTTATCAGACTCTACAGCCTCATTTGATTATCTATGAATCCATTGTTAAAATGTTAGGTACTATATATTAGAATTGCCTCCTCTGGGCAATTTCACTTGCTTTTGACAAGACAATCCATTTCACAATAGTAATTTACAATGAAATGCAGCTTAAGTGAAAATAAAGGGTGACAGAGCACTGTGGACCTTTGTCAGAGTAGCTAGCCATGGTGGAAGCCAAAGGGAGCACATCTCCCTGGGCTCAGCCTGGGAGGCTGTGCATCATCTTTATCTATTAGTACATTTCATAAAAAGCATACCCCAAAATTGGATTTTTGTTTAACTTTGTCTCCTTCATTTGAATTCTAATGAATCATGTCTACAGCTAAATTAAAGTATTATTTTTGCATGGCATTACAGTGAAAATTGATTATATTTCAAATAAAAAATAGTACTCTAACTTTTAGCAGCTCTAGAAGTTCCACAATATTTTACTATTATAAATTCATCATTCTCCACTGCATTATTTAATGGAGTATTTTAGAACATTTAGTGAACAAAAACAGTCTTTGAAATCTTGTCTGGCTTAACTCTGCTCTTCATTTTTCTCCTACATGACTTTTTAATGTCATTTATATGGTTTTACACCAATGCTAGTTTCATAGGTATTAAACATAACTGTACTTAAAATAATTTAATTGTTCCTTGTACTGAACATAAAGATATTTAAATATAATAGAAAACTATTAAAAATGAGTCATTTTTATTAACTTAATATTTGTTACTCAGTGCGAAAGTTGAGACTGAGATATCTGTTTCTGAAAGGAAGAACTAAGGAACAAATTTCAGAAGCTGGTACAAGCATACATGCCAAGTTTAAATAGGAAGTGAGCATTTATTTCCAATACTTAATGTTGTTAGCAAATTAGAGATACACTGTACATGAGTTAAATCCAGGGCCTGTATAATAGCTGGTTTATTCATAGGGGTACTTAAATGTCACAAAAATATAGATGGATTTTTGGGTTTTGGCAATTAAAATATTATATATCTTTTCTTCCATGAAAAAGAAACCCTTCAACATTTGTGTGTGAATTGTGTAGAATTCTTCAGATTGGATGCTTGCAGAACAGTGTAATTCTTCCAGAACACATTATAGGAGTAGCAACAGTATCTGTGATTCCTGTATTCCACTTTCTGGCTAGTGTTACTTCTTAGCTGAAATAAAGGAAAAAAAAATTAAGTAGTGTGTTCTGGGCTACCTGTAACTTCATTGTTGAAGCTTCCCTGTTGGCATCTTGTATCCTAGATACAAGTTTCCTTGCTGAAAATATTTTGTACAAGATCTTAATTAATTTAATTTAGAAGGAGTGGAAGTGATTCTGAACCTTCAGGACTCATCACCTGGAGCGTTAGAATTAATGATTCCATTAGAGTCCCTCCTCTCAGAGTGTGATCTTAAAGACTCTCTGGAGTACCACACATCCTTCTGGAAGGTGCTGTATGAACAAGGGAAGGACAGAAGCTACACCAAGTGCTTCCTTGAGAGTCCACCAGTCACTTCTTACCTGAAGAGGATGATCTGAGCTCATGTTTGCCTCCATACCCTTCAGGTGTCAATGCAAGGTAATCAGTCTGCTGTCTCTGAACCTAAAGAGGAACAAATAAGATGAATAATAAACCCAGCTAATAATAAATAGAAAAAGTAGGGCATAAGAGACAGGGTGGAATATTTTTTCAACTGGATATCTCAATATACTTCAGTGAGTAACTGTACAAATAAACTGTTATTCATTTTGAAGGTTAAGCTGTAATAATACCTTTAAAACACTCAAGTAAAGTTCAAATGCAATCTACTCTTTATGATAAAGCATTCCTAGTGTTAGAGGCAACTCCTTCCCAAATTGATTATATTCATGTTTGCGCAGAAGTAAGTTTCAAGTATCTATTTCAGGAGGAGTCATCCATCTTTCTTTCTGCTAGTTAGACAGCTCGATATTCCAGTTCCTTCACAAAGTCTGACTTGCCAATGGAATGGATATTTCTTATTCTTCAGCAATTCAGGCTCTTTTTGAGTAGTTCCAAACCTTTTTAGCCTTTGAGTTCTTCATGACAGGCATTCATGTTTTGCATCAGAAATTAAAAAAGAAAAATGCCCCAAAGGGACATTTTAAAGATTTTTAAGGATTACTACATTTTTTTTTAAAGGTATACAGATATTTTACCTGTAGTCCTATAGCTAAAAAGCAATTACTGTAACCTAGGAATAATGTACTGTTATTTCAAATTATTTTAATTTATTGTTTATGAGTTTCTTCCTCATCAGCGATAAACAACTAGAAATCACGGTCATGAATCTTGTTGGGAACACATCCAGCTAATTGTTTAGAAAACACTTTTATCTTGAATCTTAAGAAACATCGTTCTTCTTACATGACTCTGGAATAACAATACCTCAAGTTACAGAGCAAATCCAACATAAAGGTAAACAGGAGTTAACAAAGTAATTTCACTTCCCGAAATCACTCAGCATTACAATTGACTCTATCACTGATGTCAGTCATAACACTGGTGTGACTTGGGTTTGGAAATGAACTTGGCAAGGGGACATCACTTTCTTTCCAAATACAATGGCCAAGGAAGAAATGCTGTTTTCAGATTCCTAAGTGATCCAGATGTATTTTTCACAGCTAAAATTAGACATCTCATGTGGAATTTAAATTCTTTACCGTCACTGGGTATGAAGCAAATCCATCTTGTCTGAAAAACAAAAAAATGTAGACTTTCTTTCAATGAGCGATCCTCTTTATTGATACAGTTTCACAAATTTTACCAAAAGATAAATTAACTTGTCTGCATTAAGTTGCTCCTATTTTGTTCCAGGTTGCCCCAAGTTGTACTTTGATAATTTTTTTCCCAGAGAAGTTGAAAAGATGACCTTTTAATTTTTGTTCAAGTACAGAATGTTAAGCAAAAGTCATAAAACCTCTGTATATTTCAGGTGTAAAATCACACTGAGTCTGGTACTGCTGCTCCCAGGGCTTGAAACATAGCTTTGTGACACGGCCCAGCCAAGTGTAGCATCAAAGTAATAATGTTATAATTAAGGCAGAGGTGGCACTTTCACTTTGGACGAGCATTTCTAATTGATGATCCTATTCTTCCAAAAACTCCCTTCAGGTTTCAGATTTCTCTTGTTCTGCCATTTCAAAGTGTGAGCTATAAACAATTCCTAGCCCATCAGGAATTTTTAATTAGATTTGCTTGTGGCCTCAATCATCATTCAACCCCAGCTGGAGAGGAGACTTAATGAGTTGAGACAAACAGGAACTGAGAGAGAATTCAGCTTCTAGAAGAGAGGGTTGTGTGGAGACCCTAGAGCACCTTCCAGTGTTTGAAGGGGCTACAGGAAAGCCAGAGAGGGAGTGTTCATCAAGAACTGGAGTGACAGGACAAGGAATAATGGGTTCAAACTGAAAGAGCAGAAATTTAGGTCAGAAATATGGGAGAAATTCTTGGCTATGAAGGTAAGGAGGCCCTGGCACAGGTTGTCCAGAGAACCTGTGGGTGCCCCATCCCTGGAAGTGTTCCAGGCCAGGTTGGACGGGGCTTGGAGCAACCTGGGATAGTGGAATGTGTCCCTGCCCATGGAAGGGGATGGAATGAGATGATCTTCAAGGTCCCTTCCAACCCAAATTAGTTCCATGATTCTGTTTTCCTAAAATTTAGCACAGATTTAACTTCTGGTTAACCAACCTTGTGTCATGGTTTCATGAATGACTGAGATGGAAAGGCACGTATTCGTATTTTCTTTCATGTATTTCCATGCTTTTTTTGAGAAGAACATTCATGAAATTGAATGACTGGAATAATTGAAGTAGGAAGTGGCTCAGTAGTATGCAATTCAGGGGTGTTAATTTAGAGAATAAATATAATTTTAGGTGGAATTATGAGTGTTGGAGGAGGAAGAGCAGAATTCAAATGAAGGAGTTGCATTTCATAGTGACTGTGAAACAAAAGAAAATGTAAATGAATCTTTGGAGCCCTGTAAAATAGGAGCAAAGACATGATAATTTGTGGCCAGACCTCATCAGCTTCAGAAGTGATGTGATTGTAGGGTGAGAACAGAGACTTTTCAAAGGAAAGCTGGTGAAAGTAAAAAAGGCTTCCAGCTGGTGATTCTACAGTAAAGCAGGACATCCAAGTAAGCTTTGTGACCATTTCTGTACCTTGGGACACTGAAATTCCTGAAGAGCATTCTAAGGGATTCTTTTAAAAGATGTCAACAATGAAGAGTTCCTATCTTAAAACACTTTCTCCTAACTTTAGTTTTACAAATATCAGCTAGAAAAAATAGACCTAATGATTGTTCACCTCTCTTGCTGCATTCACTAGTAGCAGGTATGCCATTGGCCTGCGGCTGAAAGTATTGACATTCCACAATTAAAGAAAAAAAAAAATAAATGAGGGAAACATGTAGTCCTTGTATTTGGCAGTAAAAAATGGTACTGAGCAAGTTAAAAAATATCCATAATTTTCCTAGGGAAACCTGTTGCTTGATGATATGAAGTCCTTCATAGTGCTTGAAGCACCAAAATCATCCCACCCTTCATTCCCAAATGCAGAAAGAGAAAACTGATCTATAATGCAGTAGAAGATTTTAATGTTACAACAGAATTGTATCATCTACCCTATCAAACGACCTTTCATTTCATAGAGGAATAATGATACTGAAACCAAAATGAACTATAAAGCTTCTGCCTGTTATATGTGCTGCACTGAGCATAGTGATCAACTTGTTGACCCAGTGAAGGAGTTTTAGATTTGCAGAAGCAAAAAAATTAGACTTCTAATTGCTTGATACAATAAATAGTACAATGTGATGGTAGAGGCTCAGAAGGGGTTTTGTTACCCCAGAAGGTCAAGCTGACCTTGTTTGCTGATTAAAAATGGCACTAAAGACAAGATAACTTTGCTGAATTGGAACATTTGGTGTTCATGATGTGGCAGGATAATTTGTAATTACAATATATCCATGGTGATACAGAATGCAAAGTAGTATCATAGTAGCCTGTGAGGCTGAGAGTTGGTTGTTAACTGAATATGCAAAGTACATAGAGTAACTAGTGAAAAGTACATTTGAGGAAGTTGTTATTTGGAACTTTAAGTTGATAATTTGGAAGATCATAGCAAATTGGGAGTTGTTGGTCATTTTTTGTTGTTAGGAACAAAGAACTTTGCTCCCTGACTTCTTTTTCTGTTTATATAATAGCTTTGGAATAATTGTTTAGAGTGAAATGCAAAAAAAGAATAGGGAGGGCTAGCTAGGCTACAAGTAGTTTGACATGTACCATGTAATAAAATTTTTGCTGACTCTTTCTACCTGAGGCCTTTGGAGGAAGTGAGCTCTAATTCAATGTGATTAAAATTAAACTAACTATTTTTCCAGTGGGTTTTAAACTTAGTGGCTTTTTATATTTGTAAAATTCTTCTGGAAGAATCAGTTTAGAAAATATATGAGGCCTTCCTAGAACTGACCACAAACCCTTATTTTTTTTAAAGCTGAGTTAACAAAATATTAAACTAAATATCAGCTTTCAATATCAATGTATATACTGTTTGTGAAATTTTCCTAATGAACCCTGAAATGAGTATTAAACCCTTTAAATTTGAATTAACTTTTGAAGGGATTCTGTGAAGTTAATAAAAGGGTTGACATTCACTTCAAATAAAAGCTCTGGTAGGTTCTTGGAGTTATCATTTATTTAATTTCTGGAATAGATATTTTTCCTTTGATGTCTGAAGAGCAACACTGGTCTATAAAAACAGGTAATGTTGCCCAGTTGAATCAATCTTTAAAAAATAAAATCCTAGAGTAACACTTCATTACTCTATCTTTTCAGTGAAATCCTTTATGAAACTACAAGATCCATACAGATGGTACTAATTATGTCATCTGCCCTTTTAAGAAGTTTTTTTTTCTAGATTTATTTTTCACCTCTAAGCAAAATACAGAAGACTGTTACACATGGTCATTTAAGCAGAAAATTGTCTTAGAATGGTTAATTATTTAATTATTGCATACATTATATCCTTGGTAACCCAGTTTAGAGAAAAAAAAACAAAACAACATCAGTTAAGCAAGCAGAAGCTTTTTTCCTTAAATTGCATTCTTAAACAACATTACTCACAGTTTTCCTTGAAGTTAGGCAAGATGATAATTCATTAAAATGAAGATAAAGTTTGCATTTTAGATCCTGATATGCGGTTAATTTGCTAATGTGTAACACCTGAAAATAAAAGACTAGAATTGTAGAAAGAGGCACCTCAAGAAAAGATCTGGTCCCCTCTGCAGTGAGCCAGGATCAAACAGAGATGTGTATCTGATCTCTTCCTTCTGGATTTGCCTTGGTCTTGAAAGCTGTTGTCATTTAAGGTAGCATTGTTTTTTTCCACTAGTAAAGCACACTGTTGTCCTGGGATTCCTCTGAGAAGCTGGAGATCTTCACTGGAGAGAGGAGTGCTGGGGATGTTGTCTACTGTCTGCAGACTGAGCACCTGCTAGTGGAGGCTGTGTGCTTTTCAAAGGGTTTGAGAACAGAAAAAGAACTCAGTTGCCTGGTGGCAGTGTACTGTCCTGGCTACCGCAGGTCAAGATGGAATGGGTCAGAAGTGTTTCTTCCCTGGCAGCATTCATTATCCTTCCTTGAGGGAGGTTTGCCAGACTCCAGGCAGGATGGTGATGTAGGATGAGTTGCTGTCCGAGCAAGAGGGAAGCCAATGGCACTGTTACAGAAGGAGTGGCTTGGGAGAAAAGCAAGAGCAGACATGCAGACAGACCTCAGGAAAGATAGAAAATCTGTTTTGATGGATCCAGAGTGGCTTAGGGCTGTGTGTTATAGCATAGAAAGGCTCTTGAGGTTTCTGAAGTGGGAGGAGGCCTGAGACAAGGACTCCATACTGTAAGGATACAGTGGGTAGAAGGGAGCTTGCCTAGAAAACTTCCTTCATTTCTGTTCAGTAGCTGCAGTTAAGTGGCATAAATCCACCTACAGTGTTAGGGCAGAGGGTCACTTTGATCCAAAAGCTCCACTAGTAACTTGTGAACATGACTTATGAGAAGATTAGAGAGAGGGAGTCCAGGAGGAGGAGCAGAAAAGTAAAGCAGATCATGAGAAGCATCAGAGGAGCAGCTGAGAGATGATGTGAAGTTCCACCATGGCATAAATGTCTCTTCTAGTATTTGGGGCTAGTGACTGTGGAACTTTGCTTATTTTCTGACTCAGTATCTTGGGCTTGGAGCTGAAACACTGCATCCTCCTTTCCATCACTGCTGAAGAGCTGGGGAGCAGCTGCAGTGACATAGGAATCAGACCTCTTGTAGCATTATCTGAGACCAGGATTCATGCCTACTCATCCAATTTAAACCAGTCATCCAGACTCTTGCAATAATTGATGGAAAGAGGTAAATACCACCAGAGGTGACTCAACTCACCAATTTTAGATAATTACCTTAGGATGATATAAGACATCCTCGGGAGATGCCTACTCTTTTCTATTGATTATTGAATGAGGCTAGAGCACTTGCCAAGGCCAGCTGTTAGGGGATAATTAAGTTAGGTGAGACTAAACAAGCAATTACAGAAAACAAACCAGAGACTTGTCTAGTTTAGGAATTGGTCCCATAGCCTTTTCAGAAATGTAGGAGGTATCGACAAAAATATCCCAAACAGAGTTTTCTTCTGGCTGAAATAACCTCCATATTTTATTTTTCCTTGCAGAAGAGCAGAAGCAAGGTCACCAGAAAGACTTGCCTGCATCATTCTTCAAAAGATACAGAAACTGAGACTGGTGAGAGGGAAACATGAATATCTCTATGCATCAACACACACCTCTAGGGTGTCTTTGAACACTTTTGCAGAGCCTTCCATATTGCTGTGCCATTTTTCACAAGCTT